>CAUYUJ010020059.1:166814-169314 GCA_963575745.1 Prorocentrum cordatum | reverse complement strand
AGCCTCAGCCTGCCTCAACCTCAGCCTCAGCCTGTCTCAGCCTCAGCCTCCCTCAGCATCAGCCTCAGCCTCAGCCTCAGCCTGCCTCGGCTTGCCTCGGCCTCAGCCTCAGCCTACCTCAGCCTCAGCCTCAGCCTGCCTCAGCCTCAGCCTCAGCCTCAGCGTGCCTCAGCCTCAGCCTCAGCCTGCCTCGGCCTGCATCAGCTCATGCCACAGCCTCCGGCCTCAGCCTCAGCCTGCCTCAGCTTCAGCCTCAGCCTCAGCCTGCCTCGGCTTGCCTCAGCCTCAGCCTCAGCCTGCCTCGGCCTCAGCCTCAGCTTCAGCCTGCCTCAGCATCAGCCTCTCAGCCTCAGCCTGCCTCGGCCTCAGCCTCAGCCTCAGCCTGCCTTAGCCTCAGTCTCAGCCTGCCTCAGCCTCAGCCTGCCTCAGCCTCAGCCTCAGCCTGCCTCAGCCTCAGCCTGCGTCAGCCTCAGCCTCAGCCTGCCTCAGCCTCAGCTTGCCTCGGCGTGCCTCAGCCTCAGCCTCAACTTGCCTCGGCCTCAGCCTGCTTCGGCCTCAGCCGGCCTCAGCTCGGGCATTCAAAATATGGCACAGGACTGGTGTTCTGGGAACACGAAGATCACGAAGTGGCCCACAGTTGGCTCAGGGCAGTCAAAATATGGTACAATAATGTTGTTCTGGGAAGACGAAGAACACGAAGTGGCCTACAGTTGGCTCTGGGCATTCAAAATGTGGCCTGGGAATGGTGTTCTGGGAACACGAAGATCACGAAGTGGCCTACAGTTGGCTCCGGGCATTCAAAATGTGGCCTTTGAATGGTGTTCTGGGAAGACGAAGAACACGAAGTGGCCTACAGTTGGCTCCCGGCATTCAAAATGTGGCCTGGGAATGGTCTTCTGGGAACACGAAGAACACAACCTACATTCAAAATGTGGCCTGGGAATGGTGTTCTGGGGAGTCCCCGGATCCTCCCCGGCACCCGCCCAGACCCCCTTGGGGAGTCCCCGGGAGTCCCCGGATTCTCCCCGGCATCCGCCCAGACCCACTTAGGGAGTCAAGATGCTTTCTTTTGAGCCCACTAGAAACCTATCAGTCTTCGCTGTTAGGTAAAAACGTGCACTTTTACGATGTTCACCGCTTTGGCGTCGACCGCGTCGAAGACGGCTCCAGAAGCCGACAAGATCGCCCCAAGACGGCCAAAGAGAGTTCCCAGAGGCCTCCAAGACGGCTTCAGAGGGGCCCTCGACTATCCAGGAGGCCCCAAGAAGGTCCCAGAGGGCCCCGGGGGGCCTCTGGGCCCCCCCCCCGAGACAGCCCCAGACAACCCCGAAACGCCACCCGAGGGGGGTCCAAGAAGGTCTCCAAACCAAGAGGGCCCAGAATCCCCGAATCGTCGCTCTAAGACGCCGAAGATGGCTCCAAGACGGCCTCTGGGAGCCCCCACGACGGCCCAAGAGTCCCTCAAGAGGACTCCCAAGAGCGCCTCCAGAAGAAAAAAAAATTGCGCCATTCCCTTAGGAAAACGTGCACTTTTACGATGTTCACCGCTTCGGCGTCGACCGCGTCGAAGACGGCCCCAGGAGCCGACAACATCGCCCAAAAGCGGCCAAAGAGAATTCCCAGAGGCCTCCAAGACGGCTTCAGAGGGGCCCTCGACTATCCAGGAGGCCCCAAGAAGGTCTCAGAGGGCCCCGGGGGGCCTCTGGGGCCCCCCGAGACAGCCCCAGACAACCCCGAAACGCCGCCCGAGGGTCCAAGAAGGTTTCCAAACGTCCAAGAGGGCCAAGAATCCCCGAATCGTCGCTCCAAGACGCCGAAGATGGCTCCAAGACGGCCTCCGGGAGCCCACACGACTGCCCAAGAGTTCCCCAAGAGGTCTCCCAAGAGCGGCTCCAGAAGCAAAAATGGCGCCATTCCCTTACGATAACGTGCATTTTTACGATGTTCACCGCTTCGGCGTCGACCGCGTCGAAGACGGCCCCAGGAGCCGACAACATCGCCCCAAGACGGCCAAAGAGAGTTCCCAGAGGCCTCCAAGACGGCTTCAGAGGGGCCCTCGACTATCCAGGAGGCCCCAAGAAGGTCCCAGAGGGCCCCGGGGGGCCTCTGGGGCCCCCCCCCCCGAGACAGCCCCAGACAACCCAGAAACGCCACCCGAGAGTCCCGGGAGGTGTCCAAACGTCCAAGAGGGCCCAGACTCCCCGAATCGTCGCTCCAAGACGCCGAAGATGGCTCCAAGACGGCCTCCAGGAGCCCCCACGACGGCCCAAGAGTCCCCCAAGAGGACTCCCAAGAGCGGCTCCAGAAGCAAAAATGGCGCCATTCCCTTGGGAAAACGTGCACTTTTACGATGTTCACCGCTTCGGCGTCGACCGCGTCGAAGACGGCCCCAGGAGCCGACAACATCGCCCCAAGACGGCCAAAGAGAGTTCCCAGAGGCCTCCAAGACGGCTTCAGAGGGGCCCTCGACTATCCAGGAGGCCCCAAGAAGGTCCCAGAG
>CAUYUJ010020059.1:107500-166714 GCA_963575745.1 Prorocentrum cordatum | reverse complement strand
TAATGGCATGACTCTTGTGTGGCTGCTTTCG
This sequence comes from Prorocentrum cordatum, assembly GCA_963575745.1. Lineage (NCBI taxonomy): Eukaryota > Dinophyceae > Prorocentrales > Prorocentraceae > Prorocentrum > Prorocentrum cordatum. The sequence goes on along the minus strand of CAUYUJ010020059.1, from coordinate 166,683 downwards.
GGAAATGTAGGCGCGTGGAAATGGTCCAGGCGGCCTCATGCGCATGTGCGTGCTCTAGCCAGTTTGAAGCATCTGGGGCCTTAGGCGTCTTTGGGTGTCTAGGGGCCTTAGGCGTCTGTGGGTGGCCTGGGGGCCTCGGGGGTCTTGGCGTGGTCTAAAGTCTAGAGTCTAGGGGGCCGTGGGAGTCTTCGGGAGCGGGAGTCTTGGGTTTGGGGTCTGCGGCTTTGGGCGTCTGGTGCTCTAGGCTTCTTCTGGGGCGTCTTAGTCTGGAAACTATAGGAATTCTGCGCGTGTGTCTCGTTGCCCGCGCTGCATGTGTTAGACGCCCCGCGGGCACAGCAGCCGTTAGTCCGTGATATTGCTCCTTTTTGCTCGAGAACCGAGAGCGAAGAACATATTTCCATATCGCATGTGTTGCCCATCCCGAAGCAAGTTTCATGTCGCTGGAAGCAGAAGTCCTTGGACAGATCGACATAGTCCTTCGTGATCCCGATTTGCCAACAACTGTGAGCAAAGTGGTGCGGACACGCATCCCTGTCGCCTTGCACTTGTTCGGCACGAAGGTTGATGATGCAAAGGACGGCGACGCCCGTGAGGAAAACGGCGCCGCTGAGCTTGCCGCAGCCCCCATGGGCCCCATCGGTGACACTTCAGAGTTGTCTTCTACGCCACCTGAACTTGTGATCGAGAGCCAATGGAAGCAAGAAATCATCGAGAGGGACGCGGTTTTGGCGGCAGAGGCTGCCTCTAGGCCGGAGGACGGGTCCGAACCCAATGACGCGGTGCCTCCGACCAGTGGCGCCGCGTCGTCTGGCGCAGTGCCGCCGACGCAGTGGCTGCCCAAGTTGTCGAAACCTGGTTTGTCTCAGTTTGAGTGGACCAAGACGATCGACATTAGCGACAGTCCTCCTCCACCGAGACCTGGCAGCGAGGCCCAGGATGCAACGGCGTGTCCTGCAGGCGAACCTGCAGCGCCTGCAGGCAACGTTCCCGCAGCGCCAGCGAATGCGAGGATCCCAAAGCGGGCCTCAGAGCCAGTGCCCAAGGCGCCTCCGAAGAAGCTATCTTCCAGGGATCGCGCTCGGCTTGCTGCGATGCCACCAGACGCGCCTTCAGGTCCGCCACAGATGGATGACACCCAATTGTTTGATTCAAACGCTGTTTGATGGCTTGGTCGATTCCTTTAGGCCAGCAGCAGCAGCTAACGACGCCGACCAGTCTGCTGAATGATTTTTCAACCTCATCAGCACCGTCCGAGACGGCTAATAATCGCTAACCAGAGCGGGGGAAGGTTTATTAGCAGCTTAGCATGAGGTCTCATGTATCGGAATGTATCGTTATTTGTTTTCCGATGCCGATCTTGAGAGAGCCTCAAAGGATGGGGAGGGTAGAGGTTTACGATTCGTCTTTGAAGACCTGTTGGCTTCTGGCTGAGGCCAGGTCTTCCGGAGCTGCTGGCTTCTGGCTTTAGGCCGAGGCGGAGCAGCAGCACTTCAGTTCTTCGCCGAGGCCCGAGGGGTTGTTTCAAGGAGCCCCAGGCGCCGAGGCGCTTTTATGCTCAGTGGTGCCGTTACACCGTTACGCATCGGCAGTGGTGCACTTAATGTGTCGACCTCTCTGAGCGGTTCCTCTGTCCCTTCGCATGCTCTCGGGGCCTCGCTGGACCTGGTCGAGGCCTTCATTCTAATTCGGTGGGGCCTTAGGTTTCAAGCCGCGTTAGGGTTAGGCGTCTGTGGGTGCTCTGGGGCCTTAGGCTTCCTGCGGCGTCTGGGGATTTGGGGCGTCTTCGAGTGTCGGGGTATTGTCTGGAGGCACTTTACGGACTTAGGCTTCTGTGGGTGTAGTTCGGACCTGATGGCCATATGGCATGTATATGTCGGGATGTATGGTTGCTACCAACATCAGCCACCGTGAACATCACCCCGGTGGGGATCAATGATGGCAAGGAAACTGGTGTATGCATGAGTTCGTGCATCACGAAATGAACGATGAACGTTATGATAAACTTATGTCAAGCCTCACGTCAGACACGATGATTGTGAGGGTAAGTTTGTCTTGGGGCCTTAGGCGTCTGCGGGTGTCTATGAGCCTGAGGCGTCATTGGGTGTCTAGGGGCCTTAGGCGTCTGTGGGTGGTTTGGGGCCTAAGCCTTAGGAGACCTAAGGAGTCTTGGGACATGTGTGTCGGGCCTGTAAGCTCACGCGCGCGCGTTCACAAGTCTATACCACAACACACACACACACACACCTTCGTGATTACGAGAGGCATGCGTCCAGCTTGACAGTGAATTCAATTGAACCATCTCGATTCCAATGTTGCGACGTCTTTCTGTCAACCGTATCTTTGATTGCTCGGCATTGGCATTCGCATGCGGCGGCACTTCCTGTCACAATTCTTGAGAAGATGATTGGGTTACATTGCCGTCCTGCTTGGAAGCATCTTCCCTCCATGAGATGTGTGCCTACCATTATTGAGCCACTCCTCCGTCTCCTCCGACCTCCTGGGGCTGCGAGCGGATATGCCAAAGGCTTCATAAGATTGAGCGGGGGTCCCAGTGCTGATAATTTCTTAGGGGCCTGCGGGGGGCGGTGCATGAGCACTCGAGGGCAGATATACTCTTTTACGTGCGTAAGCAAGCCCCTTGGCGAACACGCAAGGGCAGACACATACAGACACTTCGGCACTTAACACTTAACGACCTGACGTGCGCATCGCTGCACGAACGCATGGCAACATTACAACATTACATTACAACAAGTGGTTGCAGCCGTGCGCGAGTGACACGTGACCTCTCCAATGCTTACGTCCGCCCCCTGATCGTTGGTCTAGTTTTCGGGCGAACCCGACTTCGAGAATGATTGTGCTAGGCCGGGCCTAATGATTAGGGCCTGATGTTGGTATGTTGCTGCCGGAGAGATCGCCGCCTCCATCTCTCCCGTTCCATGCGCCTTCCCCGACGAGAGAGAGATAGAGATAGATCGTTAGATCGAGAAGTCTGTATGTATATAGTGATAATGGTACATACAAATATCTATATATATACACACATAGATATATATATATATATATGTATATGTATAGAGAGTATATATCGAGATGAAATGAAATGGCATATCTATAGAGAGAGAGAAATAAAGAACGCCTTGGGACTCTGGCGTTGGGCCCTCTTGGACCCCGCTGACCTCCTGGGACTCCTGCCAAGTGGGCTCTCCTGGAGCCCGCGCGGGGCCCGCTTGGGCCCCTCTTGTGACTTAGTGCGGCCTGAGGAGGCTCATGGGGGGGGAGGGGGGAGGGCCGCGATGTATCAGTGCATCAGCACTGTGCAGATAAGCGCCCAGAGGAGATCATCCAGAAACGCAAGCTCATGGCGGCGACCAAGCTCGATGACCTGTTCTACCAAGAGGGCGAGCCCATGCTCGTACAGCGTTTGCTTGACAATGACAAGGCCCACGGTGCAAATAACTAAGTTGGGGTTCGCTTGTTTTTCTTAGCCTCCAACAACTTCCAACACGGATCAGGCCCAATCGGGCTGCCCCCCCAATCAAATGATATCGAGGAATGTGTTCGGTGTTCTTTCATTGCCATTGCATTGCACGTCACCGTTGCACAAGGCAGCCCGCCCAGCCAGGGAGGACAGAACCAAGTGGAAGACGCATTCGCAGAACATGCGGGCCAAATTGTCCATGACAGAGGATGCCGCACCGTGGACTGGGCGAGCTGAGGTTCGTTTGCGAGGCGTTGGAGTTCAGCCACGAATCTTGGACCTCTTGGACTTGGGTTGGCAAAGTCGTGTGAAAAATCCGCCGGGAGGTTTCAAGGATCTTCCAAAGTCAGAGAAATTAGACGCACTGGTCGATAATTTCTACGCGGACATTTCTCAACAGAACGTCAGAGAGCCGTGGGGGAATCTGAAAGTTGCCACCACGAGCAGCGTGATATATTCTTATAAGCATGACAGGATCCTTTTCGAGGAGGAGTTGCTTCGCTTGCAAGGTCACCCCATCCCAGCGGATATCACCTGCGGCAAAAAGGGCAATGTGAAATCGTTTCAGGAACTCGCTGGTGAGGCTATGACGCTGCCTGTGCTTGCATCGGCGATGATGTCAATGATTTTGAAAGTGCCGTTGCCAGGGTTGTGGCAGCGCGCGCCATCAGTGCAGCCGCCGCAAGACCCCCACAGCCCGGCACAGGACACCCAGGACCCATGATTGTTTTCGTGTGTGGCACGCGGGGCACGCTGGCATTGTAGAGTGCAGAGCGTAAATATCGAGAGAAAGAGTAGGAGAGGAAGAGAGAGAGAGAGAGAGCGAGAGGGAGGGGGGAACCAGAATTGTCCAGAAATTGTTTCCTGTGGCCGACGTGGTCCTCTGCAATTTGAGACCTAAGGCCTGAGAGCCTGAACTGGAGATGCGCGCTTGCAGCTGCTCAGTAAGCCGACTGTGATGGAGTCTGAGCCCGCGAGCCAGCCAATTTCCGGACATAAAGTTTTGGGGCCGCACATGTTGCGCGCGGCTGAGCTCGTGAGGATCTCTGGGAACCGCATCGGTAGACAAAGCATTGCCGCATGCGGGATGGTTAAATAGCGTGCCTTCTGTCGAACATTGAATCTGAACTTGAGACGTGACTTGAGCCGTGATGAGCCTGAGCCAAGAGCCAAGAGGGCCAAGGTAAAGGGGTCTTCTATTTGTTTTTTAATTTTTTTTTTTTTTTTTTTTTATTTTTTTTTCTTTGTTTTTTTTTGCTTTTTTTTTTTTTCGTTCTTTTTTTTTTTTTTTTTTTTTTTTTTTTTTTTTTTTTTTTTTTTGTTTTCTTTTTTTTTTTTTTTATTTATTTTTTTTTTTTTTTTTTTTTTTTTCTGGCGCATTGTTTATGATCAGTATGGTGTCTGGTAGATTGTGAGGTTGTACCCTGCCACAGGATTGCCTCCGTTCCTCTCCTCCCCCCCCCCGCCCTGCAACGTCACAACTTACTCGTCTCCCTTGCCCTTCAGCCACCCCTTCCTGGCCATCTCAAACTTAAGCTTAAAGCGATTTCAATATGCAAAATTTCCCAATCCTTTTCTGGATGGACCCGAGAACCGTTCAGAGCCCACATAGCCTAATACCTTATACCCCCTTGTAACAAACCCAAAGGCGTTTGCTCCTATCCGGGTTAGGGGAGGGGTCCCAGGATACCCGAATGACAGAAATGCAAGATGCAACGTCTTGTACATCCGTAGCCGCGGAAATATCAGGCCCCGCCATGTTTCAGATGTCAGTGCTCACTCACCAGCGCCCGCTGTGACCATGACGGCCGCGGGCTCGCAGGCCTCCTACCAGGATCTTCTTCAGAGCGAATTGGATGCTTTGCTGGGTTCTGGAGACGAGGGCGCCGCTGCTGCTGCTGCGCGCGCAGAGCCACCTTCCAAGAAGACGAAGTTCTGCGCGGCAGTCAGCATCAAGTGCGATGTCTGCAAAACGCCACCGACGGACCACCGAACACCAAACGGGGAGGATAGGAGGAAAGAGGGCAGGGCCAGGGGGCGCATGATTTGAGAGAAGCAGAACAAAAAACACAAAGTTTCAGGGTTGAGAGGGAGGGGGTGTGGAGGAGGGCTGGGGGTGCATAGTATAAGGTATAGGGCGATGGAGGGAGGAGGCGGATCTGTCAAAAAGTAGCAACCACTCCCACACTCCCATCTAAGCCCCATGTCTCGTCTGCGGTCGAGGGGATTCGGCACTGACTGACTGACTGCCCGTTGCCCCCCCGGTTGGGCCGTCGAGGATTGGGGATGCGGCACGTGCCCACATTCAGAGAGAATCAGAGAGAATAGGATAATGCAAATCTGCAAAGCTTGTTTAGAAGTGTGACACATCCAGGAAGCGGAAACCAAATCAGGAAGAGAGAGGAGGAGAGGAGGATGAACCATGATGATGGCGATGAGTGCGTGAGGGAGGGAGCGGGCGAATATTTGTTTGTACTCGGCGAGGCTCAGAGATACAACAAAAACCTGGGATCCGCTCATCGCTCATCAGCGGCCGAACTTTGCCCATTGCTATCCGGCTAGCGGCTACCCCCAGGGGCGATGTTTGTAAGTCCCCCGCAGGGTCCCAGGGGCTCTGATCATGGGCAAGACTCAAGTTTCGATTTCAGAGGCTCGAGATGTTGAGGCTAAACTTGTTTCTTGGCTCTCCACCCAGGAGACAACGTGGGCGGCGTACGTGAGGAAGAAGAAGGAGATGATACCTCAGGGCAGGGCCTGCAGAGATTGTATGCAATTGTTGCTTGATGTCTGGCCAGGCGTTTCATGGGGGGATCACGCCACGAAGTACACTGCGAACATCGATGACCACAAAACGAAGGTCGACATGGCGAAGGAGATCAAGCTGAAGAAGATTGAGGCTCCGTTCAACCAGGCAGAGGTCAGATCGACCGAAACTGTGGGTTCCTACTTGTACTGGGATGGCATTGTCTTGGACTCGGATCAATTCACAAAAAAGTTCTTGCATACCCACGAAGGCATCCCGGATGTAATGGAGATCTCGCTCAACAGAAATTTGGACGGCACAGAAGAAAAAGCATTCGTATTCCAAGACCCCGACCAACCCTACCGCAAGATTCGCTTCTTCAGTCAGTGCGATTTGTCGAAGAGTATTGGGTTGTTGCCAGCAGAGAAGCACTTGGTGGATGGCCAAGCACGGGCCAAGTTCGATTCGCAGATGAAGCTAGATGTTGGAGCTCGGATCCAGCAGCTCCGAGGAAATCAATTCGCCAACCTCCCGACGCTGCAGGCGATCGAGGAGAACGTCCGCAAGGTCAAGGCGGATGAGGATTCGAAGAAGAACAAAGACCTCGAGCAGATGAAACAATGGGAAGAGAGGAGGCGAGAGAAGAAAGCTGCCGGAGAAGAGCTTGATGACATCGGCAAAGAACTATTTGAATCGTCCTCCGAGGCCAGCGACGAAGGGCAAGTAGTCACCACGACACATGTTCCAAAGGAGCAGGGCAATGCCAAGACGCTCGCAGGCAAGTCTAAGAAAGGTGGTCGAGGTGCTGCTGCTGCTGCTAGTCGTGGCGGCGGTGGCGGTGGCGGACGGAGGGGGGCTGCGGCTGGCCGAAGTCGCGGCAGAGGTGCATCGTCGGGAGCGGCCGCAGCGAGGGCTTCAGTTGCTGGCTCCGTGGCTGGCGACCTCGGCGGCATCGAGGAGTTGGAGATCCAAAGCGGGGGCCTGAGTGGAAGCAAGACGGTCGTGTCGATGAACACCGCCAGATCGCCTGCCAAGGGAGACGCCCCATCGGATCCGAAGGGCGCGGTCGAGTATTGGATGAATCGCGTGGACATTGATGACATTCTCAGGACTGGCGCGAAGCTTGGGAAGGACATCTTCCAGGTCTAGTGTCAAACATAACCAACCCCGTTCCTGTACTTACACTTACGAATGGCCTTCGGCCAAAAAGCCCACAGCCCCACCACCGTGCCAAGGTTGTAGGTATGAGGCGTCGTGGATGTTCGATGGTATCTGGCATGGAGCACTCGAGGGACTCTTGACTCTTGGAGGCAAGTTTGTAGTTTTTCGAGGCCGCATGGGGCCTCTTGGAGTCTCTTCTCGGCCTCTTGGGGGTTGCTTAGGGGCATCCGTTCGCCTCTTGGGGGCATCTTGGGATCTTGGGGCCACTTGGGAGTATAGCGAGTAGCTCGGGGCCCTCTTGGGGCGGAAGGCTTCGTTAATCCCCCCCCCGCTGCTTCTTTGCCTTTTGGACCCCACACCGTTGCTGTTTCGCCTAAGTCTTTCGAGAGGTGTTGGTTGGTTCTGCATGGGGAGATACGGGGCGCCCAGGAATTGACCGGGAGGGCTCCGAACCCTGAGATAGGTTGAACGCTTAAACTTTGAGGCCTAAAGCTTAACGTTCCAAGATCCAAGAATGAGGATAGAGGGGCAGGGACAGTCTGGCACGCCCACTCCATGCCGATGCCCAAGGGTACGGTGGCGGATCCGAATAATGATGTGTGTATATATATACACGTAAAGAAACAAGCATGTCTTTACACTTATTCGAGCTTTGAGCCTGTCAATACCGTGAGCCGACCTAGAGAGCTCAGAGCGAGCACTGTGTTTTGTTAGAGGCTTGAACCTTGAACCAACGTGCTACATTTATACTTTATACGAAATGCATGTTAGATACTAAGTCAATCGGCCGTTGCCGTTGCCGTTGCCCTTGCTTTTCGACACCCTAGTTGGGCGAGGCTGGCAAGAAGGCAATGCAGGAGCACCCGAAGGCTGGTCGCAGCGCAGAGAGGCATTGCAGAGTCGCAAGGCTGGCCGTCAATTTAAACAAAGAGCACTTGCCCAAAATGAAAGTGGCTGAGCTGAAGCAGCACCTGAAGGAGTTGATATCCTACAAGATCGTGCTCCCGCAGTCGCACCAGCTGCTAGTTTGCGCGACGAAGGAAAACGAGTTGCGCCAGTCACCATCCTTCGCTGGATTTGCTGAGAACAGCGATTTCTTTGAACTCTTACGCCTAGACGGTATTACCAGCACGGGCGGCAGCTCAGGCGAGGGGAACGAGCAGCCTCCTCCGCAGCATTCACAGCAGCAAGTCATGCCCACGGCCTCTGAATCAAAATTCGACCCCATGGAACCTAAGTTGAGCGAAGTCGACGGTATTGATTTGAGGTCGGCGGTTTCCTTCATTGACGAGAAGTACATCAGTGGCAAAATGCTGTCTGCACTCATGGCGAAGAATCACAAAGCCGCTTTGGATATTGCCGAGGCGTGCGCTAAGGTCTTGGCCACAGCCTCAGACGGCGAGGTGATCTCTTCTGCGTCAATTGCGTGCCGCTGCGTGATCGCCATCTTCCACAGCTCGCCCGGCGTTCAGAGGAGCACCAAGGACGACGTCAACATAGTTCTGGACAGCACAGCCAGCGGCGCGATCTCTGACGGTGCGGGCGTGAAGCGCGACGAGGACTACTTCAATGTGTTCAAGGAAGTCTTGGAGGAGAACTACAGCAAGAAGATCGGCGAGTTTTTCAAGTTCACCATCGCTGAGCAGACTCACCTGCCAGAACTGACGGCCATCTGCAACATAGTCGAGCCCGAGAACCTCGATGCCATCAACCAGGCCCTCAAAAAGCTACCAGTCTTGACACAGACATGCAGGGCGGGTGCAACGAGCGAGCTTGAGACGAAGACGCTCGCGGCCATCCAGGGCCGCAAGTTGTTGTGCGTCAATGCTCCCGACTCCACCACTCTGGATTACTTTGAGGGCTTCATGAACACAGTTAAGCTTGCCATCGAGAACATGCCCCAAAAGGTAGACGAGCTGGTGGCTATTCGCACTGAGATTGCGACGCTCCTGCAGAACAGGTCGAAGAGCCACAGGCTGAAGCATTTGGGCGAGAATTTGAAGGCGGGAGCCTTTCTGACATATGGTTGTTATTGTTCCTCTTCCCTGCCTGTGTACCTTGTCACAGTCTCGTACCTTGTCCTTTGCCCCCCCTGTCCAAGGAAAGGGCACCAGGTTTCATCATGTTCTCATGGGTGGAAAGTGTCTGTCGGCTGTTTGGCTTTCCCTGAAACTCGAACTGAACGTGTCAATCGCGAGTAATACTGAGCAGCCCGTAGGGCGTAGGGTAGAGGGCAGATGGGTGGAGTTGTTGGCAATAAGTAATAAGTTAGTTAGTAGTAACTTCCGACCTTCCAGGCGGTTCTGGATGCTGTGTCTTTCACCAACATGGCGGAGGTGGCCACGGCAGCTCGGAACCTGACCGGAGCCTGGGAGAACTGCAAAGGCATTGAGCTGCCGCAGTCCGGGGAGTACCCTATCGATGAGGCCATTCCCAAGATTATCGCCGGAGCCCGAGTGAATGTAGTTTCATCAAGCATCGAAGCATTCGAAGATGTTGACGAGTGCATCAAAAAGCTCGAGGGCAGGACCAGCATCAGCAAGAACATAAAGGATGAGTTCGAATTATACAGGTTGGCAGTTATGATGAAGAAGCATCGCGGTATGACTGGGGCTCTCAACGCAAATTCACCACAGCTCCCAGCGGTTGCAAAGATTATTGCTGCATCCCTGAAGTCCTGGAACGACATGCGGCCGCAGTTTGAGATCACCGAGTCGAAGGGCGCCGACGACACGAGTATGGTGATCGAGAATTTCAAAACGTTCGATGCAGAGGTGACGGAACACACGAAAGTCGTGAAGGCATGCGGCATGCAGTTCGCAGACGACGCGCTGAGGAAACTAGATTCTTTCTCTGAACAGTTGCAGCCTGCAGTGGATAATGCTAAATGGAAGGAGGGCCTCGACTCTGCTGCAAACCTGGAGGTCTTGATAGCTGCCGCAACAGAGAAAGGCATGTGGAGCATGAATGCAGAGACGATCTACAAACACATACAGAAGATGATGACAGGGCTCGTGGAGTACAACGCGATCGTGGATCAGTACGACATAGATCAGGAACAAAATGAAGATGCAGCAACACAGAAACACCTCAAGGACCTGAAAGAGACCATGACCACGGCTACTATCTGCCGCATGGAGGGGCGGCTCATGAAGATATTCGAGAAGAGATCTGCGGTCGACGGAGCTGAAAAGAGCAAGAGGTTCCAGCAGCTCATCAACAAAGAGCTCAAGACGCTCGCCGATGCAAGCATCGACGCCCAACTGATGCACCCGACGATCAACGAGATGGTGAGCTCATCCATGAGCACATGAGCAGAGCAGCTGCTCAGCTGAGCAGCTCAGCCAGACGGCAGCCAGAGCGGCTGCCAGGACTCAAGACTCAAGACAGTCTGGCGTCTGGCTGCGGAACAGGGAGAGCAGCGGCCAGGGAGGGACAGGGAAGGGCAGAGGAGGAGGGGGAGGAGGAGGAGGAGGAGGAGGAGGAGGAGGAGGAGAGCGGCGAGTGGCGACGAGGAGGAGGAAGAGAAGGAGGAGGGAGGAGTGGGAGGAGGGGGAGGAGGAGGAGGAGGAGGAGGAGGAGGAGGAGGAAGAAGAAGAGGAGGAGGAGGCGGATAAACATTGTTCCTGACCTGGTGACCTCAGAGCCTCAGAGGCTACGAGTCGAGTCGTGAGTCAGCAGGCTGAGTAGTAGGAGCTGCAGCAGCAGCAGCAGCAGCAGCAGCAGAGAGGACAACGAGCACTGAGTAGGACCCGGGACCTAAGTAGAAGGATGAGGAGCGAGGGAACGAGGACGACCACTGTGAAGAATGAAGAGCGAGGAAGGAGGAGAGGGGGGGGCACGGCCGGGGCTTTGACTACGGACTGCAGCAAGCACTGCCCACCACTCACTTCCTCATCCCTGGGCCCATGCCGTGCACCTCCTCTTCATTCCTCGCTCCTCCTCTCACGGCTCCCTCCCAACCTCCGCCCTCGTTCCCTCGCCCTCCGTCCTTGCCCGTTTTCTTTCTCACCCCTCTTCTTTCCAGCTTTTTCCTTTTTTTGTTTTTTTTTTTTTCTCTTTCTCTTTTTTTTCATTCTCTTCCTTTTTTTTTTTTTTTGTATTCTTTCTTTTTTTGTTCTTTTCTTTCTTTCTTTTTTTTTTGTATTTTCCTTTTTTTTTTTTTTGCTTTTGTTATCTTTCTTTCCAGCTCCCCACCTCGATTGGTTATTTACATGCTCCTTTATCTTCTCCCCGCGGCCGTCGCCTGTTCCCTCCTCCTCCTCCTCCTCCGCGTCCTACTTCCTGACTTCCTTACTCCAATGTCGTTTAGCCTCATCGTGTGTCCACCTGTCTCATTATCCTGATCATCGCCTCGCTCCGTCTCAATACGTCTCCTCCTATGTTTTTCAAATCGTGTTTTTACCCTGGCTCAGTTCGCTGATAGCTCAGATAGCTGGTGGTAGCTGTAGTTAGTAGCCGATAGCCAGCAGTACTTAGTAGCAAAGCCCAAGGTCACTTGAGCATGGTAGCGGGGCGCAAGTATGAGTGGTTATTCGGTTACTGGTAACGGTTACTGCCGCTTGTGCGACCTACCTGTTTGATTGCGCCAGCTCGTATTCTAACGACGAAATCTTTGTTTTGCTCCCAAAATGCTTGCTTTACGAATAGGATGCTTCAAACATGCTCCAAGTATGCGGTGTTAGTTAAAACGTTCCTCCAAACATGCCCGCTTGATGTTTATGTATGCTGCTTACGATGCCTTCAAACTGCTGCCTTTCTGTTTCGTCCGGAGATGATCGAAACATGTTCTTTGCATGTTGTGCGTTTGTCGCACGTGCCCCAACAGTGCTGTATTATGTTGCTGCTCGTTCTGAAGATGTTCCAATTTTGCCCAGATTCCATCATCTGCTTTCGTGGCGGTGCCCCAGACATGCTGCTCTCATCATGGGACCAGCATTTCTGGAGCACCGCTGCGAAAGCAGACGATGAAATGGGCAACATTCGAACATCTTCAAACAGAGCAACAGCGTAATAGAGCATTTTTGGGGCATGCGTGAAAAACACACAAATTGCGAAGAGCATGCTTCGAGCATCCCCCAAAAAACACGAAAATTAAGGTAGCATTTTGAGAGCATCGTGAAAAATACACAGAAATCGAGCGAGCATTTTTGGAGCATCGTGTAAATAACAGAAAATATTAGGAGCATATTTGGAGCATCCGATTCGGAAATCAAAAAAGCATTTTGGGAGCAAAAAAAAAGATTTCGTAGTTTCCTACAAACTGGCCTAACGCGGAGTTCACAATGCATGGGGAATCCTAGGATTTGTGTGTGTGTGTGTGTGTATTGTAGTGGCCTCCCGCCAGTGCCGCCGATCCGGGGCGCTCCGGATGATGATGATGATGATGATGATGATGATGATGATGATGATGAGGATGAGGATGAGGATGAGGATGAGGATGAGGATGAGGATGAGGATGCGGCTGAGATTGAGATGAGGGATGAGGATGAGGATGAGGATCGAGGATGAGGATGAGGATGAGGATGAGGATGAGATGAGGATGGAGGATGAGGATGAGGATGAGGATGAGGAGGAGGCTGAGGAGAGGATGAGGATAGCGATTGTAAGGATGAGATGAGGATGAGGATGAGATGAAGGATGAGGATGAGGATGAGGGAGAGAGAGGAGAGGATGAGGATGAGGATGAGGTGAGGATGAGGATGAGGACGAGGATGAGATTGAGATGAGGATGAGGATGAGGAGAGGATGAGGATGAGGATGAGGATGAGGATGAGGAGAGGGATGAGGAGAGGATGAGGATGAGGATGAGGATGAGATGAGGATGAGGATGAGGATGAGGATGGGATGAGGACGCCCCATTGATTGAGGATGAGATGGGGATGGGATGGGTGGGGATGGGGATAGGGGATGGGGATGGGATGGGATGGGATGGGAGGGGATGGGGATGGGATGGGGATGAGGATGATGCTGATGCTGATGCTGATGCTGATGCTGATGCTGATGATGATGATGATGATGATGATGACGACGACGATGATGATGATGATGATGATGATGATGATGATGATGATGATGATGATGATGATGGTGGTGATGTTACTGATGATGATGGTGATGTTACGATGGTGATGGTGATGGTGATGGAGATTTTGCTGATCTCCCCCCCTCTCTCCTGTCCCTCCCCCTTCCCTCTCTTCTGTCCACCCCCCCCTCTCTTCCCTCCCCCCTCGCTCCTGTCCCCCTCCTCCCCCCCTCTCTCCTGTCCCCCCCCCCCTCCCCCCCTTTCTTCTGTCCCCCAGCTCCCCCCTCTCTCCTTTCCCCCCCTCCTCCCTCCTGCCCCCTCCCCCTTTTCCCTCCCCCTCTCTCCTGTCCCCCCCCCCTTCCCCTCTCTCCTGTCCCCCCCCCTCTCTCCTGCCCCCCCCCCCCTTCTCTCCCCTCCCCCCCCCTCCTTCTCTTCTGTCCCCTCCCCCTTCTCTCCTGTCCCCCCACCCCCTCTCCCCCCCCCTCTCTCCTGTCCCCCCCTCTCTCCTGGGGGTTGGCCGGGGGGGTGGAGGTGCCGAGCACTTGTAACCGTCAGTTAATTACGCCCCCCCCCCTTCCACCCCCCCAAGCAGAGCTAAAGCTCATGTTGACGCAGAGCTTCAGCTTAGACTTCTTGAGCTCACACGCCGGATCTGCGGATTTTTCTCCAGACTTCTATTCCAGATCCTCCGTCAGATTTTCTGCCAGTTTCAAGGCGTGCCGAAATCGAAGGGGGGGAGGAGCTGGCAGGGGGGGAGATGCCGAGCACTAAAGTCAACAGTTAATGAGGTCCCCGCCCTCCCCCCCCTCCCTCGCAGAGCGAAGCTTGAGCGAGCTCTAGAGCCCTCTCTGCCCCCTCTGCAGCCTTCCCCTCCTCTCTCCTGTCCCCTCCGCCCTCTCTCCTGTATCTCCCCCCCCCCCCTCTCTTCTGTCCCCACAACCCCACCCCTCTCTCTCCTGTCCCGCCTCCCCTCCCCTCTCTCCTGTCCACCCACCCTCCTCTCCCCCCGCTCTCTCCTGTCCCTCCCCCCTCCCTTCTCTCGCCTGGCCCCCTCCCCTCTCTCCAGACGCCGAAGATGGCTCCAAGACGGCCTCCGGGAGCCCCCACGACGGCCCAAGAGTCCCCCAAGAGGACTCCCAAGAGCGCCTCCAGAAGCAAAAATGGCGCCATTCCCTTTGGAAAACGTGCACTTTTTCGATGTTCACCGCTTCGGCGTCGACCGCGTCGAAGACGGCCCCAGGAGCCGACAAGATCGCCCCAAGACGGCCAAAGAGAGTTCCCAGAGGCCTCCAAGACGGCTTCAGAGGGGCCCTCGACTATCCAGGAGGCCCCAAGAAGGTGTTCATTTTTGCTCGAGCCACCCTTGCACCTCTGGGCCAGGAGATTCCAGGCTTCAGGTAGTCACGCCAGCTTTGCCTGCGACATCTTCGCACCTCTGGGTCTAGATGCTCTCAGACTTGATGTGGTCTAGCCAGTTTTGTTTGGGACGTGCCGCGCGTGAGATTGTCCAGCAATTTTCGCTTGAGGTGTCTACGAAGCTCGGAGGCACTCGAATATGCTGCACGCCATGTTGTTAAGTTAGGTGCTCCCTGAGGCATCTTAACCACTTTGTGAGAAATATCTCTGACCTTGCGTCTATTGTGTTCTGGGCACTTTCGCCTGAGTCATCCGCTGAGCTTCACGTAAGCTAAAAGCCGTCGCCGACGAGGTTGTCCGGTCATGGTCGCGTGGAACGAGTTCGGAATTCTGGGGTCAGATATGTGTTGTGTTTTCCCCGGGGGCCTCGACGCTCTTCTGGATTTGATTCAACTGCGAGCGGGATCGTCCTAGGGCATTCTGGTCTTAGGAGCTTGGAGTCCTATGATTTTTGAGCTTCAGTGTCTCGGGGTCGTGTGTGTGAGGGAATTGCGCACGTAGGCCTTTCTAGGTTTTATATATTTGCTGCCATGGGGCTGTATTGTAATATTGCACTATTGCTATATCAGTTTGGGAAATTGTGGTCTTATGGGGGTATTGTCTTAGGACTTTCTGGCACTTCAGTTTTAGACTCTGCGGACATCATGGAATTATGGTTTAAGTTTCTGTGTTCGAGTTCGGGTCAGGGTTAGTGCGCGAGGGTATTAGGGTTAGGGCGTCAGGATTCAGATGCGGTGTTCGGGTTCGGGTGTTAGTGTGAGGGTTTTACAGTTAGAGTCGGGGCGTTAGGGTTAAAAGGTTAAGATATGATGTGAGGTCTAAGGTGAAAGGGTTCGGGGGCCAGGGTCAGGGTGTCGGGATTCTGCTTAGGGCGTTTGGGTTCGGGCGCTTGGTGTAGGGTTCGGGCGTGGGTGTTAGGATTCGCATGGTATTTTGAGGGCGTTAGGGTGAAGGTGTCAACAGACAAGGTTAGGGTGTTACCGTTGGCGCTCAGGTTACGGATAGGGTGATGGAGTTAGAGTGTTAGGATTCGGTTGTCGGTTTTGGTTATGGTGATACGGTTTGGGCTGTGGTGTTAGTGTGAAGTTGTTAGTGCAATCGTCACTGCCTCCATGTTCCCGTCCCTCGTTTTCGGCGTCGCCGTCTACAGATATGCATTGTGTCTTCCTCGCGGGCCTCGACGCTCTTCTGGATTTGATTCAACTGCGGGCGGCGGGATCGTCCTAGGGCATTATGGTTAATGAGCTTGGGGGTCCTATGAGATTGGGGTTTCAGCGTCTTGGGGTTTACTGTATGAGGGCATTGCGCATACAAGCTTTTTGGTTTTATATATTTACAACCATGGGGCTGTATTGGAATACGGCTCTATTGTTATCCGTAAGGGCTTCGCCCCCTGCCGCCGGCACCCTCTCTATCATAATGGAATATAACAGAGTCGCGTCGGTGCGTCTCGGCGCTGCCTTGGCGCATCTGGGAACAGCCTGCGAGGGCGGATAGGAGTGATCAGCGCATATTGAAGCGTTGGCGTTATCCTAATGACCTTCAGCCCATCTCGCCACCGTGCTTGGGTTGTGGGTCTGAGGCCTCTTGTATACGTGTGGGGGGGTCGTGGGGAGCCTCTCGGGGGTCTTTTGGAGGCGGTTTGGGCGCCTCTTTGGGGCCTTTGGGGGCCTCGTGGGGCATCTTTGGGGGGTTTCTTGGAGGCCTTTTGAGGGCGTTTTGGGCGCCTCTTGGGGCCTCTTGTAGGAGATCGTAGCTTCGGGGGCGCGAGCGCGGCGTAATTTACGAAGGATCATGGCCTCGGGGGCGCGAACGTGGCATAATGTATCAGGAATCGTGGCCTCGGGGGCGCGAACGTGGCGTAATTTGCAAGAAATCATGGCCGTGGGAGCGCAAATGTGGTGTAATTTCCGGAGGATCGTGGCCTCGTGAGCGCGAATGTGGCGTAATTGACCGTGGCCCCAGAGGCGCGAACGTGACTTTAAACGAGGTTTAAGGTGAGGCTGTATAGCGAACGCTACATCCGACGCTGTTTTGGTTTAAGGCAGCGTTGTCTTATTTGCTAGTTGCACGGCCGCGTGCGACTCGATTGGGATCATAGCATCGGACAAAGGCCACGTCTATCTATGACCCGCCCTTTTATCCCGTGACATCTCCCTTACCTCTCGTCGTGCTTGCCATCAAGGCATGAGTTGTGGGATACCTCGATACGTCGCCGACGTTATCCTAACAGTAGGGTTCTCAGCTTATTACTTCGTGGCCAAGCCCTGTACCCTCATTTTTCACTTGGTTGCGGAGCTGGCTACCTCTTCATGTGGTTGGTTCTTATATCAGGTATTCTGTAGATAGAAATTTACCACGGCACAGTGGAGTACCCGACTGCGCCAGCTCCCAGCCACTATACTCCAAGCATTCTCGAACCAATGGGTAACCTACAGCCCTATACCTCCGTCTCCCCACCGCGTGGCCACACGCCGCGTACAACCCAAACACCGATATCTATCCGTAAACTGACGGCCCCGTCAGACCAGGCACCCAATCGCAACCCAACGGGCGCGACAATATCCAAAGATGATCCATCTAATATGATCAGGTTCAGCATGAACACGCACTATGTTAAGGTCGCCATATTTGGAACTATCCGGGCATGCCTGGGCGTTGCCGTGGCATACATGCGAGAAGGACGACTGGATGAAACACGAACTCGGGGTCCCTTCTGGGGCCCCGCAGGCAACGCACCCTATCGAGAATTTGTTCGCGAAGCGCACGCATGGCTCAACGTCACAATCGGAGACATGACTCCACCTCAACAGGCCGCCGGCCTACAGCGCGGTCTAGGAGGATTGGCTAGGACACTAGCCATGAGGGTGCCATCCACCATCGTCAACTATGGTGTTACGTCACAGGGGAGACGCACCGACGGAGTCGCATATATCATGTAAATATTGAGGATTAAATTCGAAAACATTGAGGACGAGCGACAGCTCACCTCGGGGACGGCCCTCATCGACTTCAGGGTCCATAGAGGCGAACGCATTGATTCGGTACTGGCCCAGTTCGAGATGGCCTGGTCGGAAGCAGATTCAGCAGGCTTCAGCATTCCCAATTTCCAGATCTTTACTCCGATCTTATTTCGCGCCTCGGGGCGGGCACCCCCCGAGCGGCACGGCTGCTGCAGCCGCCGAACCATCAGACGCCCCGCGCACAACAACAGCGCGACCAACACCTGGAGAGAATGCACAGCCATGGACACTTGGCCGAGCGTTCCTAGGCCACATCGGACGCATCGCCGGCACTTACCACGCCGAAATTAGCGGCACACCGGCAGCCACGCCGAACAACACCTGGAATGATGGGGAACCCACTGAGTCCATTTTACGCCTCTCGGCCAAGACGCCAACAGTAAAAAACAAACAGGCATCCGGCTCCACCACGAGCTGGCCGTCAGCGGCTAGCTATACACCACCTGAAGCGACTATTCTCTGGGGCTCACCCAGCCATTACGACGACGACGCATTCGACTCCGGCACGGAACCCGATGCGGATTCTTCCACCGGCGCCGAAAACTTCGACTGGTCAGACCTACCCGCTGGCGATGATGCAGCTGCGCAATACCCGCACCTAGGATATTATCACGCGAGGAGAAGGTGGAGACGACATACGAAGAAGCCAGTTAGGAGGCCCAGGCGAGCTGCACGTCGCGTCTTCCGCCGCAAAGGAAATGGTCGCGGCGAGGGTGGCAGACGCACTCGCAGATTGCCTAGCAAAGGAATAGCCGCGTTCCTGGCTCGATTGAACGACTACGAGTCTGAAGACCCGTTCCTAGGAGGTAAAGGCAGAGGCAAAGGTCGCAGGCGCATGACAGATCAGGAAAGCACGCCACTGGATCACCCTGCAATTGAAAAGGGCGGGGGTCTTCGCAGACCCCCCCCCTCCCCCCCCCCTTCAAAGGGGGGGGGCGGTAAAGGGGGGGGGCGGTATTTTCGACCCCCCCCCTCCCCCCTTTTGTGCCGAACAGGGAGCCGGGGCGGGGGCCTCTCCCGCAAGGGGGCGGGGGGTCTGGCCTCGGGATAGTGAGTAGCGAGTAGAAAGTAGTGAGTAGTGAATAGTGAGTAGATAGTAGCGAGTAGTGAGGAGTGAGGAGTGAGTAGTGAGTAGTGCGCAGTGAGTAGTGAGTAGTGATAGTGGGTAGTTGGAGGTGGTTAGTGAGTAGCGAGTAGGGAGTAGCGAGTAGTGAATAGTGAGTCGCGAATAGGGCGTTGTGAGTACGGAGTAGCGAGTAGTGAGAAGTGAGTAGCGAGTAGGGAGTAGCTACGGAGTAGCGAGTAGGGAGTAGTGATTAGTGAGAAGTGAGAAGTGGGTAGTGGGTAGTGGATAGGGAGTAGCGAGTAGAGAGTAGTAAATAATGAGTAGAGAGTCGTGAATAGTGAGTAGTGGGAAGCGACTTGCGACTAGTGACTAGTGAGTAGGGAGTAGGGAGTAGTGCGTAGTGCGTAGTGGGTAGTGAATATGTCGTATTGGGTAGCGAGTAGGAAGTAGCGACTAGTGAGTAGTGAGTAGTGAGCAGCGAGTACTGTGTAGGGAGTAGCGAGTAGCGAGCAGCGGATAGTGAGTATCGAGTTGTGGGCAGTGCGTAGTGTGTAGTGAACTGTGAGCACCCAGTAGTGAGTAGTGGATAGTGGTGAGTTGGTAGTGAGTAGCGCTTAGTGAGTAGTGGGCAATGAGTAGTGTTTAGTAAGTAGTGAGTATAGAGTACTGGGTAGTGAGTAGTGAGTAGTGAGCTGGGAGCAGTGAGTAGGGAGTACTGAGTAGTGCGTAGTGGGGGCGTAGTGAGTAGTGAGTAGTGGGTAGTGAATAGTGCGCCTTGGGTAGCGAGTAGGGTACAGGGAGGGGAGTAGCGAGTAGCCAGTAGTTCGTGGGTAGTGAGTAGTGAAGTGTGAGAAGTGGATAGTGGTTCGTGGGTAGTGAATAGTGGTTTGTGATTAGTGAATAGTGGGTAGTGAGTTGCTGTGTGCAGTGAGTAGTGAGTATTGAGTAGTGGGTATTGAGTAGTGCGTATATAGTAGAAAGTAGGGAGTAGGGAGTAGGCAGTAGTGAGTAGTGGGTAGTGGGTAGTAAGAAGTTGGTAGTGAGTAGCGAGTCGTGGGTAGTGAGTAGTGAGTAATGAGAAGGCAATTGAGTAGCGAGTAGTGAGTAGTGGGTAGTGAATAATGCGCAGTGAGTAGTGAGTACTGTTTGGGGCTAGGGTTCGGGTTTGGGGCTAGGGTTACGGATTAGGGCAAGGGCGAGTAACAGACGCCCTTCCCGCCCGCAAGCCGTCTCGCCCACCCCCACCTGCCCTCCCGACACACATGTAGCACCCGAACCGCAGCACATGCAGCAGTCGTCTGTGGATGGGCAGCTACTCGGGGGCCAATTCGCCGCCGCTGCCCGCCGCCGCCGCGCCGCCGCCGCCGCCGCCGCCGTCCGCTGCCGCCGCCGCCGCCGCTGCGCCGCCCGCCGCCGCCGCCGCCGCCGCCGCCGCCCCCGTTGCCGCAGCCGCCGCCGCAGCCGCTGCCGCCGCAGCCGCCGCCGCCACCGCTGCCGCCGCCGCCCCCGCCACCGCTGCCGCCGCCGCCGCCGCCGCACCCGCGCCCGCACCCGCATCCGCACCCGCCGCCACCGCCGCCGCCGGCGCCGCCACTGCCGCAGCCGCTGCCCCCGCCGCAGCCGCCGCCGCCGCCAAGTGCATTCTGCATTTTGTTTTGACAGGGACGGCGGGGGGAGGCCGCGTCGGGCGCGCTGCGCACGTTCCGAATTTGGAGGCAGAATGCGTTTTGCATTGTTCCCAGAAAGGGCGCCAGCCCAGGGTTCTTGTGGTTGGTAAACCTGCCCCCGGTGCCTCAATTGAGATGGGCCGGCGGATTCTTTTTTCCCGGAAAGGGCTCCGGCCCAGGGTTCTCTTTTAGTTTGTAAACTAGTCCCCCGGTGCCTGCTTGAAGGAGGCCGGCGAATTGCCCGCGAATTTTTTCCCTGATAAATAACGAGGTTGAAGGAGGCCGGCGAATTGCCGGCGAATTAAAATTTAAGGATGTCTCGAGCGAAACGCTTGTTTTTCAGAAAATGGTGAGGATGTCTCGAGCGAAACGCTTGTTTTGTGTTATAGATTGTCCTCTCCTGGGGACCTGAATTCTGAGGACCACCTCCCAGCACGACCACCCCCCCAGCACGACCACCCCCCAGCACGACCACCCCCCAGCACGACCACACCCCAGCACGACCACTCCCCAGCACGACCACACCCCAGCACGACCCCACCCCAGCACGACCCCACCCTAGCACGACCACACCCCAGCACGATCACACCCCAGAACGACCACACCCCAGCACGACCCCACCCCAGCACGACCCCACCCCAGCACGACCACACCCCAGCAGGACCCCACCCCAGCACGACCCCACCCCAGCACGGCCCCACCCCAGCAAGACCACACCCCAGCACGACCACACCCCAGCACGACCTCACCACAGCACGACCACACCCCAGCACGATCACGCCCCAGCACGACCACGCCCCAGCACGACCACTCCCCAGCACGACCACCTCCCAGCACGACCACCCCCCCAGCACGACCACCCCCCAGCACGACCACCCCCCAGCACGACCACACCCCAGCACGACCACTCAGCACGACCAGCACGACACCCCACCCCAGCACGACCATCACACCCCAGCACGACCCCCACACCCCACCCCAGCACGACCACACCCCAGCACCCCACCCCAGCACGACCCCACCCCAGCAAGACCACACCCCAGCACGACCACACTCCAGCACGACCTCACCACAGCACGACCACTCCCCAGCACGATCACGCCCCAGCACGACCACGCCCCAGCACGACCACTCCCCAGCACGACCACCCCCAGCACGACCACCCCCCCAGCACGACCACCCCCCAGCACGACCACACCCCAGCACGACCACACCCCAGCACGACCACGCACGACCAGCCACGACCATGCCCACAGCACGATGCACGACCAGCACGACCACCCCCCAGCACGCACCACCCCACGACCACGCACGACCACACCCCAGCACGACCACACCCCAGCACGACCACACCCCAGCACGACCACACCCCAGCACGACCACACCCAGTCGCACCCCCGTGGAATGTTTCGTGGGGTGTCTCGTGGAATGTTTCGTGGGGTGTCTCGTGGAATGTTTCGTGGGGTGTCTCGTGGAATGTTTCGCGGGGTGTCTCGTGGAACGTTTCGCGAGGTGTCTCGTGGAATGTTTCGCGAGGTGTCTCGTGGGATGTTTCGCGGGGTGTCTCGTGGGATGTTTTGTGAGATGTCGCCCAGTTGGGTATCGTGAAAACGTGACCATGCTGCGCATGTCTATATCCCTTTCCGGGTTCGTGGGTCCATCATGTTCCCGGAAAGGGCGCCGGCCCAGGGTTCTCTTTTAGTTGGTAAACCTGTCCCCCGGTGCCAACTTGAGGGAGGCCGGCGAATTTTTTCCCTGATAAATAACGAGGTCGAAGGAGGCCGGCGAATTAAAATTTGAGGATGTCTCGAGCGAAACGCTTGTTTTTGAAATCCCGATCGATAAATCACAGGGTGCGGGCCACTTTTTCGTGTGTTGAGGATGTCTCGAGCGAAACGCTTGCTCCGCAGAGTTTGCCGAGGATGTCTCGAGCGAAACGCTTGTTTTGCAGAGCCGACCGCGACGCGGAAAAGCGCCCCGCGCGAAGGAATTTCGATGATGTCTCGACTAATTCCTTTGTTTTTGTACGATTTCCTGGAATTTTGGCAGGATGTCTCGAGCGAAATGCACGACCCCACCCTAGCACGACCATACCCCAGCACGACCACACCCCAGCACGACCAGACCCCACACCCAGCACGACCCCACCCCAGCACGACCATACCCCAGCACGACCACACCCCAGCACGACCCGACCCCAGCACGACCCTACCCCAGCAAGACCACACCCCAGCACGACCACACCCCAGCACGACCTCACCACAGCACGACCACACCCCAGCACGACCACGCCCCAGCGACCACGCCCCAGCACGACCACGCCCCAGCACGACCACGCCCCAGCACGACCACGCCCCCAGCACGACCACCCCCCCAGCACGACCACCCCCCAGCACGACCAGCACGACCACCCCCCAGCACGACCACCCCCCAGCACGACCACACCCCAGCACGACCACTCCCCAGCACGACCACACCCCAGCACGACCACACCCCAGCACGACCACACCCAGTCGCACCCCCGTGGAATGTTTCGTGGCGTGTCTGGTTGAGTGGTTGCCTGTTCGTGGGGTGTCTCGTGGAATGTTTCACGGGGTGTCTCGTGGAATGTTTCGTGAGGTGTCTCGTGGAATGTTTCGTGAGGTGTCTCGTGGGATGTTTCGCGGGGTGTCTCGTGGGATGTTTCGTGAGATGTCGCCCAGTTGGGTATCGTGAAAACGTGACCATGCTGCACATGTCTTTATCCCTTTCCGGGTTCGTGGGTCCATCATGTTAATAAATATCGAGGTCGAGGCGGGCCAGCGAATTTAAATTTGAGGATGTCTCCGGCGAAACGCTTGTTTTTGAAATCCCGATAGATAAATCACAGGACGCGGGCCACTCTTCGCGCGTTGAGGATGTCTCGAGCGAAACGCTTGCTCCGCAGAGTTACCGAGGATGTCTCGAGCGAATCGCTTGTTTTGTGGATCTTGAGGGATCTGGGCGCTCCAGAGATTTCCCTTCTCCAGGTGCACGAACCCGTGTGTTTTTACGTATGTGCCTGTAGATTTGCCTTTTCCAGGTGCACGAATCCATGTGTTTTTCCGTATGTGCGTATAGATTTGATTTCTCCAGGGGCGCGAATCCGCTATTTTTACGTATGTGCCTACCGATTTGCCTTATGGGGCGCGATGCACATATCGCACCGTGCGCCCACGTCACTCGGTCATGAATTGGCTAGATACTCTCTCCTTTTTGGCGCAGCGCGGGAAACTGGTGCTATTGGACTCCGGGACGGGTCCGGGGATTCGTTTGAGTGGACCCCGGGGCACGGCGCATTCGGGTCGATTCGACGCGGCGGCGACACCCGCGCGGGCATTGCACCCTCAGGGTCAGCCCTCGCCCCCGCGTCTTTTGCCCGGCTTTGCCGCCCCTGCATTCGCCGCGCAGATTTGGGCAGTTGGCTCGACGGCGCGGCGGGAAATACGATCTTCCTTCCCCTGATCTCTCGAACCCCGTCTTCGTCGTCGCCCGCGCGAAGGATCACAGATAATCCACCCCATTCGAGGTTCCAGGCGGGGATGAGGAGGTGATCCCCGCCTGGAAACTCGCCGCCGTTCTCGCCGCCGTCGTCGCCCTCGTCGCGCAGCCTCGGGGCGTCACCTCCAACCGTATAAACATTGCACTACACGCGCCGCGCGCCATGCAACTGGTCTTGCGACGGAGTCGTTCGAGACGCTGCCAGTGAGTTTTCTAACGGCACGTTCACATGTGGCTAAATAATCAGTTTAAAAAACATTGAAGCCATTCGACGAGCTACCTTTTGCTCACGAGGCAACCGACGAGGCGGCCAGCAAGGCTGCAAACCAGGCGGCCAACGAGGCAGCCGCCAAGGCCAGCCACCAAGCAGCCAACCGATTTTCATTCAGTAGCGGTTCAGATTGGCCCCCTCTTGCTCCGCCCCGCTTCGGAATTGAATCGGATCTTGAACTCGAGCTGGTTGAGAGCCCCGCACGTTTCGATTGCGACGAGCTCAAGGGCGAGTTATGCGTTCAGACAGCTCGGGCTTAAGATCCAAATCAGTTCGGCCAGGATTCGGAGGCCACGGGCGAGTTGATCCACAACGCAATTTAGCACAGCACAGTTCAGCGCAGCACGGCACATTCCAGATCAGCACAGCCCCTGGCACAGCACATCGCCATCGACACTTTCAGCATTGCAAGTGCCCGTCGCCCAACACGGTGTCGCGAAAACGAAAACGCTTCCATGCATGCGGTTCTACATGCGTTTCCACGACCACACCCCAGCACGACCACACTCCAGCACGACCACACCCCAGCACGACCCCACACCAGCACGACCCCACCCCAGCACGACCAAACCCCAGCACGACCACACCCCAGCACTACCCCACCCCAGCACGACCCCACCCCAGCAAGACCATCACCCAGCACGACCACACCCCAGCACGACCTCACCACAGCACGACCACACCCCAGCGCGACCACGCCCCAGCACGACCACGCCCCAGCACGACCACGCCCCAGCACGACCGCCCCCAGCACGACTGCCCCCCCCCAGCACGACCACCCCCCAGCACGACCACCCCCCAGCACGACCACACCCCAGCACGACCACCCCCCAGCACGACCACACCGCCTTGGTTGAGTGGTTGCCTGTCGTCGTGGAATGTTTCGCGGGGTGTCTCGTGGACTGTTTTGCGGGGTGTTTCGTGGAATGTTTCCAGGAAAACGTTGGAAACGGTCGCCCGTGTCTCGTGGAATGTTTCGCGGGGTGTCTCGTGGAAGTGCCCGTCGCCCAACGCGGTGTCGCGAAAACGTTTCCATGCATGCGGTTCTATATCCCTTTCCGCTGTCGTGGGTCCATCATGTTTTTGTTTACAAGGGATGGTGGCGGGGGGGGCCTCATTGGTTCGGGTTCACTCCCAGTCGCCTCGGGGAGGGGGTGCATACTCATAGGGAACAGTGATCAAGACGAGCCGCGTCGCCCATTCCCACCCGCCCTCCCAACACACGCGTAGCACCCGAGTCTGGGCCGAGCCTCAGCACATTCAGCAATCGTCTTTAGATGGGCAGCTACTGGGAACCAATCCGCCGCCGCCGCCGCCGCTGCCCGCCGCCGCCGCCGCGCCGCCGCCGCCGCCGCCGCCGCCGCCGCCGCGCCGCCCGCCGCCGCCGCCGCCGCCGCCCCCGTTGCCAAATCGCCGCCGCCGCAGCCGCCGCCGCCGCCGTTGCCAAGTGTTTTCTGCATTATTCCCGGAAAGGGCCTGAGCCCAGGGTTCTCTTTTACTTGGTTTCCCCCCGGTTTTGACGGCTGTAGGGCCGGCGAATTTCTTTTGCGATAAATAACGAGGTCGCGTAGGGCCGGCGAATTAAAGATTGAGGATGTCCGTAGCGAAACGCTTGTTTTTGAAATCGCGATCGATAAATCACAGGGTGCGGGACACGTTTTGGTCAGGGGCATGGCCCCAGGAAGCCCCAGGAGGCCCCAGGATGTTTAGGGAATGCCTAGGAAGCCCCAGCAGGCCCCAGGAGAGCCCAGGAGGCCCCAGGAGGCCCCAGGACGTCCCAGGACGTCCCAGAAAGCTTCAGGAGGCCCCAGAAGGCTCCAGGAGGCCCCAGGAATGCCGAGGAGGCCCGAGGAGGCCTTAGGAAGGCCCAGGAGGCGAAAGGGGCGAAAGGGACCCACGTGTTTTCACACTTGTTCCGCTCAGGGGCGAAAGGGACCCACGTGTTTTCACGCTTGTTCCGTTCAGGGACGAAAGGGACCCACGTGTTTTCACGCTTGTTAGTTGGTTAACCCCCCGGCCCCCCTGCGACTTGGGCCGGCGAAATTATTTTGCGAGCGGGCACGCACGGAGTAGGGCCGGCGAAATTATGTTTGAGGATGTCTCGAGCGAAACGCTTGTTTTTCAGAATTTGTTGAGGATGTCTCGAGCGAAACGCTGGTTTTGCAGAGTTGGGGATGTCTCGAGCGAAACGCTTGGTTTCAGAATTTGTTGAGGATGTCTCGAGCGAAACGCTGGTTTTGCATGGCCGACCGCGACACGGAAAAGCGCTCCTCGCGCAGGAATTCCGAGGATGTCTCGCGCGTGCCGCGTCCCGCACGCAGGAATTTTGATTTCTTTGGGTTTTGACAGGAATTCTCAAGCGAAACGCTTGTTTTTCATAATTTGTTGAGGATGTCTCGAGCGAAACGCTGGTTTTGCAAAATTGGGGGATGTCTCGAGCGGGGGCCTCGTGGGGGGCCAGAATTCAGAGGAGATCTCAGGCGCAATGCTTGTTTTCGTGTCCCGCTCGCAGGAATTCCGAGGATGTCTCGCGCGTGCCGCGTCCCGCGCGTAGGAATTCGGATGATTGTGATAGGATGTCTCGAGCGAAACGCTTGTCCCCAGCACGTTCAGTAGCGAGTCCCCTTGGCACGTCCCGCGTTGCGACCCCATGGCACGTCCCCTGGCACGTCGCCTGGCGCATCCCTCGGGACGTTTCGCGGCGCGTCCTCCTGGCATGTTCCCCTGTCCATTAGCTCTGGGGCAGCTACTATGTGTTCAGGCAGCTCGAGCTTAAGATCCAGATCAGTTCGGTCAGGACTCGGATGCAAAGAGGACTCGATCCACGACGCTATAGAGCACAACCGCGGCATGGCACATCGCAATTCAGCACGGTGCAGCACAGCACAGCCCTCGGCAGGGTACATCAAGATCGATACACTCAGCATTGCAACTTGGCACGTTCCTTGGCACGTTCCGTGGGGCGTCCCTTGGCGAGTCCCCCTGGCACGTCGCGTCGCGCGTCCCCTGGCACATTCCGTGGCACATCCATTGGCACGTTCCGTAGCGCGTCCCTTTGGCACGTCCTACGGTGCGACCCCATGGCGCGTCCCCTGTCACGTCGCCTGGCGCATCCCTTGGGACGTTTCGCGGCGCGTCCTCCTGGCATGTTCCCCTGTCCATTAGCTCTGGGGCAGCTACTATGTGTTCAGGCAGCTCGAGCTTAAGATCCAGATCAGTTCGGTCAGGACTCGGATGCAAAGGAGGACTCGATCCACGACGCTACAGAGCGCAGTCGCGCCATGGCACATCGCAATTCAGCACGGCGCAGCACAGCACAGCCCTTGGCAGGGTACATCAAGATCGATACACTCAGCATTGCATTTGCCCGTCACCCAATCAGGTGTCTTTGAAAACGCTGCCATGTGTTACAGTTCTATATTCCTTTCCGGGTTCGTGGGTCGATCATGTTTTTTTGACAGGGATGGCGGGGGAGGCCGCATCGGGTTGGCTGCGCCATGCTCCGAATTTGGAGGCAGAGTGTGTTGCGTATGGTTTTTGTGTACAAGGGATGGTGGGGGGGCGCCCTCATGGTTCCTGGTTGGCTACCAGTCGCCTGGGGGAGGGGGTGTTGATAGGGAACAGCGATTTACTGTTAGGGGTGACAGGGGTCGGGTCCCAGAGCCCGGGGGCGCCGTGGCGAAAGGGGAGGGGCTCGAATTTGGCAGCCATTTGGGGGGAGAGGGGGGGGGGGTTCGGACCCCCCCCCTGTTGAAAGGGGCGGACGGGGGGGGGTTCCCCGACGACGGACCGGGAAAGGGGGGGAGCGGGGGGGGGTTCCCCGACGACGGATCGGGAAAGGGGTGGGGGGGGGGTCCCCGACAACGGATCGGGGAAGGGGGGGGAGGGTTCCCACCCGAAATGGGACGAATTACAACCGACTAGTCCCAATTCCATCCGTTCGGAGCGAATTGCAACCAGAAATGGGACCAATTACAACCATGGGATCTTCAGAAGTACGTACTTCTTTCTTCTTCAGAAGTATTTTCTTTTCCCGGAAAGGGCTCGAGCCCAGGGTTCTCTTTTAGCTGTTTACCCCCGGATTCGACGGCTGTAGGGCCGGCGAAATTATTCTGCGATAAATTACGTGCAGGAGTAGGGCCGGCGGAATTATTTTTGAGGATGTCCCTAGCGAAACGCTTGTTTTTCAGACTTTGTTGAGGATGTCTCGAGCGAAACGCTGGTTTTGCAGAGTTGGGGATGTCTCGAGCGAAACGATTGTTTTCAGAATTTGTTGAGGATGTCTCGAGCGAAACGCTGGTTTTGCAGAGCCGACCGCGACACGGAAAAGCGCCCCGCGTAGGAATTCCAAGGATGTCTCGCGCGTGCCCCGTCCCGCGCGCAGGAATTTTGTTTCTCTTTGGGTTTTTTGACGGATTTCTCGAGCGAACTCTTGTTGTTTCATATTTTGTTGAGGATGTCTCGAGCGGAACGCTTGTTTGCAAAATTGGTGGATGTCCTCGAGCGGGGGCCTCGTTGGGGGCCAGATTCAGAGGATGTCTGAGGCAAAATGCTTGTTTTTCGTGGTCCCGCTCGCAGGAAATTCCGAGGATGTCTTTTTTCCCGCCCCCCCCCCCCCCGGCGTGCCGCGTCCCGCGCGGAGGAATTCTGATGATTTTGATAGGATGTCTCGAGCGAAACGCTTGTCCCCAGCACGTTCAGTAGCGCGTCCCCTTGGCACGTCCCGCGGTGCGACCCCATTGCACGTCCCCTGGCACGTCGCCTGGCGCATCCCTTGGGACGTTTCGCGGCGCGTCCTCCTGGCATGTTCCACTGTCCATTAGCTCTGGGGCAGCTACTATGTGTTCAGGCAGCTCGAGCTTAAGATCCAGATCAGTTCGGTCAGGACTCGGATGCAAAGGAGGACTCGATCCACGACGCTATAGAGCACAACCGCGGCATGGCACATCGCAATTCAGCACGGTGCAGCACAGCACAGCCCTCGGCAGGGTACATCAAGATCGATACACTTAGCATTGCAACTTGGCACGTTTCTTGGCACGTTCCGTGGGGCGTCCCTTGGCGAGTCCCCCTGGCACGTCGCGTGGCGCGTCCCCTGGCACATTCCGTGGCACATCCAGTGGCACGTTCCGTAGCGCGTCCCTTTGGCACGTCCTACGGTGCGACCCCATGGCACGTCCCCTGGCACGTCGCCTGGCGCATCCCTTGGGACGTTTCGCGGCGCGTTCTCCTGGCATGTTCCCCTGTCCATTAGCTCTGGGGCAGCTACTATGTGTTCAGGCAGCTCGAGCTTAAGATCCAGATCAGTTCGGTCAGGACTCGGATGCAAAGGAGGACTCGATCCACGACGCTATAGAGCACAGTCGCGCCATGGCACATCGCAATTCAGCACGGCGCAGCACAGCACAGCCCTCGTCAGGGTACATCAAGATCGATACACTCAGCATTGCATTTGCCCGTCACCCAATCAGGTGCCTTTGAAAACGCTGCCATGTGTTACAGTTCTATATTCCTTTCCGGGTTCGTGGGTCGATCATGTTCAGAAGTATTTGTTTCTTCTTCAGAAGTACTTCGATTCCTTAGGATTCCTTATGATTATCTGGGCTTCCTTAAGATTCCTTAGGAACCCTTAAGATTCCTTAGGATCCCTTAGGATCCTTAGGATTCATTCGGACCCTTAGGATTCTTCAGGATCCTTCGGAATTCCTCCGGATTCCTCCGGAATCCTTCAGGCATCCTTAGGAATCTTCACGAATCCATAGGTATTTTGAGAAATCTTTAGGCCGACGGGGAAATCTTTAGGCCGACGGAACTAATTTTGGTGTGGGCCCCTCTTATTTTTTTTCTTCCTCCTCCTCCTCCCCCTCCTCCTCCTCCTCCTCCTCCCCCCCTCCTCCTCCTTCTTCTCCTCCTCCTCCTCCTCCTCCTCCTCCTCATCATCATCACCCTTTCACTACCAATGGGATTAACATTAAGACGACGACGACGACGACGACGACGACTATTATTATTATCATTATTATTATTACTACTACTACTACTACTACTACTACTACTATTACTATAACTACTACTACCACTACTGCTACTACTACCACTACTACCACTACTACTACTACTACTACTACTACTACTACTACTACTACTACTACTACCACGACTACTACTACTACTACTACTTCTACTACTTCTACTACTTCTACTACTACCACTACTACTACTACTACTACTACTACTACTACTACTACCACTACTCTAACTAACAACTGACTAACTAACTAACTGCCTAAGTAACTAACTAACTAACTAGTACTAATACTATTACTACTACGACTACCACTTCCGATTACGACTACGACTACTACTACTACTACTACTACTACTACTACTACGACTACTACTACTACTACTACTACTACTACTACTACTACTACTACTACTACTAATACTACTACTACTACTACTACTACTACTACTACTACTACTACTACTACTACTACTACTACTACTACTACTACTACTACTACTACTACTACTACTACTACTACTACTACTACTACTACTACTTCTACTACTACTACCACTATTACGGGTACGATCATTACAACTACGACTACGACTACGACTACTTCTATTACGACTACTACTACCACCCGTACTAGTATTATTATTTCTATTACTATTATCCGTAAGGGCTTCGCCCCTTGCCGCCGGCCCCCTCTCTCGGAGAATGGGACATGGAAGAGCTAAGTCATGAGGCCTTGGCGCTGTCGTGAAGCAGCATCGAAGCTTCATGCGAAGCCGATTCGCAATCAGCAAAACCAACTGATCACAAGAGGGGTTACCACACCTGGCGATTGGTAAGACGTGTATGGTTTACGGGCTTGGTTACCACACCTTGCGATTAAAGGGCCGAGGGAGTTCTCGCAGTTTGGGTTACCACGCCTTGCGATGGATGTGCGTGAAGGGTGGCACCGAATTTCAGAAATGTGGCAAATCCCATGTGTTTTTGGACCCTGACCCCGCGGATCTGCGTGAGGGGTGGCACCGAATTTCAGAAATGTGGCAAATCCCTGTGTTTTTGGACCCTGACCCCGCGGATCTGCGTGAGGGGTGGCACCGAATTTCAGAAATGTGGCAAATCCCCTGTGTTTTTGGACCCTGACCCCGCGGATCTGCGTGAGGGGTGGCACCGAATTTCAGAAATGTGGCAAATCCCATGTGTTTTTGGACCCTGACCCCGCGGATCTGCGTGAAATTTCAGAAATGTGGCAAATCCCTGTGTTTTTGGACCCTGACCCCGCGGATCTGCGTGAGGGGTGGCACCGAATTTCAGAAATGTGGCAAATCCCATGTGTTTTTGGACCCTGACCCCGCGGATCTGCGTGAGGGGTGGCACCGAATTTCCAAATGTGTTTTTGGACCCTGACCCCGCGGATCTGCGTGAGGGGTGTCGATTTCGAGCTCCCCCAGCAATTCAGACAACGCGCCCAGGGGGTGCTAAATTCTTTACGCTTCGCGTATCCCCACCAGCCCATCTCAAAACAGCAACTCTTGCGAAGCATGCCGACAGTCGTGTTTTTCAGGCGTGTTTCCGCTTGCCCCCGCATATCCCCCCTGTTCCTCCTTCCTCCCGTCTCCTTGTACATCCTCCTTGTGGTGGGAGCGGGAGAAGGACGAGGCGGAGGAGGAGGGAGAGAAAGCGCTCCTCGTGGTTTGAGTAGTTTGGGGTTTCTTGTCCTGGTGTGAGTCGTTCGGGCCCTTCTTCCTGGTGTGAATCGTTCGGGCTCTTCGTGATGTGAGTCGTTCGGGCTCTTCGTCCTGGTGTGAGTCGTTCGGGCTTCTCGTGGTGTGAGTTGTTCGGGCCCCTCGTCGTCGTGTGAGTCGTTCGGGCCCCTCCTCCTGGTGTGACTCGTTCGGGCTCCTCATGGTGTGAGTCGTTCGGGGCCCTCGTCGTGGTGTGAGTCGTTTTGGGAGCCTCTTGGAGGCCTTTTGGGGCGTCTTCGGGGCCTCTTGGCGGCCCCAGGGGCTTCTAGGAGCGTTTGGGGTGCCTTGGGGGAGCCTCTTGGGGCCTCTTGGGAGCCTCTTGGAGGCGGTTTGGGGCGTCTTGGGGGCCTCTTGGCGGCTCCAGGGGCTTCCAGGAGCGTCTTGGGTGCCTCGGGGGAGCCTCTTGGGGCCTCTTGGGGGCCTCTTGGGAGCATCTTGGGGGCCTCTTGGAGGCCTCTTGGGGGCTCTTGGAGGCCTCTTGGAGGCCTCTTGGAGGGGTCTGGGAGGAATCTTGGGGCCATCTGTCGGGCGATCGATCACAGATGGGGGGAGCACTTTTCTCCCTCCCCCCGTCGGGGCCAGAATCCTCGTGAGGGGTGTCGTTTTTTAGCCCTCCGAGGAGTCGAAAAAGACCCCTCCGGCGACCCGCGGAGGGACCTCTCCAGGCCCAGGGGGAGGGGGTAGGGGGAGGGGTAAACCCCTCCCCGAAGGGGAAGAAGGGGGGTTGAGAACAGAGCGGGCTCTCTAAACCACTCACGCCCAAAGGGCTGGTGGGATTTCCCGTTTGGGCCTCCCCCCCTCGCGCGGTCAATCAACTAGTTACAGTAACCAGCAATAAGTCAACTAGTTACAGTAACCAGCAAGAAGCAGAATTGTAACACTGGAAACTACAACCTACGACTGGTACAGGAAACTGCGAATCACGGGCCTACAGCCTGGTGGCCCCACAAGGGGGCCGGCGGATTATTGCTACTACGATCACTACTACGACTATTACTGCCATTATTATTGTTACGACTACGACTACGACTACGACTACTACGGCTACGACTACTACGGCTACGACTGCTACGACTACTACTACGACTACTACTACGACTACTACTACTACTACTACTACTACTACTACTACTACTACTACGACTACTACTGCTACTACTACTACTACTACTACTACTACTACTACTACGACTACTATTACTACTAGTACTACTTCTTCTTCTACTAGGAGCCATTTTGCATATTTTAAAATCGATGCGATTCGGTGCGGTTTTGCTCACAGTTCGGTGCCCTTGTGCTCATCTTAACATAGTGCTCGTGCGCAGACCAAACTGAGACCAAGTCCAACTCTGGCACGTATGTTGGCTTCCAGAACCTCTGCGTTGACATAGGAGGTGTCACTTGGTCCTCACAGTCGTCTTGGGTTTCTCTACACTTAAAACCTTATCGTGACGCTATCCCAAGCAGGTTGGGATTGGGCCCAGTTTGCTTTTCGCACTGGTTGGAATTGGTCCCAGTTGGTTGGGATTGGGCCCAGTTGGTTGGGATTCGGCCCACATGCGGTTCCCACCCCCCCCCTTGGGGAGATCCAGCGGCGCGCCCTCAGAGATAAGGGCAAGGGACACAGACTTAATCGAATGAGAAAGGACGGAAAACGAATGACATGCAATACCTGCGGGAGTGACAAACATTTCCAAGCGCAGTGTTCCAAAGGAGGTGGGAAGGGGGACGGGCCCGTATTTTTGGCTCAGACCACTCCGAAACGGATATCATCGAATACGTTGACCACCCTTTTGCCTCTCAAACCAGTCCGCAGTGGTTTGTGATGGCCCACTTTGCCAACGTCGCCATGTCTGTAGAGCGGTACACGGAGTGCCTCCACGACGGGGTCCCCCATTGAGGATTGGGCCAGTACGCGTTGGCACGGACACCCCCATCGAGGATTGGGCCGGTACGCGCTGACACGGACACGTGCAGGAAAAATCAGAATATAACGACGAGGACGATTGCATGTCAGATGCGGAGACCATACCTGCCGCTGAAGCTGAAATAGCCGAACAGCTCGGACACGAGCAGAACCGCCCACACCCGCTCCCAGCCCCGACAGTATTGGGACTCACGGAGGAGGAGCGGGCTGCGGTAGGTTGGGGCCAGACCTACACCAACCCATTCATGATGTGGGGTAAGTCTGGCAAGCCCGGCAAGGCCCCAATCGGCTCTGGCGAACCTTATAAAAGGCTACAAAAGAAACGGTCGCCGGGGCCGCAGCTCTACGGTCCGCCACGCAGCAGGCGGTTCAGGCAAGGCTGGAAAATACAGCCCAGACACGGGCGGCCCTGGCCGTGGACGCAGACTCGAGCTGCTGGCCATTCCAAGGGCAAAGGCTACGGCCGTCTATTTATAATCCGCCCTTCTATCCCATGGCTTCTCTTTTACCCTTCGTCATGCCTGCCATCAAGGGAGGAGTTGTGGGATATTTAGATACGTCGCCGACGTTATCCTGATGGTCGAGCCTTGTACCCATACTTCTCACTACGTGGTGTAATCTTCGGGATCGTGGCCTCGGGAGCGTGGATATTGTATATTTCACGAGGGATCGTGGCTTCGGGGACGCGAACGCAATTTAATGCAGGAGGGAATATTGCGTCGGGAACGCGAATCTGATGTATTTTTACATGTCTCACGGCCCCCGAGAAATTCTGCGGATGTGATTCGGGGACGCTAGCCAGGGTCTTTTTCGGTTCCCACCCCTCGCGCGGACAGCAACAATTTACAGCATGAAGCAAAAACAATATTGTAACATTGGACGCGGGAAAGTGGAACTGGCGCAGGGAGCAGCAAACCTAAGCCTCGCAGCCTGATGGCCCCGCAAAACGGGCCAGCGGATAGACATTCTGGGATTCGGGGAATTGGGGTCTTACGGGGTTGTGGTCTCACGGTTTTCTGGCACTGCAGCTTTAGAGTCTGAGGATATCATGGTATTATGGTTTGATTCGTTTGTGTTAGAGTTCGGGTTAGGGCTAGGTTGTGAAGGTGCTAGGGCCCGGGCGTCAGAGTTAAGCTGCGGTATTCGGGTTCGGGTGTTAATACGATGGGGGCGTTGGTTAAGCAATGCGCCCAAGATGCTGCAGACTTTGGAGGATTCCTTATCTGATGATGGCGGCGGCGATATCCATGGCCAATCCACGATCGAAGTTCCACTGGTTTCCAGACCTTCGATTACTTCCCGAAGGTTTCCTTATCGAATGCCCACCAGATTAGGGTGTTATGGTTAGAGTTAGGGCGTTAGGATTCGAGGGTCAGGATTTGGGTGCGAGGTCTAAGGTGGTAGGGGTTAGGGGGTCAGGGTCAGGGTGTCGGGGTTCTGTTCAGGGCGTGTGGGTCGGGGTGCGTGGTGCAGGGTTAGGGCGTGAGTGTTAGGTTTCGTATGTTATGGTGAGGTATTAGGGTGGAAGTGTCAGGATGTCCGGGTTTGGCAGTTACCGCTGGCGTTCGGGTTACGGACAGGGTAGTGGGGTTCGGGTGTTGGGGTTCGGTTGGCGTTTATGGTTGTTGTGATAGGGTTTGGGTTATGGTGTTAGTGTTAAGTTGTTAGTGCCGTCGTCGTTGCCTTCCTGTTCCCGCCCTTCGTCGTCGTCGCTTTCTCTTCGTCCTCGTCGTCGCTGCCGCCGTCGCCTTTGCCGTCGCCGTCGCAGGCGGCGCCGCCGAACGTCGTTAATTGGGTATGGTGCCGCCGCTTCAGCGACAGACGCCTCTCTGATTGGGAATGGTGCTCTCGCCCCAGCGTTCGCAACAGGTACACGCTGTAACGTTTGTGGAAGGGGGGAGGTTCCCCCTTGTGCCCGGGGTGGGAGAGAGAGAGAGAGAGAGAGAGAGAGAGGGGCTCCCCCTTGCGCGCGGGACGGGGGGCAGAGCTTGGAACGCCAGGGGAGAGGGTTCCCTTTCGCGCGCGGGACGGGGGGCGGAGCTTGGAGTGCCATCTGCGAAAACAAGTTTTTGCCTTGAGACCGAGTTTTTGTTTTTCTTGAGCTTATGCCGCACCGCCGACCCCTTCGGGGACTCGTGGTAAGTCTCTCAGGGGCCTCCTGGCAGCACGTTTGAGGCCTTTTGGGAGCCGTTTTCTTGGAGCCTCTTTTGTGCCTTTGGTGGGCCTTTCGGAGCCTCTTGGATGCTTCTTGGGGGACCTCTTGGGGCCTCCTGGAGGCTCCTTGGGGCCGAGGGCTCGAAGTTTCCGTTCGGGTCCCCCGCCTGGGCCCCCTCCTGGAGCCGTCTTAGCGGCCTCCTGGGCCGTCTTGGAGCCTTCTTGGGGGCTTCCTGGGCCGTCTTGGGGCGATCTTGGAGGCCTCTTGGGCCGTCTTGGACGTTGTGAAAGCCCTAGAGGCGACTGCGTTAAAATCGCACGTTTCCCTGAGGGAATGGGACGTTTTTTGCTCTGGGGGGCCCTCTTGGGACGCCTCTTGGGGGCCTCTCTGGGCGTATCGGGTGCCTCTTGGGCCG
This sequence comes from Prorocentrum cordatum, assembly GCA_963575745.1. Lineage (NCBI taxonomy): Eukaryota > Dinophyceae > Prorocentrales > Prorocentraceae > Prorocentrum > Prorocentrum cordatum. The sequence continues at coordinate 130,044 of CAUYUJ010020059.1, read as the reverse complement.
TCTGGGTGCCATCTTGGGCGTCTTGGAACGACCCATCGGCGACTCGGGGCCCTCCTGGATCCTCTTGTGGGCCTCTTGGGGCCGAGGCCCGTGGCGCGTTCGCCCGGGGACGGGGCCGGAGCTCGCCCCCCCCTCCAAACCGACCGAACCGGGCCTTGGGGGGAGGGGTTTGGGGGGCAGGAAGCATCTCACACGCCGATGGCACCAAGGGGTCAGCGGATGACGGGAAGCGCCTTCTCGGAGCGAGAAGGTGATGGGAGTTTTCTAGCATCTCTAAGTGAGGTATAAATGAGGAACAAACTCGCGAGGGACAACTGGCTCCCGATTGTAAATGTTGATACGTTGGCGGATGACGGGAAAACGGCCGTTTCGCTCGAGACATCCTCAAAAATCGCATCCAGAGGGGACTCCGAACTAGCATTATCTCGGAGTCGCTACCGGAGGGCTTCAAAAGTGCCCCAGAGAGCCCCCGAAGGCCCACCAGGGGACCCCCAAAGCGCCCCAAGAGACCCCTAAGAAGCTCCCAAGAGGCGCCCACACGCCTCCAAGAGCGCACGAAGAGGCCCCGAGACTGCCCAAGAGCGCTCTAGGAGCCACCCAGACAGCTCACAAGAACCCCAAGACGCCCCGAGAATGGCCAAGAAGGCCCCAAGAGACTCCCGGGAGCGCCCCAGGAGGCCCCCAAACGGCCCAAGAAAGTCGTAAGACGGCCTAAGATGGCGCCGAGACGGCCTAGGAAAGCTCCCACAGAACCCCACGACGCGCCCACACAGCCCAAGAAGACCCCAGAAGCCCATAAGAGGTCCCAAGAAGCCCCCAACAGGCCTCAAGACAACCCCGCGCGACGCCAGGAGCAACGTCTTTCTCCAATTGCCTCTTATTGTCCTCTGTCGTCGTCGTCGTCGTCGTCGTCGTCGTCGTCGTCGTCGTCGTCGTCGTCATCGCCCTCCGCATTCCTCCTCGTACTCGCCCTCGTTCTCTTCGTCCTCGTCCTTGTGCTTCTCTTCCTCCTCGTTGTCCTCATGCTCCTCCTCGCTATCCTCACGTTCGCCACGTCGTCCTCGTCATCGACTCCTCCTTGGCCTCGCCTTCCTTTTCTTCTTCGCCCAATACGCCCATTAGACTAGAGCGGCGCTTCCCGTTCTTGTCCGATCAGGTTCCGCTCAAAATGGCCGTTTCGCCCGAGACACCCTCGAAAAAGTGAGATGTTGAAGTCGTGTGGTTGAGACGTTGTTTGTTAAACTTGAGGCTCTCGCTCGATACATCCTCGGAAAACGAGCTACTGAGCTCGCTCGCGAAATTGAGCGAATCGTTGGAAATTATCTTTCGCCCGAGACCTCCTCGAAAACGTTAGATGTGGAAGCTGTTTGATTAAGACGTGTTTCGGGCTCTCGCTAGAGACATCCTCGGAAAACGGCATTCGCACCATCTGAGCTCGAGGTCCTGTCTGGTCCTTCTCTTCCGTCTTCTCCGCCTCTGAGGTCTCCTCCGTCTCTGGGGTCTCCTCCTTCTTTGAGGTATCTTCCATCTCTCCTCCGCCTCCTCCGTCTCCTTCTTCATCCTCCTCCTTCTCCTCTTCCCTCTCCTTTTCTTCCTTCTCCTCCTCCTCCTCCTCCTCCTCCTCCTCCTCCTCCTCCTCCTCCTCCTCCTCCTCCTCCTCCTCATTCTCTTCTTCCTTCATCGCGCACGCACGCCGTACATCCCCCCGCTCGTCGCCCCCATAGCACTTCCCGCACGCACGCCGTACATTCCCCCCGCCCGTCGCCCCCATAACACATCCCGCACGCACGCCGTACATCCCCCCGTCCGTCGCCGCCATAACATAACCCTGCACACACGCGCGCACACACGCAAACAGCCGCTCACACAAGCACATACACAGGCACGCGTACATACACGCACGCTCGCACCAGAGTAAACACAGCAACCACAGGCAACCACTAAGCTCGGAGAAGCAACCACAAATCCCGCCCTCCGCGCGCGACGCGAGTTCTGGCGAACTCTCTGTGGGGGAGGTGCTTGGGGCCCCATCTCCCCAGCGCAATCCCTGGCTGATCGTCTGGGGGGGGGCTCGCGCGGCAGCGGCAGCAGCAGCAGATCAGGAGTGGCAGGAGGAAAAGAGGCAGATGACGACGAAGAGGGGAAGGAGGAGGAGGAGGAGGAGGAGGAGAAGGAGGTGGAGGAAGGAGAGGAAGAGGAGGAGGAGAAGGATGGGGAGTAGGCAAGGCCAGCGCGGCAGACCAGCACGGCAGACCAGCGCGGCACGCCAGCGAGGAGTTGTTTGGTGTGCTGAATATATAATATACCCGGCGACGGGGTTCCCCGGCCCGGGGGCGGCCCACTTTTCCAAAACTCCCCCCCCCCCCGGGTACCCACTGTGTCCCTGGGGGTCTGGGACCCATTGGGAGCTTTTGGGGTCGCTTTCAGGGGGGCTCTCAGAACCCGAAGGCGCTCCCCAGACGGTCCAAGAAGGTTCCGGCACGGTCCAAAAGTATTCCATAGCGTCCGCGCTGGCTTCAAGACAGCCCAAGACGGCCCAAGAGCGCTCCAAGACGGCCCAAGAAGCCCCCAAGACGCCCCAAGAGGCCACCCAAGAGAGCCACAAGAAGCAAAAATCGTCCCATTCCTTTCGGAAAACATATATTTTTAGCATATTCGCCTCTTGCGTGTTCACAACGTCCACGACGGCCCAAGAAGCTCCCAAGACGGCCCAGGAGGCCCCCAGGAGGGTTCCAAGACGGCCCAAGAAGGGCCCAAGACGGCCCAAGAGACCCCCTAGACAGCCCCAGAGAGCTTCAGGATAGGCCCCAGAGGGGTCCCAGAGCGGGACAACCAAGTTCAAATGTCGAGACTTCGGCCCAAGAGGCCCCCAGGAGGCCCCAAGAGGCCCCCAAGAGGCCCCAAGAAGCCCAAAGGGGCCCCCAGGGGACCCGAAGAGGCCCGAGGCCCGAAATCTGCTTCCAATGCAACCGCGAGAGGCCTCCAAGATGCTTCCAATACGCTCCCCAAGAGGCCCCCAAAACCGCCTCCAAGATGCTCCAAAACGTTTACGTTTAAACACAAGTGATGGAGACCAACTGGTTTTTCATTTAATCGCTTCGCTCATTCCGCTGGCCCCCTGCTGGTGCGCTTGTGGAGCGCTCTGGGGGACTCCCGGGCTGCGCCCGGGCGGCTCCCGGGGTGAAAAACCATCTCTGGTCCGAGTCTCTCGGGACCTGGTCGGGACCTGGTCCGGGTACTTTTCGTCCGGGGACCCCCAGGAGCCGCCCCGCGCGCGCGAGCTAGAAATATTGTTTACCAGTTACCGGAGATCTTAGCACGTCTCTGGCCCGTTGGGCCGGCGAATTGATGTCACACTCCTTGATGGCGCCCGAGAGGGCCACGCGAGGCGAGCATCTTCGATTTTCTGTCGGTTGCTGAAGGGTTTCGATGTTCTCCCCTTCTAAAGTTTCCTGCGGTCCAAAATGGCCCAGGGGGCTCCGACGACCGCCCCGAAACACCTTCTGCATCTGCCCCTAGCGTCCAAACCGGCCCAAGAGCGCCCCGAGAGCGCTGCACAAACGGCCAAGAGGCATCCAAGAGAGATTCAGAACGTACCCAGCACGAGAAAAGCAGGCCACCACGACCCCGAACGTGCTTCCCCCAGAACTTCTGGAGGAGCCCAAGACGGCCCAAGAGGGCCCCAAGACAGCGCAAGATGTCCCGCGCGTGCCCGAGATGGCCCAAGAAGGCTCTCAGGTGACCCTCGGAGCTCAAGAGGTCCCGAGGCGGTTCCAGGATGACCCCAACAGGTCACACAGGGCCCCAAGACAGCCCAAAGATGGCCGCGCGAGAGCCCCACCATGGATTGCGATGAGAAGGAGGAGAAGGAGGAGGAGGAGGAGGAGGACGACGACGACGACGAGACGAAGGAGGAGGAGGAGGAGGAGGAAGATGAGGAGGAGGAGGAAGAGGAGGAGGAGGAGGAGAAGGAGGAGGAGGATTACGACCGCGGCCTGAGCAGCCCAGTCAGGCTCGGCGCATCCTGTCGGTTCACCGCGCGGCCCTGGCGGGCACTCCGCGTCGCGCTTTCCCGGGGAGGGCGAGGAACGAGGAGCGTGGTTTTGGGCGGCGGGCCCTTTTCGTGGCCCGTCGCCCGGCGATGGGGTGGGCCATTCGTGGCCCGTCCCGTCGCCCGCGAGGCGATGGGGCGGGGCATTCGTGGCCCGTCCCGTCGCCCGCGACACTTCGCCTCCTCCCAGGGTGTCCCGAGGCGCCCCCCCCGCCGCGAGACGCGGTCAAGGGGGGTGCCCGGGGGGCGCCCAAGGTTGAAAGAATTCTTGGTGTCCCGAGGCGCCCCCCCGGCCGCGAGACGCGGTCAAGGGGGGGGGTTCTCGGGGGACGCTCAATGTTGAACCGCCACACCTCACTTCCTCCCGAAGTGTCCCGAGGCGCCCCCCCGGCCGCGAGACGCTGTCAAGGGGGGAGTGCCCGGGGGGCGTTCAAGGTTGAACCCTTGGTGTCCCCAGGCGCCACCCCGGCCGCGGGACGCGGTAAGAGGGGGTCGCCCGGGTGGCGCTCAGTTGTCAGTACCGCAGCTGCGGGTTTCATCTTCAATGGAACTCCCCATAGGACTACGGAACGTGTGAGGGGTGTGCCGAGATGGGTGCCACTGGGGCATTCGGCGAAGCTCCCTATGGGGACATGAAACACGCGCGGGGCGTGCCGACATGGGTGGCGGAAACGCATGTGCGGGCCGCCACTGGGGCCTCCAGTGGAGCTCCCTATGGGTCCCCGAAACATGATGCTGCTGCGGGGGGGGGGCCGGGATGGGTGGCGGAGACGCATGTAAGCGCCGCTACTGGGGCCTTCGGTGGAGCTCCCTATGGGGCCACGAAGCGCGTGAGGGGTGTACTGGGATGTGTGGCGGGGACGCATGTGAGCGCCGCCACTGGGGCCTTCGGTGCAGCTCTCTATGGGGCCACGAAACGTGTGAGGGGTGTGCCGAATTGGGTGCGGGTGGTGACGCATGCGGGCGGCAGCACTGGGGCCTTCGGTGGAGCTCCCTATGGGGCCACGAAACCTGTTGTTGTGAGGGGCGTGCCGGGATGGGTGGCGGGGACGCATGTGAGCGCGGCCGCTGGGGCCTTCGGTGGAGCTCCCTATGGGGCCACGAAACGTGTGAGGGGTGTGCCGAATTGGGTGGGTGTGGGTGACGCATGTGAGCGCCGCCACTGGGGCCTTCGGTGGATGACGGGGCCACGAAACCTGTCAGAGATGTGCCGAAATGGGTGTGCGGGACGCATGCGCATGTGAGCGCCGCCACTGGGGCCTTCGGTGGAGCTCCCTTTGGGGCCACGAAACGTGTGAGGGGTGTGCCGAATTGGGTGTGCGTGACGCACGCGGGCGGCAGCAGTGGGGCCTTCGGTGGAGCTTCCTATGGGGCCACGAAACGCGTGAGGGGTGTGCCGAATTGGGTGTGCGGGACGCATGCGGGCGGCAGCACTGGGGCCTTCTGTGGGGCTCCCTATGGGGCCACGAAGCGTGTGAGGGGTGTGCCGAATTGGGTGTGCGGGACGCATGCGGGCGGCAGCACTGGGGCCTTCGGTGGGGCTCCCTATGGGGCCACGAAACGTGTGAGGGGTGTGCCGAATTGGGTGTGCGGGACGCATGCGGGCGGCAGCACTGGGGCCTTCGGTGGGGCTCCCTATGGGGCCACGAAACGTGTGAGGGGTGTGCCGAATTGGGTGTGCGGGACGCATGCGGGCGGCAGCACTGGGGCCTTCGGTGGGGCTCCCTATGGGGCCACGAAACGTGTGAGGGGTGTGCCGAATTGGGTGTGCGGGACGCATGCGGACGGCAGCACTGGGGCCTTCGGTGGGGCTCCCTATGGGGCCACGAAACGTGTGAGGGGTGTGCCGAATTGGGTGTGCGGACGCATGCGGGCGGCAGCACTGGGGCCTTCGGTGGAAACGTGTGAGGCCCTGATACGAAACGGCTGCGCACTGGGCCTTCGGTGGGGCTCCCTATGGGGCCACGAAACGTGTGAGGGGTGTGCCGACTTGGGTGTGGGTGACGCATGCGGCGGCAGCACTGGGGCTTCGGTGGGGCTCCCTATGGAGCCACGAAACGTGTGAGGGGTGTGCCGATTGGGTGGGTGACGCGTTCGGGGGGCTCCCTATGGGCCACGAAACGTGTGAGACGAGCACTGGGCCCTTCGGTGGGGCTCCCTATGGGGCCACGAAACGTGTGAGGGGTGTGCCGAATTGGGTGTGCAGGACGCATGCGGGCGGCAGCACTGGGGCCTTCGGCGGAGCTCCCTATGGGGCCACGAAACGGTGTATTGGGTGGGTGAAGAGGAGAGGAGGAGAGGAGGAGAGGAGAGGAGGAGAGGAGAGGATCGGAGGACGCGGGGACCGTCTCTTCAAAACGAGGACCCAACACCACAGGATGGTTGGGAAAAAACATAACCCCCACACAGGCGTTCAACGGGCCCCCATTGGAGCCCCTTTGGGTTGCAGAACTGCAGCATCAGCAATGTACATATGGGAGTCATACGCTGCATGAGCCATTCCAACAACCTCCCAAACCACTGCAGTGCCGTCTTTCCGCCTTCACCCCCAATCGCCATGCTGTGCGATTCATTGCATCCTTCTCCACACTACGCAGAGCAGGTGGACGTGGAGCAACTTCTGGCGATCTGCGCGTTCGAAGCATCCCGAGCCGTGTCTCGACAGTGGCAGTGTTTCTTCATAGGAGTTCCTGAACATCAAGATGACGCTGGTAGTTGAGCGTCGCCTCGCATTCACGTGCGGATGTCATGGAACCGGTTGTTGCAGTACTCACGACAGTTGCGTCTTATTGGAACCATTTTTGCATTGTTGCACACTACTCTTAGATGTATTCGTTTCTGCGCACACGCTGTGCCAACTCGCAGTAATCTACTCTCTGGTAAGCACGCGGTGGCGCACCAGAGTGGATTGATTTTCGCGCGTCGTGCCGTACCACGTCCTTCGCACGCGGCTTAACAAAATTATCCTGGCGAAGGACCCAACCATATGCAATTGTAAATACTGCAATTGTGAATATCTTCTCGGTGGAGCCCCCTACGGGGCCACGAAACGTACGAGGGGTGTGCCGAAATGGGTGTGCGGGACGCATGCGGGCACACCCACTGGGGCCTTCGGTGGAGCTCCCTATGGGGCCACGAAACGTGTGAGGGGTGTGCCGAAATGGGTGTGCGGGACGCATGCGGGCACACCCACTGGGGCCTTCGGCGGAGCTCCCTATGGGGCCACGAAACGTGTGAGGGGTGTGCCGAAATGGGTGTGGGTGACGCATGCGGGCGCGGGCACTGGGGCCTTCGGTGGAGCTCCCTATGGAGCCACGAAACGTGTGAGGGGTGTGCCGAAATGGGTGTGGGTGACGCATGCGGGCGCGGGCACTGGGGCCTTCGGTGGAGCTCCCTATGGAGCCACGAAACGTGTGAGGGGTGTGCCGAAATGGGTGTGGGTGACGCATGCGGCGCGGGCACTGGGGCCTTCGGTGGAGCTCCCTATGGAGCCACGAAGCGTGTGAGGGGTGTGCCGAAATGGGTGTGGGTGACGCATGCGGGCGCGGGCACTGGGGCCTTCGGCGGAGCTCCCTATGGAGCCACGAAACGTGTGAGGGGTGTGCCGAAATGGGTGGTGACGCATGAGCACTGCCTTCGGCGGAGCTTCTACTATGGGGCCACGAAACGTGTGAGGGGTGTGCCGAATTGTGTGTGGGTGACGCATGCAGGCGGCAGCACTGGGGCCTTCGGTGGAGCTCCCTATGGAGCCACGAAACGTGTGAGGGGTGTGCCGAAATTGTGGGTGACGCATGCGGGCGCGGGCACTGGGCCTTCGGCGGAGCTCCCTATGGAGCCACGAAACGTGTGAGGGGTGTGCCGAAATGGGTGTGGGTGACGCATGCGGGCGCGGGCACTGGGGCCTTCGGTGGAGCTCCCTATGGAGCCACGAAACGTGTGAGGGGTGTGCCGAAATGGGTGTGGGGAGGCATGCGAAACGGAGCCTCCGGTGGAGCTCCCTATGGGGCCACGAAACGTGTGAGGGGTGTGCCGAAATGGGTGTGGGTGACGCATGCGGGCGCGGGCACTGGGGCCTTCGGTGGAGCTCCCTATGGGGCCACGAACCACGAGGGGTGTGGCCGGAGCTGATTGTGAGGGGTGTGCCGAAATGGGTGTGGGTGACGCATGCGGGCGCGGGCACTGGGGCCTTCGGTGGAGCTCCCTATGGAGCCACGAAACGTGTGAGGGGTGTGCCGAAATGGGTGTGGGTGACGCATGCGGGCGCGGGCACTGGGGCCTTCGGTGGAGCTCCCTATGGAGCCACGAAACGTGTGAGGGGTGTGCCGAAATGGGTGTGGGTGACGCATGCGGGCGCGGGCACTGGGGCCTTCGGTGGAGCTCCCTATGGAGCCACGAAACGTGTGAGGGGTGTGCCGAAATGGGTGTGGGTGACGCATGCGGGCGCGGGCACTGGGGCCTTCGGTGGAGCTCCCTATGGAGCCACGAAACGTGTGAGGGGTGTGCCGAAATGGGTGTGGGTGACGCATGCGGGCGCGGGCACTGGGGCCTTCGGTGGAGCTCCCTATGGGGCCACGAAACGTGTGAGGGGTGTGCCGAATTGGGTGTGGGTGACGCATGCGGGCGCGGGCAGCGGGAGGAGGGAACGCGGGGCTCTGTCTTTTCAAAACGAGGACCCAACACCACAGGATGGTGGGGAATAAGCCATACGTGTGGTGTAAGTTAGTCATACCTTTTAAGTCTTTCGTTATGCTACGAAGTTGACCGGTGCAGCGTGCCCATGGCAACTTTCAGGGCGCTGCTCGTACCCCTCAGCCCAGTACTGATGATACTCCGCCCTGGAAAAGTAAACCCTGCTTTGTTAACGTGCATCGCGCCATTTGCACATGACGGGCCCTACGTAAGTGAGCCTAAACGCTGCCGATGTATAGCTGGACGCGCGCGTACACTCGTACGTGGCCCTCCCCATCGCAGTCCATGTAGCCTCCTCTGCCGTCAGAAGGTAGTGCATGAAGCACTCTGGACGTGTCCTGATGATACCCTAGGGCAATTCCTCGCAATTTTGGGGCCCTCAGGGTTATCGTGGAAGCCCGGCGGACCACAGGGGGGACCCCCCAATCCCGTACGAGGACGGGGATGCCGATACGCGACGGCATCTGGCCGCTCACCTTGCCCAGGCGACTTTCAAAACCAGAGCTGCGGATGATGCTGATGATGATGATTATGATTATGATGATGATGATGATGATGATGATGATGATGATGATGATGATGATGATGATGATGATGATGTTGATGATGATGATGATGATGATGATGATGATGATGGTGGTTGTGATGGTTACGATGCTCTTGATGATGGTGATGACGATGACGATGACGATGACGATGATGATGATGATGATGATGATGATGACGACGACGACGATGACGATGACGATGACGATGACGATGACGATGACGATGATGGCGACGAAAATGGCGATGACGATGACAATGATGATGACGATGACGATGATTTAGGACTGGAGGCACAACACTTCCCAGCTTTGCCGTTGCAGGATCGATTCGTGGTCATCGGCCACGCGGCCGGGACAGGGATTAACAAAATGGGGTCCTCCTAGGAGGGGGAGCAGGGGAGTTTCTTGATCAAAATCTCGGCGGAATGGAACATAGCGGCACCAGGGGGTGTTAACAAATCGTGCCCTCCCCCTCTCCGGCCTGCCGGGGGGGAAGTTAAATGTCACGGAGTCGGTGCGGAGGATCGCCGACGAGTCTCCGTGGAATGGAAAATCGCACCGGGGGGTTCTAACAAATCGTGCCCCCCCCCCTCTCCGGCCAGCCCCGGGGGGGGGAGCTGAATGTCACGGAATCGTTGCGGAGGATTGCCGTGGGAATCTCATCAGAAGCACGGTTATTGCCAGCGGAGTGTCGGTGGAAGTTGGCCGGAATAAATCGGGGGGGGGGACAGTAACGATTCCGCCCGCCGCCCGCGCAATGGGGTTCAGCAGTGGACACCATAGCCATATTTTGGCCAAGGGGTGGCGGAGTGCCACGAGGGTCCACCTCCAAGGAAGATGTCTGCCAGAGCGGATCCCGAACGGTACGTGCAAGCATTGTTTGGGGAACATCGAATACAGAAACAGCCATATGATGATGATGATGATGATGATGATGATGATGATGATGATGATGATGATGATGATGATGATGATGATGATGATGATGATGATGATGATGATGATGATGATGATGATGATGATGATGATGATGATGATGATGATGATAATGCTGATAATGCTGATGATGCTGATGATGAATTCCGGGTCCCAGCCCCGAACTCCGTCCCAATTCTTGGACACCCCGTCATGCCCATAGTACCTCCTGGGTGGATTTCTTGGAGGGGTGGCGCCAACGCAAACCCTGAGGCTTTGAGAAGGCCCAACAGAGCCCCAAGGCGGCCTAAGGTAGCCTCAAGACGGCCCAAGGGGCCCCGTGGACGGCACAAGAGATCCTCAAGAGGACCACCAAGAGGGCCTCCAGACGCAACAACAATAGTTCCCCGTTGATGTTTGACAGATTCTGTAGCTCTCGGCTTCTCGGTCTCGGGGAGGGATTTTGAGGACGAGGAGGGAATGGGAGCGGAGGATGAGATGGACTAGACGTGAGGAAGGACGAGAATGTTGTGGAGGAAGAGAAGGAGAGGGAGATTGAAGGGAGCGGGAGGACAGGGAGAAGGAGCAGGAGGAGGAGCAGGGATCTTCTTCGAGGAAGCGGCGTCGAGGAGCAGGAGGAGGAAGAGGGGGAGAGGGGAACGGGGAGAGATAGAACGGGTGAAAAATGGAGGATGAGGACGACGACGACGACGACGACGAGGAGGGGGCTGGATCAGATGGATGATGATGATAACGGTGGGGGAGGGATGGTGAGGACGAAGAGGGAAGGGGAGCGGAGGATGAGGAGGACTAGACGTAAGGAAGGACGAGAACGAGGTGGAGGAAGAAAAGGGGGGGGGATTGAAAGAGCGGGGAGGACAGGGAGGAGGAGGATGAGGAGAAGGAGGAGCAGGGATCTTCTTCGAAGAAGCGGAGGCGTCGAGGAGGAGGGGGAGGAGGAGGAGGAGGAGGAGGAGGAGGAGGAGGAGGAGGAAAGGAGAACGGGGAGAGATAGAACGGAGAAGAGGTGGAGGAGGAGGACGACGAGGAGGAGAGGGCCAGAGCAGACGGATGATGATGATGATTATGATGATGATGATGATGATGATGATGATGATGATGATGATGATGATGATGATGATGACGATGACGATGGTGAGGATGATGACGACGACGACGAGGACGACACGTGTACGATGGCGACGATGTTGTTGATTGCTACGATGGCCACCATTAAGTTTTTGATGGTGACGACGAAGATGATGATGATGATGATGATGATGATGATGATGGTGATGGTGATGGTGATGGTGATGGTGATGGTGATGGTGATGGTGATGATGATGGTGATGATGATGATGATGATGTGATGATGATGATGATGGTGATGATGATGCTGCTGCTGATGATGATGATGACGATGATGGGTGATGGTGATGGTATGGTGATGGTGATGGTGATGGTGATGGATGATGATGATGATGATTATGATGATGATGATGATGATGATGATGATGATGATGATGATGATGATGATGCTGATGATGATGGTGGTGGTGGTGGTGGTGGTGGTGATGATGATGATGATGATGATGATGATGATGATGATGATGATGATGATGATGATGATGATGATGACGACGACGACGACGACGGCGACGGCGACTAATATGACTCTGGTGACTATGATGATCATAATGATGACGACGATGATGATGACGATGATGATGATGATGATGACGACGATGATGCCAACGATAATAATAATAGTAATAATAATAATGATGATGATGATGATGATGATGATGGTGATGATGGTGCTGATGACGATGATGCTGATTCTGCTGATGATGAGGATGATGACAACGAAGTCTGCGGCGACGACGATGATGACGTTGACGATGTGCCTAGCTAGAACCTAGGCGCGCGCGAAGCGCGCGCGTGGTTCTAGTCAGACGTTTATCTGACCAGCCTTTTGGACAAAGCGGCGTTTCCCGTTCTTGTCCGGTCAGGTTCCAGGCTCTCTTGCGTGCGGGACAGGGCAAAGCTTGGAGCGCGGGGGGGGGGCCCTTGCGCGCGGGACGGGGGGAAGAACTTGGAGTGCCTGGGGGGGGGCCCATGCGCGCGGGACGGGGGGGCAGAGTTTGGGACGCCCAGAGGAACGGGGGTGGGGGGGGCAACCCCTTGCGCGCGGGACGGGAGGGCAGACCTTACATTTCTGAGAAGGGGGAGGAGGGGGGGGCGGGGGTGCCAGGCGCGCGGGACGGGGGGGCAGAGATTAGAGTGCCGGGGGGGAGGCGAGGGGCCTTCTGCGCGGGGCGGAGGACAGAGCTTGGAGTGCCGAGGAGGGTGGGTGGCTCTTCTGCGCGGGGAAGAGGACAGAGCTCCGAGTGCCGGGAGGGGGGCGGGACCTCCTTGCGCGCGGGACGGGGGGCAGAGCTTGGAGTTCCGGGGGAGGAGGGCTTTTGTGCGCGGGACGGAGGACAGAGCCTGGAGCGTCGAAATGGGGCAGGGAGGGGCCTCTGCGCACGGGACGGGAGAGGGAGAGAGGGGGGGCGCCAGGGGATAAGCCGAGGCACTAGTTTGCAGGGGGGGGCTCCCCCCTTCGGCCCCCCTCCCCCAACCTTTCGTGCACGGGATTGGGCGGGGCTCCCGCTTTCGCCCCCCCCCCCGCGGTTGTTGAGCGTTTTTCCTCACATGTGGTTTTCTTCCCACCCGCGTCCCACTCGCGTCTTCCTCACTTCTCCCTTTCCTTTTCCTTTTTCACTTGCACTAGCACTGACAGCAAACACACACACACACACACACACACACACACACACACACACACGCACGTTTGCACGTTCTCGACATCATGGGGGGTGCGGCGTGGGGGGGTCCCTGAGCGCAGCCGCTATGCGCATCTTTTCGCCCAGGGCATAGCAGGGCATAGCTGGTGTGGCAGATGCTCGACATAGGAGGGGGTGCGCAGGGGGTGATCTTTCACCGCGGCCCCTATGCGTGCCAGGGTCGGGGAGCATGGTAGGCGTAGCACTTTCTCGATACCAGAGGGGGTGCGCAAGGGGTGGTCTCTTTCCGCGGCCCCTATGCGCGCCAGGGTCATAGAGCGTGGCAGGCGTGGCACTTTCTCGACACTGGAGGGGGTGCGCAGGGGGGGTCTTTCACCGCGGCCCCTTTGCGTGACGGGGTCGGTCGGAGAACGTGGCAGGCGTAGCACTTTCTCGACACCTGGGGGGGTGCGCAGGGGGTCGCCTTTCAGCGCGGCCCCCATGCGTGCCAGTGTCGGAGAGCGTGGCAGGCGTGGCACTTTTCCGACACCGGAGGGAGTGCGCAGGGGGTGGCCTGTCACCGCGGCCCCTATATGCGTGCCAGGGTCGGAAAGCGTGGCAGGCGTAGCATTTTCTCGACACCAGAGGGGGTGCGCAGGGGGGGGTCTTTCACCGCGGCCCCGATGCGTGCTAGGGTCGGAGAGTGTGGCAGGCGTGACACTTTCTCGACACCAGAGGGGGTGCGCGGGGGGTCGCCTCTCAGCGCGGCCCTTGTGCGTGCCAGGGTCGGAGAGCGTGGCAGGCGTAGCACTTTCTCGACACCAGAGGAGGTGCGCAGGGGGTGATCTTTCACCGCGGCCGCTATATGCGTGCCAGGGTCATGGAGCGTGGCAGGCGTGGCACTTTCTCGACACCACAAACGGTGCGCAGGGGGTGGTTTTTCACCGCGGCCCCTATGCGTGCCAGGGTCGGAGATCCTGGCAGGCGTGGCAGTTTCTCGACACCAGAGGGGGTGCGCAGGGGGTGGTCTCTCTCCACGGCCCCCATGCGTGCCAGGATCGTAAATCGTCGCAGGCGGGGCGCTTTCTCGACACTGCAGGGAGTGGTCACTTCGCGCGGCCTGGAAGTTTTATGCCGAACGCTTCCGCCATTCTTTTCCGCAACTTCGCGCGCGTGCAGACTCGAGGTTTTCTGTCGACAGGCTGCGCCTCGCACGAAGAACCCGAACCGCATTGTTTGGGCGGCCGGCGTTCGCAGCGCTTGCCCCCAGGGACTTTCTGTCGAAGCGGCGGCGTATGAACCGTTTCTTGTACAGTTTCTCTTCAGCGTTGTCCTCAGTTCTGTTCGCACAGCGCGTCAGGCTCCCAAGGCTTGACAGGCGCCACCAACGGTATCGCCGGGGCAGCGGCCACCAGTATCATTTTCGCATGTTTCACTTCAGCTATCATCACGCCAGACATATTATAAGTATGTGGGGTCCCTCGGTAGCGAAATGTTGTTAAATATTGTTCCCTCTGACCTTTGGGGGTATTTGGGGGGCCCAAGGGGGGTTCGTAGTGTTCAGGGAGGTCCGCGTCTTGGGGGAGCTGGCAAACCGTCTAGTGGTGACCCCCCTTCGGCGCTACCTGGAAATCTTGGAAGGGAGCGAGCGAGCCAGCATGCATCCAAGTGAATCAGTTTGACGCCGCCGAAAGGGTAGGGTGGCCGCGGCGGCGGCCAAGGGGCAGCCATCTCCCACAGGCACAGTGCCACGCTCAGGCCGGGGAGACTGGCTAGCGGCCAGTCGCGGCCACAGGGTTGCGACAGAGATGAAGCCCGGGCGGCAGCGAGCGAAGGGGGCGGGGGCCCGAGGCGCTTGCTCGAGCTGCTGGCGGCCGTGCTCGGGCCGCCGGCCTCCTGCAGCGGCGGCGGCGAGGGAGGCGGCCTGCGGGGGGGGGGATCGGGAGGTCCCTCAAGGCATCGAGGGTCGACGGAGGTGGTGGGATCGATAGATCTCGGCCACGCGCTGAGGGAGGTTCGGACGGGACTGGGACGAGGAGGAATCCGTTCCCGAGCGTTCCGGAACGCTCTCAGAGCGT
The DNA here is from genome assembly GCA_963575745.1 of Prorocentrum cordatum. Taxonomy (NCBI): domain Eukaryota; class Dinophyceae; order Prorocentrales; family Prorocentraceae; genus Prorocentrum; species Prorocentrum cordatum. The sequence continues at coordinate 114,995 of CAUYUJ010020059.1, read as the reverse complement.
TCCAGGAAGCTTTGACAGAAGGCCGCGGCGCCCGAGACATCCTCCAGAGCTGCTGGAATTGAGAAATTCTCGATTTATCCTCACCCGAATTTGTCCTCGTCCTGGCTTCGTCTCGACGGTCACAGGAGGTGGAGGGATGGATCCATCGAGGATCGAGGGTCGAGAATCGAGGTTGGAGGGGAGGGAGGGAGGAGGGGATGGAGGAGCTGATTTGCAGTGGGCCTCTCGGGCCTCCCCCTGGCCGCCCAAAACACCCTCAGGGGAGCACGAATAAGCGACGAGAATGGCGCCATTGAGCACAAGACGCCCCGAAATGGCATCCAGGTTGCCCGAGAAGCCCCCAAGAAGCTTTAAGAAGGCTCTAAGATGCTGTCCACTTCGTTTTTTCGAATCTTCACGGCATCCACGACGACCCCAAAGGCCCCAAAGATCGCCCCATGACAGTCCAGGAAGCCCCCCAGAGAGTCCCAAGACGGCCCCAGAGAGCCCCAAAACTGCCCAAGAGGTGCCCAAGACAGCCCAAGAGGGTTTCAAGGGAGGCCCAAGAGAGGGGGAACCCGAACTCACATGTCGAGCCCTCCGCCCCAAGTGTAATTTCGAGGCCGCCAGCAGGCCCCGAAGAGGCCCCCAAGGGCCCCAGAAGAGTCCCGAGAAGCTTCAAAACGACCCCCAAGTGGCCCAGAGAGACTTCAAAATTCACTCCACGAGGCACCCGAGAAGCATGCCAAGAGACCCCCGATTACAGGTATCCGACAAGCCTCTGGCCTAAAACTCAGGCACGGTAGCTGTATGGGCCGAAGGCCATAGTCCGCCGCCCCCTGTTGATTCATCACAGGGGTGCCTGGCGTGCTAGATCCTCTCGGTTTTGGTTTTGGTTCTTTTCCAAAAGACCTCCCCCTGGGGCTCCAGCGCGCCCCGCAGGCATCCAGAAACAAATCCTCCAAGACAGCTCAAGATGGCTCCAAGATGACCACGTTGGTCCAAGATGGCCTCCAAGACGGCCCAAGAGAGGAGGAGATGCCTCCAAGTCCGCCCAAGAAACCTCCAAGACGGCCCAAGACGGCCCAAGAGGCCCCCAAGAGGCCTCCAAGACGGCCCAAGAGACCTCCGAGAGGTCCTCCAGGAGGGCCCGAAGAGGCTGAAATCATTGATTTTCCTCATATGTTTAAAGGTTTTTCGTATTTGCTCCTTTTCGGCGTTCCGACGACCCAAGACGGCCCAAGAGGCCCCCAAGATCGCCCCCAGAGCGCCCAAGAGGCTTCCAAGATGGCCTCAGGACTGCCCAAGAGGCCCCCAAGACGGCCCCAAGACGGCCCCAAGAGGGCACAAAGACAGCCCAAGAGGCCTCCAAGACGCCCAAGATGGCCTCTAAGACGGCCCTGGAGCACCCCAAGGGGGGCCCCAAGTCGGCCCAGAGAGGCCCTCCAAACGGCGTCCGACGGCGTCAGACGGGCCAGGAGCCCACCAAGATGGCCGAAGTTGGCTCGAATCTAGCCCAAGACGGCCCAAGAGGCCTCCAAGAGGGCCTCCATGAAGGCCAGAAAAGGCCAACAACGTTGATTCTCCCAAGTTTGTTGAAGGATTTTGACATTTGTTTCTTCGCGGCCTTCCGACGGCCCGAGACTGCCCAAGAGCCCCCAAAGATCACCCAAAGATCGCGCAAGAGGCTTCCAAGATGGCCCCAGAACGGCCCAAGAGGCCCCCAAGACGGCCCAGGAGGCTTTTAAGACGCCCAAGATGGCCTCCAAGACGGCCCTGGACATTCCAAGAGGGCCCCAGGTCGGCCCAGGCCCCCCAAACGGCTTCAGACGGCGTCAGATGGCCCAAGGCGGCCCAAGAGGCTTCCAAGAGGGCCTACAGGAAGGCCCGAAAAGGCCAAGATCATTGATCCCCCATGAGTTTTTGCAGGATTGTGGCCATTGTTTTTTTTTCAGCCTTCCGACGGCCCGAGACGGCCCAAATGCCCCCAAAGATCGCCCAAGACGGCCCCAAGAGACCCCCAAGACGGCCCAAGAGGCCTCCAAGACGCTCAAGATGGCCTCCAAGACGGCCCAAGAGCCTTCCAACACGTCCTCCAAGAAGGCCCAAAAGGGTCAAAATGGTCTCCAGACGGCCAAGATGACCTTCAAGATGCCCACGCGAGAAGTACGCCGAGTGGGGGTTGGTTCTCAACCCAGGGGAGGACGGCAGGCCTGGCAAGACGGGATCACCGACGAGAGCGTCGCGCTGGACCAGGCTGCTTGGCGGCCGCTTTGGGCGGCGCTGAAGGCGGCCCACCCTGGTGCAACGCCGCTCTGGGACAGCCTCGGGGAGGCCGTGCTCTCCCTCGGCCTCCAGGTGGATCGCCACTTGGTGCCGCTATTCGAGGCTGTCAGACGCGGGCCCCCGCTCGCTCTGCTGATCCCGCGGCAGCCGCCCTCGACATCACGTGGACGGGCGAAACCCGCGCTGACGGGCAGGTGGGCCGCTATTTGACACGTTAATTGAAACATGCAAGGAGAGCTTCTTCAGTGAGACCCCGCAGCGTGTTTTTGGGATTCGGAAGGTCCTCCCGCCCATGGTGATGCGCTTGCGCGCTTTAGGGCATGCCGCCATATGCATCGACCCCTTACATAGCGTGGGATTCGATTGGCGCCGTGCGCCAGAGGATCTTGGGGTGGTTTCGGGGCTCGGTTGTCTTGGGCGCGTGGGCCTCCCTCGCCTCGGGCCCCGGGGCCCCCTCGGCTCGCTCTCGGGCCTTCGGTGGCGGGCTGTCCTCCATGATCCTCGAGTGCCATCGCTTAAGGGCCCCTGTGCTTGTAGAAGCCTGTGCCGCGGCTCCCATGCTACGCCTTGCCTCTGTCAAGTATGCTCTGTCGCACGCTGCGTAGGCGGCGGGATTAAACCTGTGCCAGTACGCTAGTGTGCACTCTCGGCCCACTAAAATCTGGTCGCGGGCTGTCTCGTCGCCACCGCTAAAGGCCCGCCCCGCTTGCACTGGCGCGGGCAACAGATGTTCGAGCCCTCGTCGGTTTCACGTTTGTCTCGCCTCTTTGGACCAGCGCGGTGCGCCGTGGAAGTTGCCCGCACACCACTTTCCTATGGAGTTCATCCATTGGGGCTCCGACCGGCTGGTCTCGGCGGCTGAAAATTTAAGAGATGCCCGACTCAGTCGCCTCGCCTTGTAACGGCTAACGTTCGTTAGTGTTTGTTCGGCTTGGCGGCCAGGGGTCGCAAGTATGTCTGGTACCTGTAATCGCGATTGTGTTTGGCAGCTGCAGGTAGTCTCTCGCAAGCCCGTCGGTCGACGGGGTATGTGCCCTTGCCCCCTGCAGCAAAGACATGCTCTGGCAGACAGAATGGAAGGTGATCATACAATGCATGAGTGTTTTGATATTTGGAATGTGTGTGCCGTAACCACTGCGGCTCAAGTTTCCCACCCCCCCACCCGCTCTCGCTTTTGTTTTCCTGTAATCTCGATTGCGCTTGGCAGCTGCAGGTAGTCTCTCGCAAGCCCGTCGGTCGACGGGATATGTGCCCTTGCCCCCTGCAGCAAAGACATGGTCTGGCAAACAGAATGGAAGGTGATCATCATCATCATCATCATCATCATCATCATCATCATCATCATCATCATCGCCATCGCCATCGCCATCGCCATCGCCATGATCATCGCCATCGTCATAATCATCAACACCAACAGCAGCATCATCATCATCATAATCATCATCGTCGTCATCGCCATCGGCATCGCCATCGTCGTCACCATCAACAACATCGTCATCATCTGCATATTTGCTCTCTGTCGTTGCTGTTGCCACTGAGTCATTGCCACAATGCACCGTTGCGCTGTGAGCCTTGCAAGGAACAGAAAGACGAAGACGAGGAGGGACGACGATGACGACGACGACGACGAGGAAGAGGAAGAGGAAGAGGGCGACAACGACGACGACGAAGAGGAAGAAGAGGAAGAAGACGAAGATGAGGACGAGTAGCAGCGGAGGGAGCAGCAGCAGCAGCAGCGTGGGAACGGATGAGGCAGCATGGAGACGGGAAAAGGAAGAGGGAAGAAGAGAGAAGGGAGCAGGGAGAAGGTGGAGCAGCAGCAGCAGGTGAAAGAGGGGGGCGGACGAGGAGCAAAACGGGGCGGACGATGAGTGCGCCTGAACTCTGGATGGCAGGCCAGCAATGCAACAAGGCATTGGTCTTCTGCATGACGAAGAAGTTCGCAGATGGGCTGGTCGATCGCCTAGGACGGGTAGCATCCCCAGGCCCAAAGCTTTCCCCTACGAGTACCGGTTCCATGCCATCCATTCCGTCGTTCCTCTTGTTTTTCCCTCATCCTCCTTCTTCCATGTCCTCCTCCCCCATCATCCTCCTTCACCCTCCCACCCACCCCCGTTCTTTTCTCCTCCCACCTATCCTCCTTCATCCTCCCACCCACCAACCCCTCCCCGCCTCCCCCTGCCCCTTCTACCATCCTCAACCACCACCCCTTCTCCCAACCCTCCTCCCCGTTCTCGCGCTCCCGATCCATCCCTCTCCCCATCCCTCCTGCCCCCCACTCTCCCCCTCACCTCATCTCCGCCCCTCGTCCATCCCAGACCTCTGACGTCGTGTTTTTCGTTTCACAGCGTGGACCCCTGGAGTTTTCGATATTCCAGAGGACTGGCGCTTCATCCCGAGTCGATTCTTGACGGTCCTGGGGACCCGGTAAGGGCTTGCCAGAGGCCGAAAATTGTGGACAAATTGTTGATTGGTGATTGTCGCATAAGGTTTCGCTTCGCGAGGTCTGGCTTTCGGGCCATATCTCAAGCTTCCAGCGGCCATCCAAGGCGATCGGGGACACCCCCCTGGACGCCCTGAGCGAGGCGCAGCTGCTAGGAGGCATCCCGAGACTAACGAAAACGTTAGAGAATCCACGAAAACGTTAGAGAAGGTCGGCAGGAATCCACGAAAACGCTAAAAAAATCCCAGCATCTTAAGGGGAGGCTCGCCGTGGCCATACGAGGGCACCACAGGACGCTCGAGAACGTGCAGAGCCCAAGCGTAGAGAGCCGAAATGGCAATACAGCGGGAACGCGCATCAAGAGGCCATATGCTTTTCGTCGGGGTATCCTGGGTTTCTTCGCTCCGCGCGCGCTGCGCGGTGACTTCCCGCAGCCGTGGAAGGAGCTGCTGCGTTCAGGGCGCTCCAGGTTTCCCTCCGGGTGTACCTCGCGCACGGGTTCTCAGGGGTGAATTTCTTGCGAGGGTTTCTTGCGGCCGCGCCCGCAGTGTACAGAAGGCACATCCATGAAGAAATCGGCTTGCCAGTGGATGCCCTGCCGAAAGTTCGTATCCCCCGATGGCCCCAGGGGGCCCAGAGGAGCTCTGGGGCACCTTGGGACCCTCCAAGGCCGACGGAGAACGTGCCCCAAGATGTCCTGTGGCACCCCGCTCTCCGCCGGGTGCCGACGGCGGCGGCCCCGGCACACGGCGTCCCCGAGGGCTGCCGGGCGAGGAGGATATATGGCCCCGGGCGGCCGCGGGGCGGCCCCGGGCGGCGAGGCCCCGCGCGGAAGCCCGCGGGGTGGAAGGAGGATTTCTTGTCGCACGCCTACCGTGGGGAGGAGCCTCCCGAGGGCCCGGGGGTCAGAAGTCGACCCCTCGGGGGGGCGCCCGTCGGGCGAGAGCCTCGAAGGCGAGCCCGGCCTCGGCCACGCGCGCCGCGGGAAGAGCGGAGAGCGCCCAAAAATTTCTCGAACTTCCATCCTTCCCCCTCCTCCATCCACCTCCATCCTTCCTCCTCCTCCTCCTCCTCCTCCTCCTCCTCCTCCTCCTCCTCCTCCTCCTCCTCCTCCTCCTCCTCCTCCTCCTTCCCCCTCCTCCATCCTTCCCCCTCCTCCATCCTCCATCGATCCATCGATCCCTCCACCTCCCTTGACCCTCCAGCATGCATCCTCCCCACTCGTCCAAGACGGGGGTGGGGATTAGGGGGGGGGATAGCATTGCCAGGGCCACGATGTCTCGCAGATTCCATTGCCCCCTCTTCCTATTTCAGCACGTAACCTGGCCCCCATATAATACGAAGCACATGCCGGAGGCTATGATGCGCTCACCCCACCTCAAGGGCCCCCTTTCTCTGAGATCCGACGTCGCAAAGAGAACGCAACATCGCGAAAAGTCGTGACCAGAGCCCCAGATCCCATCGCTACGCGGCGCTTCTCGAGCCGAACAGACAGTGAAGGCCCTGGGGCCCAAGACGAGGCGGGACCCTCTTCGGCTCGCCCGATTGTCTGGACTGGCCCGTCTCGGTGATCTCGATGTGCTACGCGTGCTCAGCGCATCGAGCCGCCAGTTCTGTCCCAACACGCATCGGCGCGACACGCTGAGCATGTCCCAGTCCCCGAGCGCCAACTTCACGAGCTTCTCCCAGCCTGCCCGACCCGTGGAGCGGAGCGGCACGCTTTCCGCTTTGCAGGGCCCGGCGTGTCGGCGGGGCCGCGACACGCGACATGTGCAGCAGAGGTTCCCTCTTCACCTGCCCCCCCTCTTCGGCGCGCCAGGCCCGTGCCCCCCTTGGCTGGGCGATCGATCTCCAGGGTGCCTCGGCAGGCGGCGGGCACAGATCCGTCGCCCGCCGAGGTCCCCGAAGGTCGACCTCCCAGGCGGTGGTTCCGGATCGGCTTCAGGAAGGAAAATTAGACACGGACGCAAACAAGCGTCGACCTCCATGGCAACAGCATCAGGTCTTTGAAACGGAGGGCAGATGAGATGTCGATACCGTATAGGGACCCAGAATATGTGTGGATTTGCGTGTGCCTCCCGTCCCGCGAAGAGGTCGGCTTGACCATGCCCCCCTCTTCCAAGGACGCCCTCCTCGGCGCGCCCGGCCCGCCGCGCGACCCCGGGAAAGGAGCGGCCGGGTGGCCCGCGGCCGCGGTCCACGGCAACAAGGCAGCCGGCCGCAGCCGGGCTCCTGTCGTTTCCCCATCTTGTCCTTCCCCCCTGTCCCTCCCTTCTCCGCCTGATTCCTGATGGCTGATGGGCGAAGAGATCCACGACCGCAGCCCTCCCTCCTAATCCTCCTCCTCCTCCTCCTCCTCCTCCTCCTCCTCCTCCTCCTCCTCCTCCTTGTTTTCCCCCCTCCTCCTCATTACTCCCCCGTCTGCTTCCTCCTCATCCTCCCACCTCCTCCAAAGACCTCGCATCGTGAAAAATTAGCGCGACGGGAGGCTCTCCTCCGTTTTCGGCCTCTGGGAGTCTTCACCAGGCCCCAGCATCGTCAAAACCCGACTCGGGCTGAAAAGATGTCATGGGGAAGGGTTCCAGAACCTCTGGGGAGCCACATTCTGAAAAAAACACGACGTCAGAAGTCTGGGTCCTCCTCCTCCTCGTCGTGTTCCCCCTCCTCTTGCTCCTCGCTCCTCCTCATCCCCCTTCTCCTCCTCGTTTTGTTCCCCCTCCTCTTCTTCCTGTTCCCCTCCGCCTTCCCCATCTGCCCCTCCTGCGTCACAAGGAGGGGGCCGAGGTC
>CAUYUJ010020059.1:52500-102500 GCA_963575745.1 Prorocentrum cordatum | reverse complement strand
ACTGCGCCTCCTACTCCAGGACAGCCGAGCGACGCCCAGACGCCGGCCATGCAGGGAAACCTGCCTTTTACCAGATGCGCCAATGGCCATCATAATTGGTAGTTCGACATCAGAAGAAGTAGAAGGCGATGGTTGTGGGTTAGATGAGGATGACGTCACCATCCTCATGATGGACGCGACTGGTGAGGAAGAGGTCGATTTCGACCCTGATGAGTCTGAATCATCATCACCATCGGCACAAGAGCCACTTGCGCCGAGCTCCACCCAGCAGGGAGACCTGCCTCCATCGAGCGATCCGTCTGGGATCGCAGAGGAGCCTCCTCAAGCACCTCCAACGGGTGCCGCTCCTGCTGCATCGGCAGCTTCTTCTGATGAGAACACCAGAAGATCTCGTTCCCATACGCGCGTCAGAGAAGAGCCACATCCCCAGGCTCGACTTCCTCGTGAGTGGAGACAGGCTGGCCCAAAGGAACACGCTCTCAGAAGAGGTGGCCAGCTACTTCCGCACAACGACCCACGACGCCGAAAAGGGGAACACTCGGCCTTTGGCCAGGGCAATCCCGCCTATAGGGACGGCGATGGCAGGCCCATCCGTGGAGGCTATCAGCTTGCAACAAACATCCGCCGCCCTGAAATTCAAGAAGCGCGGACCCAGCTGCGAGATATTATCGCGGCTCGCAAGCAGTATGGGCCTCACGCTGCATGTGGTCCTTGTTCCCAGCCGTTCCAGAATCACAGGCCAGGATGCCCCGTTGGAAACAACGAAGGCCTGAGCCCCAACAGGGGCAAAACCCCTCCTAAAGAGGGCCATCCGCCACTTGACCCGATGACACCGGAAGAGATCGCAGTAGTGAATAGTCGTCTCGGGATCTTGGGCCACTTGGATTCGAAAGAAGAAGAGAAACCTACTCCGGCTCCAAGGGGAATGGTAGCCATGACCCAGGAAGAGAAAGACGCGCTCTTTAGTCTTCCTGGTATGCGAGGAAACTCGCCTGGCGTCTCTAGCCAGTCCCAACAACCAGAGCCGATCATCAAGGACGAGACAAAGGCTCAACGTGTGGCGGAAGATGAGGAGCATATTCGGACAGTAGAAGAACGCACACGCGAGGCAACTCGCAAGATGCTGGAGGATTCCAGCAAGCTCTACATGAAGGGGGCTAGAAAGCCCCCACTCCCACTAACTTCGAAGGCCAAGAGTGAACCCCCGACACCTAAGCCGCCTCCGGCGCCGAAACCGAAGGCGAGCTCTCGGAGCCCTGGGCCAGACGTGCATATGGAGGTGTCTCGATCTGCGACGCCGAAGCCGCCGATTGGCACAGCTCCTACACCAGCATCTGTGCCCAAGCAGCAACCTCAGGACCCCACTGAGGAACGAAGACGTCCGCTTAGCCGCAGTAAGTCCATTGAGAAAAGGGCGGCAGCTTTCGAGCGCAGTGGGTATGCACCTGCGCCGGCTTCGCCTGTGGCGGCTCGTTCCAGGAGGTCCGACGAAGGTGCTTTGTCGAGGGGTACCTGGGTGCCGAAGATCAGGGGCAGCGCCAGTCGCGCATCTCCGCGGGGAAACCCGCCAGGCGCTGCTGCCGCAGCTTCCTCCTCTTCTGGAGCCGCAGCCTCTTCGGCAACAGAGGCTCCGATGCGGGGAAACCCGCCAGTAGTTCAGCTGCACCACCCAGGAGACACATCCTTTACTAGTGGGACTCCAGATCTGATTAGGGATAGACTGGCTCTTCGGAAGCTCCCACCGATACGTTCGGTGGATGAGTCATTCATGAAGGAATGCAGGAAGGCCGGAATTCTTCCCACATCCAATGATACTCTTAAAAGGTTAAGCAAAGCTATCAGCAGGATATGTAGACATGCGCCAGATAAGTCACATAATCCTGTGTGGCGCCTGAGATCTTTTGATGATCATGATGGTTGGATTAACCTCGTGGAACTCGTGGCTGACTTTCCGTGGAACACAGGTCACTCGAGGCACGCTGGACATAACCCAAAATATGACGAGGCCAAAGTCATTAGCGAGCAGTTGTATGGTCGCTCGGTTGACCAACTCGCAGCCATCATGATGGAAGTTGTTCATGTTCGTGAACCAGACGGAGAAGAAAAACAGCGCCTTCAATTCAAGGTGCTAATGCGGGACTCCGGCGAGCCCGCTATCTTCGTCCGCGCCTCTCAGGGGCATTCATGGACATTGAAAGCTCCATGGTCGCTGTACAGTTACATTGTACTGTGCGACGAACCCGCTGGGAGACCGGCCCCATACCCTGAAGTCGCCATGCATGGCACTCGATGGCACGCTTTCGAAGGTATCATGTGGTACGGCCTGTCCTGTAGACCTGAGCACAACACAAAGAAAAGGGGGACAGGCCGTTCACACATCCATTTCGTGCCGACAATGCGCCGCCGTGCCGTGAACAGTGGGTGGGACCCAGATTCAGATCTCATCATCTTTGTAGATTGGCGCAAGGCCATACAAGATGGTATGAAGTTCTGTTGGTCCGACAACGGAGTCCTCTTGTCCGAGGGAGATAACGGTATCATTGAACCGTATTACATTTCTCATGTAGAGGACCTGACCACTGGAAGGCAATGGCGCAACCCAGAATATTTGGGGAGCCGCCGTGCGCGAGTCTCTGTCAGTACGATGACTGCCTCAGATAGGTGGGCTGATGTTGGTGATTCCAGCATTAAGTACCAGTGGTCCCGAGACCAAGAGGGCGTTGATCCAGCCATGGTCTACCTCCACAGGGACGTTGGGGACCACTACAGCCCCACCCAGCTGGGAAACCAGCCTGAGATCTTTCGGATCTTTATGATCACCGAGAGTGAGGCCGGGAGCGCGGCTCCAAGCCGTGCCCCAAGCCAAGGGCCGAGCGCCGTGTCTTGGCAGGCCATAAGTACTTCAGACCTGGATCAGATTGCAGCTTCGCTGAACCCTGACCAGGTAGAACAGCTGGCGGACAGGCTGTACCAGCAGGATCCCTGGGCCGCAGGCCAGGGAGCAATGTCCGCTATGGCCACGAGAAATCGTCAAGCCATGCAGGGAAACCTGCCTACAAGCGGACCTGCTCGGTTCGAGCCAATGCACGCAAGCCCCACACAGAGCATGCACACTCCAAGGGGCATGACTCCATCGGGCACTCCGCCAGCACAATCCCCATTTGTGACACCTGTCCGCCCTGCCGTAAACGGCACACTCATGGAGAGGTTAGCTGCGGCTACTAGGGCTGATCACAGCACAGCCCTCCTCAACATGATGCCGCCCGGCACGCCAACGAGTCAGCAGGGAAACCTGCCTGGTACACCAAGCCACCACAGGGCGGGTATACCCGACGACTATCGCTCAAGAGTGGCGGCCGCGGTACAGCAGGTGCAGAACCATAATCTGCCTCACCCAAGTGGGCAGAGGTGGAGGCCAGCCTGGTCCTGGGAACCGGAGGGTCCCAACCCACGGGACCCCGCTCGGCAACGAGCCTTTATCCCGGCGTTCAACGCCCATCCGAGCATGTCTCAGGGCCAGAGGCCACCACCCACGCAGATGAATCCGCCATTATACCCTGACGGTACAAGGGTCCCGAACAAATTTGTTCGGGAATTGGCGGATCAGATGCATAACCTCACCAATGTGCGCTGCAGTGACCACTCCATGTACCCGCACATGGCCTTCATGCCTTCTCCAACATCACCAGAGGTGGTTGTACAACCCACTGCCCATTCAATATCGTCTGGCAGTAGGGGCGTGCCTGACTACATCAGGCAGACGCACCACACTCAGCAGGCATGTTTCAGGAGGAGGCAGGCGGTGCAAAGTGCACGGGACCAGTCACGTGCAGCTGCACTCGACGTGGTGCGGAATAGGGGCTCACCTTTGCGAGGAAACTCGCCTGCCGTGACTCCTACCACTTCCATGCCCAATGTCGAAGTGCAGGAAGTGCTGAATCCAGCGGGGACACCCCCATCAGCCTTCATGCCCTCCGAGACGGTATTGGAGAGGCAGCGGCGGGTATATCCCAGGGTAGCAGACGTAGAAGTCTTTACTGGGATGGAGGACACCTGTGCTGTATGCCTCGAAGAATTTCAGCCCAGGGATAGTGTGTACCGCCTGAGGTGCAATCACCTATTCCACGAGGGATGCTGGAATTCTAACGTGGTGGGCCACGTGACAAACCAGCGAGAGGGAGATCCCCAGCAGCCACCATGTGCGATCTGTCGTGCACCTGGCATTATAACATCGCCCTTCCCATGGACTGGCTCCCTTAGTCAGACCCCCGAGCAGTCAGCGAGGGAGCTGCGGGAGCTAAGGAGCATGGTGGAGGAGATGACGGCCAGGATGCTAGCTATGCAGACAGTTTCGTCACACCAGCAGGGACACCTGCCTGAAGAGGTAAGGCCGCCTATGGCAACGGGATATTTCGATCAGCTTATCCCGATGACGGCACCTCAGCAGGGAAACCTGCAGGATACTCCTCAGATGTCTCCCCAGAGTGGAGGCGAGGCTGAGATGTCACTGGACCCTGATCAGCTGCGCGAGTTGCGTGTACGACATTTCCAGAATCAGATGGATAATACGCACACAACGTTTATGCTAGATGCCAATAATCCTGAAACTGATAGTCCGTCGTTAGACCTATCAGAATCCTCAGCGGCGTCAGCAGCAACAGCAGCCAGGGCCATCAACATCTCAGCGACGAATGAGGAGTTCGAGGAGTGGCTGCGGTACCGGGATCACGTCACGAACGAGGGGCTGCAAGACATCGCCCTTCATTCGTACCTGACGCTGATAAGGCGCACTACCCGCGAGCAGTATATGAGCATACGTGATGAGTATGCCAACTGGCGGGAGGAGCGTGGTGATCACGCCCAGCACGTGTCGTACTTCCAGTACATTGACCTGGCACGCATGGCCGAGAGCGAGTCGCATGCCAGTGTCGTGCGGGGTAACCCGCCAGGGAGTACGAATGTGCCGCGGGGAAACCCGCCTACCGACACAGCCGACACTTCAGAAACTGTGCACATCAAGCAGCCGAGTAAGACGTTCTTGGATGACGGTGGAAATTCCATACTCATCGACGTCGGTTCGAAGATCAACATCATGGGCGAGAACACGAGCCGTAAGTTCGTCCAGGCTGCTGAGTCACATGGTCGCGCTTGTACGTTCGAGCCCCGCTCTCGTTTGCATATCAACGGAGTGGGAGAGGGGTCGGCCCCAGCGGATACCGTAGGCACATTTAGCATTGCCTGCGAGTACCAGGGGTCAGCCCAACACGATTCATACAAGACGAACATTGTGTCAGGCTGTGGAAAGGACCTGCCAGCCATCCTAGGTCTCGATAGTATGCAGGACAAACGCACGATCATCGTGCTTGAACGAGGCCAGGAAAAGCTGATATTCCCTGGTAAGGGGCAGGTCAAGATGGAGCTCCCGGAAGGCTCCAAAATCATGCCGACGACGAAGTTGCCGTCAGGGCATCTGTCGATCAGGTGTGATCGTTTTGGAGCTGCGGGGCAACCCGCCTCGAGCTCAAGCAGCACGTCCTTCCAGACAGTGCTGACAGGCGAGCCGACCCCAGCGCAGGAGCGCAATCAATTGCAGGGAAACCTGCCCCAGGGGTTGATGGAGACGCTCGCCAAGGCCACCATGCGAGGCGACAACATCGACGATCTCGAGACGTTCGATTGTTTTGTTGCCAGGACACTGGCCCAGCATGGTGGTAGTGTACCCATGGACGCTGTGCAGTCCCGCCGTAAAATAGTGATGGGATACACTAATCGTGAATTGCATACGGTCAGCGACGCTAGGTCCAAAGGCGTGCTGAAACAGCTGATGGATAATCCATCGATGCTGACAGCATTTGCGGAGCAATCCGCCTCTGAGGCCACGGCGCGCTGCAGTGCTGAGCTCCAGCATCTGAGGGAAGCCCAGATGTTGGCAGATATTGTAGGCACATCTTCTTCATCTTGAAGATGGCAGGGCGACGTCGCCCCCTCGTCGTCTTGCCTGATGGCTGAAAAGCCGGGGGGTAACAAGGACAGCGGGGCAACCTGCCTTAGTAAGAGGGCTTTTGTCATTGAAGATACGAGGGAGGCATGTGCCGACCTCCGCACACGAGGTTATATTTGTGACCGTATTTCCCACAACGAACTTATGACAAGCGTGGGCACAAACTATCTAGGTGCGGTGATCAGTGGAGATTACACTCTCACATGGATCAGTACTCCGGGTGACTGGTATATACGAACTCCAGGAAAGAGAGTGGCCCCACACTGGTCACGTATCCAGAACCTGTTGATAAAAGCCAAGAAACTCCGCATGAAAATCATCATATTCGGTCCCCCAGGATATGTTTGGAAGTTATCTCCAGTACGTGATACTCTGGAAGATCTAAAGTTGTCAGTAATACGGATGCGTTTGTGTCATTTCGGCATTCGGTTCAATATGCAAGACAATACACCAAGTGGTACATATATGCAGGTAGCATCATCGATACCGATTAGCTCGAAGCTGTGGACATGTACTTGTAAGCAGGCCATACCACAACATGTGTTGGACTGGTACGGCCATACGGTACGACATGCTGAATGGCGGGCTCAGACACGTACTACACTCATCCGTTACCTAAACGACAAAATCCTGGGGAGTACCACCACGCACGGAAACGTGCCCGTATACTTAAATACGTATACACGTACAGACCATAATACTCGTCATTACGTGACGACTCATAAGGGAGGACCAAAATGGTCTGAAGTTATCCGACGTGTAACAATCAACCTGGATACCAACGCGGTTATTCAAGATATCTCAGTTACCGATCAACCAACAGGGTATGATTGGCATGCACCATTACCTGCAGGGGTTGCCAACATCAGTACTCGGTTGTACTGGCAACCCGAGGAACCGGTCTTGCTCGGAAACGAGCCTACTCAATCACCACAGAAACATAGACGCGTCATCATAGATGACTGTTCTCTCCCCCTCCCGACTCTGGCGATTGACGCATGTACCCATTCAACCACGACAATGAGTACACAGACCGACGAACAAAACGAGCAAGCTTTACCCACTGAATCGCGTATAAAGCAGAAGGAAAGGCTCAAAGCCGAAAAGGAAGCAGGCATCAAGCCTCGCCGCATTAAAAAGCACGTCGAAGACGGAAATGACGATTGCGGCGATGACTTGTCAGGACTCGGACAGGATCTTATGGCAACCTGGAGTACTGACGCCCCTGTTGAGCTGATAAGCTCCGACGAGGACGATGACCTGTTCCTTACCCTTCCCACATCTATGCCCGACACACACGCTAACATATACAGCATAGTTGCTACACTATGCTACGGCCATAACAATTGCGTGGATATGTTGGAGCTTTGTGGTGGTGAGGGTGGCATCTCAGAGCTTGCCTTCTCAAGGGGACTTTCCTCAGGCGGCAACTTGGACAAGACTACATATGTCGACCTGGGAGACCCCTCGGTGCAGCAGGTTATAGATCATTACTTTAAGATATGCTACGTACGAGTTGCCATACTGCAACCCAGCTGCCGCACCACAGGACCACCATCTTACTATAACTACAAAGTCAACTATAACACTTGGGAACAGCACCACAGAGAAGACTTACCACACATAATCTATTGTGGTAAAATTGCTGTTACCCAAGATGACGCTCAGAGATGGTTTATACGCGAACAACCGACAGGAACATGGGTGGACGATATCTCTCCATGGACGAAGCTTGCCAACCGACCACACATCACGACCGTACGCATTGATCAATGCGCTACTGGACTCAAAGATACGACTGGTGACTATATCAAGAAGCCGACAAATATCACCAGCAACGACAAGACAATTCTTAAACCCTTTGAGCGACTCAAGTGCAACGGTCAGCATGTGCACGCACAACCGTGCAACACCGAGCTTTCACTGGCACAAAAATACACTCGACGACTGCAGTCTGCCTTCGTGGAAGCCGTCTACTTGGCGAAAGCCATTGACACCACGCGCGGAAACGCGCCTATAAATACTGCACATGCTTATCCTGCCGACCTTCCTGAGCAAGCTGAACCAGGTGAAGGTATGAGACGCATCGGTGATCGTATCATCCCAAAGGTGGCTACGTGCCCGGCATGCATCGACAACGTCCGAAAGGACAGTCCTAGCCATAACAGAGACCCTACGCAGTGCAAATATCATGACTCTATCTCTGTATACTGGCCATGTCCAGCATGTCAGAGGGATCTTACGAGAAGCAAGGGTGTTAAGAATCACCTTGATACCGAACCTGGTAAATGTCGTTTTGCTGAACCATTTAAACTACCAGACGACCACGACCCCGAAGGCAAAACCGTGCCAGCTTGGTGGAAACCCCTTACCTAAACCTGGTGAGGGCCAAGCTTCAGCTTCAGGTGGCCGCCAAGGCGCACACGCCAGGCCACCACGACCACGTTCCTTCGGTAACGTCGATCCGACATCTGGTACCAGCAGCTACGACCTGCTACGAGACGCCCCCGAGCGTGGAAACACGCCTTCTGCATCTTCTAGCGATACGCCACAGGTAGCGACCCGCCGCGGACGTCTACAAGGTGTACCACCACCTCCAGACGCAGTCAACACAGGGGATCAACTACGTAGGGCTACAAGGAACCCTCTTGCCTCCACCGGCTCTGGGGCTCCACGACTACCCGACTGGACGAGATTTGACATCCAACACAGTCTACAGAGTCTCCGTAGTCACGAACCCCATGTTGTGAAAAAGGAACTCCGAAAACTGCATCTGCGATGGTATCATGCGAAGGAGCCAAAATGAGGTTAATCCTCGAAAAGGTGGGGCTTGATAATGTTCGACTGAACATGATCAAGGAAATCTGCGATACCTGTCGGGAATGTAGAGCATGGGAACGTCCAGGAAACTCGACATTACCATCGGTAAGCCTCCCTGGTAACTGGCTCGATGAAGGGGAAATGGACCTCATGTTTTACAAGAAACGGACCATTTTTCATATTATGGACCGTTGTATTCGCCTGGCAGCAGGCCTAGAGATTTCCGACAGAGAACGCGACACTATCATCGACGCCTACCACTATTGCTGGATTGCCTATCACGGACCCTTCAAAGTTTTATACTCAGACGGAGAAGGCGCCCTGAATAACGATGCCGCTAAAACCATGATGGCCAATAAGGGCACGGAACTTCGTATCCGTGCACCTGGCCAACACGCGACTTCAATTGAGTCACGAAACGGCATTCTCAGAGGCGTCCTCCACATGATTGAGGAAGAATTGAATAGACACAACATCCCTGTTGTATTCACTAGAGTATTGGCGGAAGGCATCTTCGTTACTAATGCGTTTACGTTTTATAACGGAGTATCGCCATATCAGGCACACACAGGACGTCAGCCCTCCTTCCTTCCTGATCTCGATACCCTTGACTTTCCCAAGGGACCCGAGACTTCAGGACACGAACGAGAACGTCGTGTAAGGGAAGTCAGCCTCGAAGCCATAACTCAGGCTACTGCTGTAGCCAAGACAAATCGGGCTCTTAGGGCTAAGACGACTCCTGATGGTGCTCGCCTCTACTCATCAGGGGATTTGGTCGACTACCACCGACCTACTGCCACCAAGGACGACCATGGAGGCTGGAACGGCCCATTCCCGGTGATCCGAAACGTGCCTGAAAGAGGACATATTGTTGTCAAGGCAGGATCTCGTGAGGTAATTGTGATGTATCCTGATGCTCGTCACACACTATACATCGAATGTCTCCTCACACGGGAACTTGGCATGGATAATATGGCCATGCAAACCGTCCTTGCTTATGTGGCACACCTCAGCGCAGGGAAACCTGCCAAAGTTTTCGGGTATATCCCCGATTACAAGGGAAACCTTAATCTGTCAGACGACAGCAAGTTTCACCCGCGCGTACACTTAGCACTACAGTATCTCGTACGGAATTACTTCCGAGTAGAACATGTAGTAGCAGTTCGATTGGCTAAGAGTGTGTCAAGCCTACCTGCAGTAAAGTACGCCACCGGGTCTACGCTGATCCACTATGACAACGACATCAGCCCGGCGTTCCACTATTACGAATGCGTGGGCACTGGCTTAAACATTTCTCAGATCACTGGTAGCACTCACTCCAGACTTATTCAATGCTTGACTTCACGTGTCCCTTCCTTAGGATTTCACGACGATTTGGCTAAATATCAGCATCCAAGCAACACGTCTGGAGAACACGAGTCGCCTGGAAACAGGCCTTCTCCAGACACACCAGACGCTTCATCGCCGAGCGAAGGCCGTCTGTCGACAATCTATGAGGAAAATGAGGAACACAATATTGAAGCTATGATGCTGGAAGAGTGGTACGACGAGCTACGTATGGACCTTCATCCTACGACGATTACCGATGATTATCTTTATTGCGTCCCAACAACTATGCTGCCCGACCAGTGTGTTTTGGTTTCAGCATTTGTGGACGAAGATGATATTATATCATCAGATATGCTCGGAGACGAGCCGAAATCATGTGAGTCCTGTCTAGTCTCTCTTTGTTCAAACACAGCCGACGAGAGCTACTCTCTAGACAGTGATGAATACGGTCCTTACGTTGAACTATGCTTTACATCAGAAATGTCTAAAATAGTGTTGGATCAGACTCAACTTGCACAGCTCGATACCGATATGGTCGCAACGATGAGAGTATATGTATCCTCTGCTGCTAAACGTGCTGTGGTTGTCAAAGAAGATGATCTACTAACCAAAGCCGACATAGCAGCACATCCAAAGGAGGTTAGTGAAGCCTTATATACTGAGCTCAAAATCTGGATTGATAATCGATGCTATGAGATTTACGATTTATCCAAAGCTTCCAACATCATGACGTCCAGATATGTATACAAGTGGAAGTTCGTAAAGATGGGCACCGAGAACGTTAAAACCATTCGTCTCAGACTGGTCCTTCGTGGATTTATGGATACTGAGGCTTTTGATGTGGAAACATTCTCGGGAACCGCCAGAAGGCCGTCCAAACGACTCCTGGCAAGTGAAGCGGCATGCCATCCAGAGTGGATCTTAGCATCCATGGATATCGATAAGGCGCTCCTCAAGGGTTTGACCTATGAGGAACTTGCCCATGCCACCGGCGAGGAAACTCGCATGGTTTGCTTTACTCTTCCACCAGGAAGCGCTCAGGTACTTCGTACATTACCCGGCTTCTCATCCTACGACGAAAGTCGACACTGTCTTAGATGCCTCAAACCAGGAACGGGTACTAAGGACGCTCCAAGAGCGTTCTCTCTCAAACTTCGTACGACCACACGAGCTATAGGACTTACACCGACCAGCTACGATCCTGAATTTGAATTCAGCCAAGACCTTCTGACGGCAAAACATGTAGATGATATTAATATGACAGGTCTAGAGAAACATATAGACGACTATGTACAACGCGTCGAAAAGGTGTTTGGCAAATGCAAGCTCAACAAGCACACATATACGAACTGCGCCGTTCGCTACACTAAGAATGATCAGGGAGATGTGATCATGGACCAGGACGAGTACATTAAACAACTACGTCCTATCACACACCCAGAACTTACAGGAGCGGCGGCCGACGCCAAAGCCACGAAACTCATTACCGACATGTTCGTCAGCCTGCGAGGAGCCCTCGCCTATGCCCTTCTTACCCAAATCTGGCTCATGGTATATGTGGTCTCTCTTCAGAAAATTCAAGAGCCCACCAATTTGCAAGTCAGACGTTTGAATGCTGTGACGCGAAAGCTGATCAGCAGCCCGAAACGCATCACCTTCCCTCGGATGAAGCCGACGAATGAAGTTGACATCCATAGCGATTCGGGGTATCGGAAGCTTACCGGGGAGGAGGATGACGAGACCAAGGGCTACGGCATACGCGGGGCCAACGTACTACGGCGAGGAAACTCGCCTCAAGGCAAGTCCGTCGTTCACCTCTGTGACGGACTATGCAAATCACACCGATTACAGGTGAGGTCCAGTTATGCTGCGGAGGCACTTGCAGCCGCACATAACCTTGATGAGTGTTACCCTACGCTCATTACTCTCCACGAGCTTAAGGCAGGGGCTTTGACTCCACGACAACTACGAGACATGCGTGAAGTTGGAGGCCTTGCTATCAAAGTCTCTCTTACCATAGACGCTGAGTCCGTCTACAAATCTTTATCAAGCAGGGATCTCAAAATACCTACAGAACGGACTCTGCTTGGACATATCAGCTGGATACGTGAGCTCATGGATATAGGTATAGTACATAATGTGCAATGGTGTGATACTAGGGATATGACCGCAGATGGGCATACAAAGGGAAGCATCGATCGGGAGCTGCTTCTGGAAGTGATGTCAGGCACTCAGTCATTTAAGTATGACGTGAAGCAATTTGTTCCGTTTCGGGGCCCCGAGGACAGAGACAAACCCAAGTCTAATCAATTTTAGTCTGTCCTTGTTGCCCTGGCGGTCCAGTTTGCCAGCACAGGCGCCTACTATAAAGGCGCCCCTTTAGCTGCTCGGAAACGAGCCTTATATTTCACGCCTGGCAACGAGCCGGCTTCGTACAACTCAGGCTCTTTGCCTTAATACACATTTGCTTGGTGAGGTATGGCCTAATTTTGGCTTACCTCTAACTGAGCCGATAGCCCTTCATTGTTTGAAGGGGCTGTCCTGTATTTGCGTGAAATACTTTGCGAGGAAACTCGCCTTACAGTCTGGTGTTTGACCAGACTGTACGCACTGTTTTCTTTTCTTTGCAAACAGTCGTGCGCGCGATCTTTGCGTGCGACTATGCTCTCCGTCTCCTCCCCTCCCGACTTTAAGGGTAGCTCTTTGGGAGATGTTACAGTATCGGGAGCATAGCTCGCGCGCCGCTGCCTTGGGCTCAAGGCACGCGCGCCCTATTTGCCCGGACACCGCGAGTGTTCGCTATGTGCTGGAAAGATCATTACATCGATCTTATCCTATCTTACCCATCCACCCCTCATACTGTACCTTCACAGCAGAGCGATGGATGCAATTTGCCAGGCTATATGCCCTATTTGAGTTACCAGGCTCACTTTCGACTCCCTCCTCCTCCTCCTGTTAATCCTCCTCCCCTCCTCCTCCTCCCCTCCTCCTCCTCCTCCTCCTCCTCCTCCTCCTCCTCCTCCTCCTCCTCCTCCTCCTCCTCCTAGCCCTGTTTGCATTCAACTCACAGCGCTCCACTGATCAGTTCAGTCGAGAGAGAGCGGAGAGGTTGTTCGCAGGAAGGTCCCACGCTCTCAGCAGGAGGTCAAGGAAGCAGCCTTTTCGTCTAGGCACCGTGGAGCTTCCTTGATGGGTGGGTCCCTCCTCTTCCTCCTCCTCCTCCTCCTCCTCCTCCTCCTCCTCCTCCTCATCATCATCATCATCCTCATCCTCCTCCTCCTCCTCCTCCTCCTCCTCTTCCGCCCTGGTGCTGGCACCGAAGTTTGCTCGCAAGAGTCGCGGAGGGGGAGCAGAGGGGGAGGGGAGGGCATTGCTGCTGGTGCTGCTGCTGAGAAGCGCTGCCCTGGACGGGCCTGCCCGCCAGGGTAAGCTCTCGTAGGTTTTCGCAGGGGCGCTGCTCTGCGGCGGGAATGTCGGGAGGAGGAGAAGGAGGAGGAGGAGGAGGAGGAGGAGGAGGAGGCAGAAGGAGGAAGAGTAGGATGAGTTGGACGACGACGACGACGAAGAAGCAGAAGAAGAAGAAGACGACAATGAGGAGGTGGTGGAAGGGGAGTGGGGGGAGCAAAGTGACCTCGAGGGGCGAAGGGAAGTGGAAGGGAAAGGGGGAGAAAGAGGGAAAGGGAAAAGGAGGGAGGGCAAGGGCGAGGAGAAGGGGGAAAGGACGAAGGAGTAGCGACGGGGAGGGACAAGCTAGGTGCGGTCGCGCCATATCCGAAATCCGACACCTCGCACCCATCCCCTCCCATTGCGCTGAGTTGTCCCTATCCGCATGTCATGGTGGACTTGGAACTCCCACAGGCCCCACCGTGATATGCGCAACCGGCGAAGGGGAGCTGCGTACACAGGAGGGAGGTGGAGAAGGAACCCGAGGTGGCGGATGAGCAGGACAAGAAGAAGGACAATGAGGTAGGAGGAGGACAAGGGCGAACAGCAGTTGCGGGAATTGGAGTGGAAGGAGCAGGAGGAGCAGGAGGGCTTGGGGAAGGCAGAGCCATTCTGCGACACCGAAACTTCGCCGATTGCCAAATGTCACGAAATACCAAAAAGTGAAATCCTGACACAAAACACAACAACAACAACAAAAACGGGGGGAAACGAAAAAAACGATACAAAAAAAAAAAAAAAAAAAACACGCGGAGGGGGGCTGGGCCACTCCCCGCCCATCTGCGTCTTCGGATGAGAGAGGGGAATGGTAGTCACTCTGCGCAAGTGTGGAAGGGTGGGGAGGCGGGGAGGCGGAGGAAAATAGGAGAGGGTGCGGACATCCATGCAACATGCACGCGATTGTGAGTTGAAGTACTGTAGCCACTTGGGGCTTAAGAACATGCCATCCATCCATAGCAGCATGGTAGCGCGGAGCGTGGTTCCCTGACCGCAGAGTCTGCCCGCATCGGCCATGGAGGAGGCTCTCAGGGCGATGGAGGCCAGGCTGACGGCGGCGGAGCAGCAGATTGCAGACAGGACGGCCGAGCTCACTGAGGCCAGGAGGGTCATCGACCAGATGAGCACCGCGGGCCCCGCTGCAGCAGGAGCCGCAGCCGCTCCTCAGCAGCCCAGCCGCGGCGAGAGCTCCCTCGTGGACACGAGGGCGCTGGGCAAGCCGCCGCTGTTCTCGGGTGACCTGACGGCGGACGGCAAGCCAGAAGGAGGTCTAGCGTGGCCGCAGTGGTCATTCACATTCAGGGCATACGCTGGCGCGTTCGACCCGACGTGCAGGGACGCGCTGGAGTATGCAGCCAACAAGGTCGACGACGAGCAGCAGATCAGCAACGTGATGATGGATGTGAACGACAAGAAGCTCTCGTCGCAGATCTACTACGTGCTGGCACTCACGTGTCGTGGGCGAGCACTATCTGTGGTGCAACGAGTCCCAGAGGGCTGGGGGGTCGAGGCTTGGAGGCAGCTGTGCCGCGAGTTCGAGCCCAGGCTGCCGAGCCGCTTCCAGGGCATGCTACAGAGGCTGCTCGACCCCGTGCGAGGCCCCGACATGTTGGAGAGTATCTACACCTGGGAGCGCCAGCTGAAGGCCTATGAGGAGCAGTCTGGTGACCAGATGGCTGACTCAATCAAGCTGGCGACTTTGACCAACAAGCTCTTGGATGGGCCCCTGAAGACCCACGTCAACCTCCAGGTAGGCCGCTTGCAGACGTACGAAGCCGCGAAGGCCGAGGTGATCTCATACCTTCGCGCGACGGCCAGCCAGGAGGAGGAGCCAGTACCCATGGAGCTGAACCCTGTGACTGGAGAGCTGTGCCCTATGACACGGGGCAAGGCCGGCAAGGGCAAAGGCAAGGACAAGAGCGGCAAGGGAAAGAACCACGACGGAAAGGGTAAGAGCAAGAAGGTCTGTTTCTACTGCGCCAAGCCGAACCACACGAAGCAGGAATGCAGGATCTTAGCGAAGGACCGAGCGAGCAAGGACATCAAGCCAGACAAGTCGGGACGCTACGCAGGCAAGCCAGTCGACAAGGTCACAGGCAAGCGCCTCGAGAGCGAGAATGGCGACACAGCGGCGGTGACGGCCCTGTCCGACGATGACTACTACTACGACGAGCAGGATGGCTTCGTGTTCGCGCTGATGGAGGGCGGGAACTCCAACGAGATCGAGACGGGTTACTGCTGCGCCCTCGAGGGCGCCGACTTCGACCTGCTCTTTGACACGTGTGCTGCAAGGAGCGTCTGCCCACCTTCGTGGGCGCCTGAGGTGGCCATCAAGGAGTGCCGTGGGACGGTACTCTACCAGGCCGACGGCAACGAGCTCAAGCACTACGGGAAGAAGGAGGTGAGCATGACGGACCAGAACTCTGGCGAGCCATTGACGGTGAAGTTCGAGGCCAAAGGGGTGCGCAAGCCGATCATGGCGGCGAGTTCTGCAGTTGACGCGGGCTACGGTGTGTGGCTGTACGACGGAGGCAGCTACATCGTGAAGCCCGAGCAGGCGAAGGACTTGGCGAGCCACGTGAAGGACAACATCGGCAAAGGCAAGTCCATCGAGCTGAAGCGGAAGAACGGCATCTTCGTCATCCGAGCTCGTCGGTGCTCGACTGGCGAGCTGTGCCCGACGACGGAGAAGAGCGACGAGCCGAAGGATGTTGGCGGACGGCCCAAGGTGGAGCTCGAGGACAGCGAGGAGGCCAGGAGCGCGACCACCAAGAAGGTAGCGGTCTGGCCGAGCGCAGACGAGAGGGCGAAGCACGAGGTCACTCACTGTCCATTCCGTGCCTGGTGCAGGTACTGCTTGACGGGCCAGGCGACCGAGGATCAGCACAGGAGCCAGGAGTCCGCCTCGACCGTCGCGAAGCTCGCGCTGGACTACTGCTTCCTAGCGCGGGAGGGCGAGCTGCAGAAGGCGACGATACTGGTCATCGTGCTGAGGCATCCAGGTGCTGTTGGAGCCACGCAGGTGCCGAAGAAGGGAGTTGACGACGTTGCAGTGGAGTTCGTACTCTTCCACCTCGAGGCATGGGGTGTTGGAGAAGTCGTCCTGCGGGCGGACCAGGAGCCCGCCATCCAAGCACTTCTAGGCGAGCTACGCCGACGTCGGGTGGAGCATCACCGCACGACAGTCGAGAAGTCCACGAAGCACGACAGCAAGGCGAACGGCATGATCGAGGCTGTGGTGCGCAGAGTGGAGTCACTCACCCGCACGTACGTGGCCGTCATCGAGGAGAAGTTCAAGACCAAGGTGACGAGTCAGTCGGTGATCCTGCCGTGGCTGGTCAGGCATGCGGCCTACGTCCTCACGAGGTTCGCCACGAAGAGCGATGGCAGGAGCGCTTGGGCGACGATCAAGGGCAAGGAGTTCGCGTCGCCCCTGGCGTGTGTGGGCGAGACTGTGGACTTCAAGCTGATCCGCAAGGACCAGTCGAAGCTCGACCCTCGCTGGGCCACAGGAGTGTTCCTCGGGCGGAGGGACGAGAGTGATGAGGTCATCGTGGGCACGGCGCGAGGGATCGAGTTCAGCAGGACGTTCAAGAGGCGTGACGACAGCGAGCGGTGGGTCCAGGAGGAGTTCAGGACGTTCATCGGTGTGCCCTGGAACCCGAGAGCGCCTACGACGGAGACACCGGTGGTGAGTACGAGGAGGAGATACATCACGCGTGCCCTGATCCAGGAGCACGGCGAGAGCCCAGATTGCCCAGCTTGCCTGGGGCTGTCCAGCGTGCACACGGTGGCGTGCAGGGCTCGGTTCGAGGAGATCTTCAAGGCGCAGGCTGAGCAGGCGATCCAGCTGCAGCCAGCTGTGGGTGCCGCAGGCGCCGAGGCTGCGAGGCCAGTACCACAACAGGCAGCTCCAGCACCGCAGCAGGAGATAAGTCCACCTCCAGGACTACAACTGCCAGCAGCTGCAGCACCGAAGAGAGAGAGAGATGCCGAAGCAGCCGAACCAGCAAGAAAGAGGCCAGTGATCGAGGTGGTTCCCACTGCGCCCATGGACACCGACCCAGTCAGTGAACCCATGACTCTAGGAGCCCTCTGCGAGGAGGAGGTCCCACCTCCAACCTTCGACGGGGAGCTGTTCGCGGGGAGCTTCCACGACCAGTTCACGGGCGAGGTGCTGCCGAAGGAACTGGTGCTGCAGGGCGTGAAGCGCGAGCTCGACGAGATGGACGAGTTCGAGGTGATGGTCTGGAAGAAGCGCAGCGAGAAGCCAGCTGGTGAGAGGGTGATCTCCACCAAGCTCTTCCACACCAGGAAGGGTCCAGACTGTGTGCGATCGCGGATCGTCGCGCGCGACTTCGCAGGAGGCGTCTTTGCACCAGAGCACTACGCGGGGACACCACCGACATGGGCGCTGAAGCTGGTGATCTCGAGGTTGGCGTCAAGAGGCAGCTCGAGGCAGCTCGCAGCCCACGACATCTCGGTGGCCTTCTTCCACGCTGAGCTGAAGGAGCCCGTGTGGGCCGAGCCTCCGAAGGAGCTGAACTGCCCCGACTGGCTCTGGCTGGTGAGTAAGGCGCTGTACGGGATGCGTGAGTCGAGCGCTGACTTCCAGCAGCTGGTGCGTGACACGTACCGAGAGCATGGCTGGAACATCTTGTCGACGGTCCCCTGCTTGGCGTACCACAGCGAGTGGGACTGCCTGTCAGGCTTCCACGGGGATGACTTCTACACCGAGGGCGAGCCGCGCGAGCTGGACAAGGTGGACGCAATGATCATGGGCAGCTTCAAGGCCAAGATCCTCCCGAGAGTTGGTCCAGCCGCTGAAGAGCAAGGCCTGGTTCTACGACGGCTTCTACTTTGGAGCGCGAAGGGGTTCATGCTGCTGCCTGACCCGAAGCACTTCGAGAACCTGAGCACGTTGCTGGACCTGAAGAACGTGAAGCCTTCCCCGACGCCTGTCAGCCGAGCGACTGGCAAGAACGCGAGGGATGCTCTGGAGGAGCTGAAGCGGGCCGAGAAGGCGATCTACTGCAGGGGCACGGGCATCTGCATGTACATCGGCCCAGACCGCTTCGACATCCAGTTCGCCACCAAGCAGCTGGCGTCGGATATGGCACATCCGACGCGCCTGAGCATGATGCGACTCAGGAGGTTGGCACGCTACCTCGCGGGGACGCATGACGTCGGGATCGAGTTCCTCTACCAGGAGAAGTGGACGGATGTGGTGGTCTACTCCGACGGCGACTGGAGCGGCGACGTACAGACATGCAAGAGCACGTCGGCGGGGACCATCCAGGTCGGAGATCCTGGCGCTGGTCATCTCATCGAGAGCTGGAGCATCACGCAGGGCGCTGTTGCACTCAGCAGCGCAGAGTCGGAGTTCTACGCCATCGGCTCAGCGGCAGCGCGCGGCATCACGGTCAAGCAGGTGATGCTCGAGATCGCTGAGCTTGGAGCTGGTGTTCCAGCAGACGTGAGGCTGATCATTCGCACGGACTCAGACGCGGCCCGTGGGATGATCCACAGAGTGGGCTGCGGGCGTGTACGGCATCTACAGACCAGGTACCTTTGGCACCAGCAGGCGCTGAGGGAGAAGCAGTTCGAGGTTGAGAGAGTGGACGGCAAGAAGAACCCGAGTGATGCAGGCACGAAGCCGCTGGAGCAGGAGGCGCTGCAGACCTGCATGAGGAACCTCGGGATCGTGAGCAGGAAGATCGCTGGCTTCGGGACGGACGAGGCCAGCCAGGTGTTGGCGACGCTGCTACTGTTCGCAGCGGCGCAGACCGCCGACGGGACGGTCGTGGAGCCCACCTGCTCGGCAGGCGGGAGCGAGTCACAGGGCGGTGGCATGCAGTTCACCGCGTTCATGATGGTCATCCTGACCCTCATTGGGATTGTGACGGGCGTGCTCATCGAGAGGCACGTGCTGAAGGAGCGCCGTGAGGAGCGCCGTGAGGTGACCGTATGCCTTCGAGACACAGGCGTGCAGGTGGAGCCAGCACCCAAGCGCTGCGAGGACAAGGGCAGTCAGGGCCCTTGCACGTATGCGAGGCATCGTTCTCAGCATCGGTTCGTACCCCTGCCAGAAGTGTCGTGGGGTTGAGAGGGTCCCGCAGGCGACGAAGGTAGCTGGCGCGAGGCTGTAGGCCACAGCCCGCTTTAGTGACAGCTGCAGGCAGCAACAGAGGCAAAGACCGGTACAACGCGTTTGGTTTTAATGTGCTCTGGCGGAGCGTATCCAGAGTACACTTTTCGCTTCAGCGTCGATCGGACTGATCACCCGATGATGCGCTGGAGCCACGAGTTCGAGCTACGGGCGGGTGCAAGTTGCTAAGGCCAGCTTGCACCCTCGAGGGTGCCGCGCTGAGGAGGCGTGCGGACATCCATGCAACATGCACGCGATTGTGAGTTGAAGTACTGTAGCCACTTGGGGCTTAAGAACATGCCATCCATCCATAGCAGCAGAGGGAGAGGAAAATGAGGAGGAATATAGGAGGAGGAGGAGGAGGAGGAGGACGACGACGACGACGAGGACGAGGACGAGCAGGAGAAGAAGGAGGAGGAGGAGGAGAGAACGAGAGGAAGAGAGGAAGAGAGGAAGAGAGGAAGAGGAAGAGGAGGCGGAGGAGGAGGAGCAGCAGCAGGGGGGAGGAGGGAAGAGGAGGAGGAGGCGGAGGAGGAGGAGCTGCAGCAGGGGGGAGGAGGAGGAGGAGAAGGAGGAGGAGGAGGAGGAGGAGGAGGAAGAAAAAAATAAAGGAAAGGAAAGGGAGGATGAGGTGCTCGCCGCGGCAACCGCGAGGTGGCCGTGCCGCAAGGGCCCGCCAAGCGACCGCACTGCACCCCCCCCCAGGCACAAAAGGAGCGCCTGTGGAACCTGGAGGAGTTCGCGTCCGGGGAGTCCCGCGTCCTTGTGGCCACCGACGTCTGCAGGGGCTCGCCAGGAAGGAGAGGGGCCCCGAGGGTTCGAGGGTTGAGGCTTCGAACGAAGCGTCTAGACGTTTTTCCTCCCTTTGTGAAGCTCCGCCCAGTTCCTCGCCGTCGTGGTTGGGTCCGCCCCGAAATTCTGGTCGGAATGGGCCCCTGGACAGGTCAGGGGTCACGTTTCATAGCATGAGTTTGGTTATCAGGTCGGCATGTGCGGTGTTCCCGGTTCGCTCAGCGACGTTCTGTATCGAGATGTGATAGGGTCACCAGTGATGTCTTGCGGGGGGAAAGAAAAAGTGGCCCGAATTTCCAGGGCCAGAATGGGAAGAAAGGGGTCTTGCGTGAAAGGGGTCATGAGGCTTGTCCGCCGCTCTTGGGTTCTCCCTGGACCCTCCCGCGCATCTCTTTCCTTCATGCCAGCTTCTCTTCCGAGGCTCTGGCGCTGCCGGAAGAAGAGCTCATTGTCACAACATGCGCTCGAGGTTCGACGGACGTCACGGTTCAAGGAGGAGGGATCGGGATTTTGGCAATTATTGAGATTTATTCAATCACTTCGCTCATTCCGCCGGATCATATTGTAGCATCGTTGGCACTTGCTTGCGTGCTTGGGGGGACATTTGGGGGGCCTCCTGGGGCCGCTTGGGGGCCTCTTGGGGGGCCCCGTGGGGGCATCTTAGGGCCTCTTGGGGGCCTCTTGGGGGGCCTCTTGGGAGCTTTTCGGGGACTCTTGCGCGCTCCTGAGGGCCTCTCGCCGAGGGCTCGAAATATCCGTGCGGGTCTCCCGTCTGGAACCCTTCTTGGAGCCGTCTTGGGGGCCTTTTGGGCTGTCTTGGAGGCCTCTTGTGTGCTCTTGGCGGCCTCGCGGCCCTTCTTGGGGCTCTCTGGAGGGCCTCCAGGGCGGCGCCCAGGAGGAAAACCGCCCGGGACCTTGCCGGGGTCGTCCGGGGACCCCTAGGGGCCGCCCCGCGCGCGCCAGCTAGAAATATTGTTAACCATTTACCAGCGATCTTAGCACTCCTTTGGCCCGTTGGGCCGGCGAATTTTGCTTCCTAGGTGCTCCAGAGGACCCAGGCGGACTCTTGAGTCGGCGGTGAATCCACCTGGCGGCGACTCCAGCGCCGCCCCTGGCGCGCCCCCTGCGCCAGGGGAAGCGGTCCAGCGCCCGGCGAGGGCCCCCACACGCCGACAACAGCGACCAAGTTCCCCTCATGATTTCTGGCGGGCTGCCCAATGGATTTTCCGGTGTTGCCGGGTTCGGGTTGCCGGGCCGCGCTTCTGGCAACCGCGCAGCTTGGCTGGGTCGCGCGGCGCGACGCGATGGCAGGAGTGCCGCCTGCCCCCGTGGTCACGCGGCACGCGGCGGCGCGGGGCCCTTGACGCCCTCTCCGGCCGGCTGCTGGAACCCATTCGTGGGCGCGCGGGTCGGCGAGGCCGCTCATCCAGGGCTTGTCCCGGGCGCCGAGCTCCTGGAGGCCATGGTGGCTGTGGGTGTCGCCGAAGGGCCCGTGGGAGAGGCCCGAGTGGCCCTGGGCTTCGCCGAGGGGCCAGCGGGAGCCGCTGCGGGCTTCGCCACCCTTCCCAGCGAGCACGAGGGGGGTGGGCCTGGGACCCCTGGTGGCCAGGTGTTTCTGCCCCCGGAGTTCGCGGGGACGTACATTGAGGCGCTCGACACGGAGCTCACGGCGGCTGGGGGCAGCCTGGTTGCTGGGTTCACGTTCAAAAGCACGGCGCGGCTGCTGGGCGCCCCAGAGGCCTGCGCGGCGGTGCCGCCCGAGTGCACGGGGGTTGAGTCGGCGAAGTGCCGGGTGGAGCCGCCTGGCCCTTCTGGGAAAGTGTTCGGAGTCCGCATCGCGGGCGATGATCTGGAAGGGCACTTCCGCGCTGCTGCGGAGGCGACAGCGGCCACTTGCAACGCGCTGGAGCACTTGGAGGACACCCCAGCTAAGCTCGCCCTCCTCCACATGAGCGTGAATGTCTGCCGCGTTATGCACTTGCTGCGGGTTGCTGGTCCCGAGATCCCAGAGGCGGCTGCCGTCGACTTCGACAAGCGCCAGGTGCGCGCGTTGGCGGTGCCACTCGGGGGGCAGCTCCTTTCGGCGTGCCTGGAGCAGGCGGCCTGCGGTGCTGGAGACGGCGGCCTGGGCCTCCGCCGCGCGGCTGACACCAGATTCCCCGCATTCTTGGCCAGCCGCACGGAGGCGCGGCCGCTGGCTGAGGAGCTCTGCAAGACGTTGCCGACCCAGTGGCGCGAGGTCCTCTTTGCGGAGTGGGATGCCCCCACTTCTGCCGCAGAGCAGTCGCGGCATGCGCAGCTCCTGGCCGACCGGCGGGGATTTGCCGCGCAGGTCCTTGCGGAGGGCGCTGCGGAGGCAGCCCGCGTCGCAGAGCAGTTGGCGGGGCGCCTGCAGCCCCGCCGGCCAGTGCCGGATTTGGCTGCCACCGTCCAGGCTGGGATCGTGGCCCCCAGCGGCCTCGACGACCTGGAACACGCTGACGCGGCGGCGCGGGGCGGCCTGCAGGACCTGGTGGCGGGCGCCCGCCTGGATGGCATCTGCGCCGACTTCCAGCGCCAGGAGGTCTGGCCCAGGCTGCACTTGCTCGACGACCTCCGAGATCCGGACACGGATCATTCCTGGATGTGGGTCCTAAGTTCTGCCGCTGGGGGCCATGTCCGGGCGGATGAGTTCGTCGTGGCCATCCGCTTGCGGCTCGAGGCGCTGGCCCTGGAAGCGCCGGCCACGCGCGCCTGCTGCGGGGGCGAGCTCGACCACGAGGGCCGCCATGTTTTGCGGCGCGCGGCAGGGGCGAGCACCCGCGGTCACAACGAGGTCCGCGACACTTCCCTCGGACTTGCCAGCCTGTCCGACAACGCCGCCGCCGGCGAGGTTACGGGCTCAGTCCCGTCGCATCCAACTCTCCGCCCTGCTGGCGGTTTAATGTCGGCGGTTTTTGTCCGCCGCCGGCCTTGGACGCGGGCGTGGATTGTCTTGATTCGTCGGGCTGCGGGGCGGGCGCTTGAGCCGCAATGGTGGCGGAGAACATCGATGGGCAAGTGCGCCGACGTGCTCCCCGAGCTCGCGGACGAGGGCATCGAGCACCGCCCCCTGATCTGGAGTTGTTGGGGCCGGCCCCACAGCGACGCGACTGCCGCCGCGGGGCCCATGGCCGCGGCAGCCTCGCGCCGGCGCGGCGCGGCAACGCCCGGTGTCCTTGCCCGTCGGGCCAAGGCATTGGGTGGGCGCCCAGTTCTGGCGTCGGACGGCTGCCATGGTGTCGGCCTGCTTGCCGACGGCCCACCTGGGAGACGACTCGGACCTCATCCTGGCGGCCCGTGATCGCTGGTTGCAGGAGCTGGGGTTCGGCAGCGCGACTGGAGCCAACGAGGCGCCGGCGGCGCGGCCTGGCGGCCCGGCGGGCGCGGATTAATTTGCTGGCGCGGACGGGGCGGATGGCCGCGCTAGACACGACGCGGCGCCGGCCAGGCCCGGGTGGCCAGCCCAACCGCCGCCGCGGGGCCCGCAGGCGCCCTCGGCCTAGGCGATGCGGGAAGCAGAGCGGCGCTTGCTCGCTTGGGTCGCGCAGGCGTTGCCGCGGGCGCTGCGGGCGGCGCCGCGGGCGTCGCCGGGCTCGCGGCCGCCTTCGAGGCGCTGGGAGGCGCGGCTGGGCCCACAGGGGCGAGGCGGCGCCGGCTGGAAGTGGAGGCGACGCGGCGCCAGGCGTCGGGGTGGCCGGCGGGGGTGGATCGATTGTTGGCCTGGGTGTCGCGGCGGAGGAGGCCGCTGCTGGGCGCGCACTAGCCCCTTTCCGGCCCTGCACACAGCCCTGCGGTTAGCGCACGGGCGTGGACCTGGGCGGCTGCCAGCTTGGGCGGTGCGGGCGCTGGCCAGCCGAGGGCGGCGGCGCTGGCGGGGCGGGCGCGCGCGCGGCGGCGGGAACGACGTGGCCACGCTCGCCCTGTCGCACCTAAAAACAAAGTTCACGACGCGAGGGGGCCAGGATCGTCAGCCTAGTTTGCCCGAGACGCATGGCCCAGGCAGAGATTCAGAGGCCGAGAATATCGAAGATCCTTCCGCTGTGCTTTTGACGACGCGGGGAGGCTTGGGTTTCTTTCTCTGTCTGGCGTGCGGGGGGGGGGGGGGGACCTGCGGCCGGCGGGGCTGTCCACGCGCGCTGGCTGCCGACAGGTCCTCGGGCGCGGGCTGGACATTCCGCAGGTGACCCACGTGTTCATCTACGACTTCCCGCATTCCGTGGAAGAGCGCGCCCCCTCCTTGACATCCCCAGAACTCCGCGCGTCGCGAAAACCTGACGATGGAAGGTCCGTATATGTTTTCAGCCCCGGGGGGGCTCTTGCCGGGCCCGGGGACCGTCAGACACGACTCGGAATGCAAAGCGAGCCCCAGGGAAGGGTCTAGACCTCGGGGGGCCCACGTCGCAAAAAATCCGACGTCGGAGGTTTGGGTCTGGCGCCACGCGTCGTCCGAGGCTAGAGGTTTCCGGGGGTCTGCGCAGATTCCTGCAGGTTTTCCAGCCTTGATTTGCGTTGCAGCAGCTGCGCCTCGACGAGGACGTTCCGGGGTTACCCAGAGCTTTCCGAGCGGCCGCCGGGGACTCGAGCTTCGACCCAGAAACTCAGAATCCGGCATTTCGGCAAAATGTAGGCGGCCAGTTTGTTGTTGGCTTCTGAAGGGCGGTTTCGAACTTCGGAACCGCCCAAAAACGGCACAGGATGAACAACCGCCCTTGAGGATGAGATCGAGAGGTCCCATGCCAAGAAAGAAGCGTTGGTGTCTCGGTCCGCTTGTCACCACGAAGAGAAGGATCCTGAGAAAATGGGCTTGGAGGTTTTTCATTGCGTTCGGCTCCCCAGGCCCTCCACGGGACCCAGGATCGCCAGGAAACGATCCAGAACGAATGAGTTGGTCCTGGCGAAATCCCTTGGGTCCAGGACCCGCTCCCTCGGGGCCCACTTTGCCCTCTCGCCGATTGGAATTAGCCTTCGGGGCTGCCCCAAGTTCACATGTTTGTTCTTTCCTCCTCCTCCTCGTCATCATGTTCATCATCATCATCATCATCATCATCATCATCATCATCATCATCATCATCATCATCATCATCATCATCATCATCATCATCATCATCATCATCATCATCATCATCCCCAGACCTGCGACGCCCTGATTTGTTCACAGCGTGAACCCCCAGAGGTCTGCACCATTTCGCAGGACTTGCTTTGCATCCTAAGTCGATATTTGACGATCCAGGGGCCAGGTAAGGGCGCCAAGAGGCCGAAAATGGCGGCACGTGTTCCGTCGTGGTGTATCCGTGACGCGAGGAGGTCAGGGTCGTCTTCATCCTCATCTTCCGTTTCCTCCTACTCTTCCTCCTCCACGGTTGTTCGCGTCGTATCTATTGATCCAATTTGCGGCTGAAGGCTCAGGCCGGCCAATCTTTGAGAGTTGGGAGCTGGGTGGTCGATTTTGCCAGGGGGGGCCATCGCCGAGAGGAGGACGGGGAGGAGGGGAGAAGGAGAAGGAGAGGCAGGAGGAAGGGGAAGAAGAGATTTGAGAGGAGGGGAAGGAGAAGGAGGAAGGGGGAGATGAGGGGGAGGAGTCGAAGGAGGCGGGGGAAGAAGAGCAGAAAGAGGAGGAAGAAGAATGCAGGAGCAGTAGCAAATAGCAAGAAGAGTACGACGGGCAGGGAGCGAGTTCGTACCCGCCAGCGGTGCATGAGCAGGAGCAGGAAGGAGGGGCGCCGCGGAGCGCCGTGCCGCAGGTACGCGCACCGCATCGGCCGTACCGCGCGCGGCGTGGACGGCCGCGGCGATGCCGTCGCTTTCTTCGAGTTCGTGCCGTCGTTGCCCGACTTGGCGACCGAGCTGATCGGCGGGCGCCTTGAGATACCTCTTCTGGGAGCAGGAGATTAGATGAGGAGATTGGATGAGGAGGGGGATAAGGAGGTGAAGATCAGAGGAGGAGATTAGGGGAGATTGGAGGAGGAGGGAGGAGACGAGACGAGACAATCCCATAGGATCCACCACTGTCTGAACGAGCCAACAGCTTTGCACTGGAGTCTGGGAGTGGGTAGCTTCGACCCTCACGAAAATTATCGAATTGAGTTTGCAGCTCACATTCCTCAATTGATGCACGGGCCTGTCGGCAGCTCCGAGGCACGCGACCTCGAGCGAGGGCCGACTCGAAGGGCGCGGGAGACAGCCACGAGTAAGTTGCTTTGCTCTCATTGCTAGCTCTCGTTGGTTGGAGCTCGTCCCCTCCCTCGCCCACGACTCGCCGCCCTCCCCCATCCCACGACCAGAGCCTCTACGAGGCAGCACTACCGGTGGAATATCAGGTAGCTCAGGCTGCACTGACGATTACACGCCGCGCTCACTCGCTGGTGCCCGTGCTGCTACTTCTAACGAAATCAGACCACGCTGCACTAACGAAAGATGCCGCTGCCGTTCGCCTGGAAACCCTAATCGGAGCGAACAGGACGGGAGGAGGAGGAGGAAGAGGAGGAGGAGGAGGAGGAGGAGGATGCGTCCGGAGGGAGGAGGAGGAGGAAGAGGAGGAGGAGCGAGTCGGGAGGGAGGGGGGGGGAGAAGGACGAGAAGGAGAGAGGGCATTGGGAGAAAGATGAGAACAAGAGCGGGCAGGAGGGCCGAGGCAGCCGCAGAACCATGGCCGTGGATCGCCCCCGAGTCCCCGCATGCCCTGAGTTCTCCCGTTGCGCTGCCGCCCACATCAGCCACCGAAGTCAGGCAGCACCGCTGCAGCCTGGCATGGCAACATCGTGGCATGCTCGCTGCGGCGTGAGGTGTTCTAGGAGGGGCCCCGCCCGCCTTCCAGGGATCGAAGAGTCGAGGAGTTGATCCTCCTTGCCCGGTAGAGAGACGGGGGTGGCTCTGCTGGCGGAAACCGGCGGGATCAGAATTGCGCCCCCAAGACTGACATTTTTGGGGGGGGGGGGAGTTCAGGGATTCCAGGGCGCGCCTGTGCACCCACAGGTCCGGCGTTTCTGTGTCTTCGAGGCGCGAACCCCCAGAGGCCTCGACCCCTTCTCCAGGGCCAGCTGTTCGTCCCGAGCAGTGTTTCACGGCCTTTGAGGACCAGAGCCAGCTACCAGAGGCCAAGCAGGACGACAGACCGATCGCCGCGAACTTCTCGAAAGCACCAGACATTCGGGAAGGAGGGAGAAGCGCAGGTGTCGAAGGAATTGTCGCAGGGCTGCGCGGATGTCGCTGCGCGCTAGGGAAGGCGCTGGAGGCGCCGCCAGGGGTGTCCAGCATCGACCCAAGAAATCCGCGCAGACGTCCGAACGATTGTGCTGTTGCCGACGTTTCGGACCCAGGCATCCGACGCCTTGATTTTCTATACAGTCGGACCGAGGTCTAAGGTCGAGGTCGGTTCGGGGAGGGTACCCTAATGTTCCGAGTGCTTATTGTATGTTCCTGGGCAACCTGGGCGAGAATACCTTCGAATGTTCTTCAGTTTGGCCGGCGGAGGGTCTCCTGCTCTTGAAGGAGGTTCTTCTGTCCTAGGTTTGGCCGTACGGCGTCCCCAGAAGTCCCGCCCCTTTCCTCGGGGCAAGTTTTTCATGCCATGTCGCTTCTTGACGTTCCTGGGGCCCAGCGAGGGCCTCCAGAGGCCGAAAATGGCCACAAGCTCGGGAGCCTTGAGACGGGGGGTCCATGCAAACGGGTTCAGCTAGGGCGCCTGATCTTGCAGGATCCTGCAGGGCCAGGGTTGCATTGTCTCGGGCTTGCGTGCAGTATCCTGAAAGGCCTGACTGACCCGGGTTTGGATCGCTGGATTGGCCCGGGTCAGTATATCCCCGACAAGCGTCCCGTCGTGACTTTTTTCACGACGCGAGCATGTCTTGGAGGAGCAGCAGCAGCAGCAGCAGGGCCGCAATAGCCCGCCCAGCCCAGAACCATACAGATTTGCGATCGGGGCCCGATTGCCGACTCATCGATGGTAGATCGCCGATTCCAGGTCAATGGTCTCCCCCTTGGGCCAGTCCCTCCCGTCGCTCCCCCTCGGAGCAGCAGCAGGAGGAGATGAGAGCCCGCGGCGCCCGCAGACTCCCTGGAAGCCGCCGAGCAGCCCGTGCCCGGCGAGCTGCGCCAGCTCGCGGCGGACGTGGCGTCCGGCGCCTTGGCGAGGCCCGGATCGCCACCAGGATTAGGTCGGGCCTATCCCCCTGCAGGGGGGGGTTTGACGAAAAATGATTCATACCCCAGAGAAGTTTAGAAATAGTTTAATACTATATTTGTTTTTTTACGTCCCCAGACTATTTTTGACTATTTGGGGAGTATCCCCCCTGTACAGGAACAGGCCCGACTTAACACCAGGAAGCTGACGGCCCAGAGATCCGACGCTCCCAAAAAGTTGGAGCGGCGGAAGCTTGGCCGTTTGCGGCCTCCGGGGGCCCTCGCCAGGCCTCGGGAGCGTCGACGAACGGCTGTGGACGAAAGACCGGTCCTGGGGAAGTGGTCGGGGCCTCCGGGGCCCGCGCGTCCACGGGATTGGAGCGGCCGGATGTCTGGGGAGGGGGAGCTGGATGGTGGGCCGGCCAAGACCACATCGGCCCTCCCTGGCGTTTGTCGCGTTTTGGGGGGCCTCCTGGAGACTTCTCGTCGCCGGGGCCGGATCCGCCCTCAAGAACATGTCAGGAGGGGCCCCGGGAGGGGTATGGGGACCGATTTCGAACGGGTTTGGAAGTGGAGGTGTTCAGACGTTTCATCGATTCTTGGAGGTTTTCCGGCCGCAGGATGATTTCCAGCAGTTGCGCCTCGCTGACGGCGTTCCGGGGGTGCCCGAATCGTCTCGAACCGCCACTGGAGGCCCGAGATGTGGCCCGAAAACCAAGCCTCCTCGCGTCGTGAACAAAAAAGTACGACGGAAGGTTTTCAACAATTTTTGGCCCTCATTGAGCCCTGGGGCCGTCAAAACAGTTTGGGATGCAAACCCGGTCTCCAGGTAGGGGATGGGACCTCACGTGGTTCACATGAGAGTTGTGGTGTCCAAAACCCGGATAGCGGCGCGACCGAAGTTTCGGGAAGGTCCTTCGAATGAACTCTGCAAGGTTCGGGAAGGAGTTTTTGGAAAGCTCGGCGGCACACGCATTGGGAAACAGCTAGAAGAGGCCTTCCGGGACACGTCTCCAGGTATAGGGGAACAAAAAGTGACATAAACATAAAAACTCGGAGGTCCGCGCGGATTTCTCGGATCGCGCTGGACCCCCCTCCCTGGCGCGCGGAGGCGGCGGCGCCAGAGGCGCCGCCAGGGGGGTCCAGCGCGGATCCGAGAAATCCGCGCGGGCCTCCGAGTTTTTATGTTTATGTCACTTATTGTTCCCCTCAGGGGTTCCCCTGAGAGCCTCCAGGGGCTGGGACCCTCCAGGGGTTCCCCTAAGGGGTTCCCCTAAGGGGTTCCCCAGGGGTTCCCCTAAGGGGCTGGGACCCTCCAGGGGTTCCCCTGAGAGCCACGCCGTCGGAGGTCCGGGTGCGAGCCAGAGGTGCGCGCGTGGCCCTCGCGCCGTGGCAGCGCGCGGGCTTCCCTGCGGCCGCCGTCTGCGCGCGTGCCCCGCGCGTTGGCCTGCAGGTGCTCCACCCGTGAGTCGCTTCGCCTGGCATCGCTCGGACGTGTGCATTTTTTCCTCGGCGAGAACCATCGAGGACCACCCTGGACCATCGAGCAAAAAAAAGCACGCACGAAACCGAGAAATGCACGCGAAATGGGCGTCCGAGCGATGGCAAGTTCATGTGTGCTTCCCGTTTCCTGAAACGTCGTCTTTGCACG
This sequence comes from Prorocentrum cordatum, assembly GCA_963575745.1. NCBI lineage: Eukaryota > Dinophyceae > Prorocentrales > Prorocentraceae > Prorocentrum > Prorocentrum cordatum. Next base: position 72,179 of record CAUYUJ010020059.1, on the reverse strand, counting down.
CCGTCTCCCGTCGTCGTCCTCGCCGTCGTCATACAGGTCCTATGTCGTACATCGTGCATCGGCGCACGTCGTCCCAAGGCGTCGTCGTCGTACTTCGTTCGTCACCGTTGCAATTCGTCACACGTCGTCGCACGCCGCTGCCGCGTAGTACTCCCTACGTCGTCGCTCGTCGTGCGTCGTCGTATGTGGCCGCCGTCGTCCGTCCTCTTCCGCCGCTGTTGTCGTGCGTCGTCGTACATCGTCGTCGCACCTGGGATACGTCCTGGTACGTTGTACATACAAGGCGTTGAACATTACGAGCCGCCCCGGGTTCGGGAGGGACGCTGGTCTTCGGGCCGCTCCTCAGATCTAATGTAGGTTTAAGTCGGGCATGTCCATCTACAGGAGGGAAAATCAGTTCATACATTACACATATCCACCTCCTAGTCAATCAATGTAGTCCCGACAGGAGGGAGAACCGTAATTGAATTCGTTTACAATTGACAGAAAATAGTCTGGGGACCGTTCTTTTAACCATTTTTGGGCGTGTGGGGAGTATGTTTCGAGTATGTGTTATTTTCCGGCCCACTTCCGCCTGTGGGGGGACAGGCCCGACTCAAATCTAGGTCGGAGAATCCTTTTTTGGGCCAGGGCTTACCGTGGCCAATCAAGCTCCTTCCTCATCTGAGCGACGCAGGAAAACGGAGCCGTCTTCACCGACATTGGCGCGCAAGCGTAAGCGCCCTCGTCTCCAACGTAGCGTGCCGTGCTGGCGGCCTGTGTAAACCACCGCGTAAGGTCGCCATGTCATCTCGTGTAAGACCCGTTTCGTTTCGTCCCTTATCTGGTATTCTTCACGGGAGTCGTTGTCGTCCTGTCCTCCGACGCGCCGCATTCGGCGCCAGTGCGCGCCCGCCAGCGTCGGCGGCGCTGGACGCGCCGCGCGCCAGCGGGGGGAGCAGACGGTCTAGGTGCGTCGTCGTTGTCGCGCCATCGTCTTCCGTCGTGCGTCATCGCACGTGGTCGCCGTCGTCCGTCGTCTTCCGCCGCCGTCGTGATACGTCGTCGTACATCCTCGACGGCTGCCGCTTCCCCCCGATTGGCCACTAGCTTGCCGCGGGGTCCAGGAGGGAGGGGGGGGGGCGGCAGGAGTCGAAGAATGCAAATTTGCGCAAAGCTAAATGTTTGCAGTTCCGCGCGGATTTCTTGGATGAGAAATGGACCTCCCTTGGCGGCGCCTCTGGCGCCGCCGCTGTCGCGCGACGCCGATCCAGGAAATCCGCACCATCCTCCAAATCAAGAATTTATGCCGATGCAGATTGCGAAGGCCTTACGGCCGGTGCCGCCGACCCTGAAGGCGGGACCTCCCTTGGGACCCCCGCTGGCGATCCCCGCTCCCGGGACCCTTTGGACGGGCGACGACGACAACGACGACGACGACGACAGCGTCTTCCACACGCCGAAGGGTCGGCGGATTTTTCTTCTTCGATTCCTGCCGCTTCCCCCTCGCCGTCCCTTCGGCGCCGCCCCGCACTGAACGAAGTTGGCCTCCTCGTCCTCCTCCTCCTCCTCCTACTCCTCCCTCCTCGTCCTCCTCGGCGTCGTCCTCCTCATCGGCGTCGTCCTCCTCCTCCTCCTCCTCCTCTTACTCCTCCTCCTCCTCCTCCTCCTCCTCCTCCTCCTCCTCCTCCTCTCCTTCCCCGACGTCTGGCGCCTCGGAAAAATCGAGGCGGTCGGTGCGTTGTCATGTCTAGCTAAAGCCGGCTCTTCACCGCGCCAGGGAGGAGGCCCAGCGCCGACCCAAGAAATCCGTTCGGGCGTTCGAAAGTTTACGTTCCAGTGGGGCCTGTCCCTGTACTCCAGTGGAAAGCCGAGGAATTCTCAAGAATAGTCCAAAGATAGTATATGGGGGAGATTTCACGACTATGTTTGACCATTTGGGGGGCATTGTCTGGCTCTTGTTGCGTTTCGTCCAAAGTCCCCCTGTAGGGGGACACGCCCGACTTGAGCTTACGTTCATGTTGTTGTCGGTGTCATACGCGCTTCTCTCTCGCTCTCTCTCTTTCTCTAGCTCTCTCTCTCTCCCTTTCTCTCTCTCTCTCTCTCTCTTTCCCTGCTGCTGCTGATCGAAGTTGCGATGCCCGGGCATTAGCAGAAGCGCCCGTCCCAGCCCAAGCGGAGAGAGCCAGAGAACCACAACAGCGCGAGCCGCGCTCTCAGTGGGATGCGCGAGATCATTCCGCGTCGAACTATGTGGGCCAGAGCTCTGTAGTTTGCCCACAGCTCGACTCGAGTTGGGAGAGCCAGCAGCACCTGCCAAAAGGAGCCTCGGAGTCTCCACCCGCCTGTGCTTTTGTTCCCCCATCAGTGCCAAAACTGAAGGGGCCCGAGCGGAAGTGGAAAGATTCGGCGAAAGTTTCCCGCCGAGTTTGGTAGCAGGCTGGGTTCTTGGGCTCCCGGTTCCGGGTTCCTGGGCTCCCTGTTATTGGTTCCGGGCCGATCTCGGTGGGTTCTGGGTTCCCGGCGACTCCCGGGCTCCGGGCCGATCTCCCCAGCGAAAACCATCCATTGCTTGGGGGGTTCTTCTTCTTTTTTTTTATTTAAAAAAAACAAAAAAAAAATGCTTGGGGGGTTCTTCTCTGGTGTAATGATTGGTCGCATCCATCCCGCACGTGTCTCCGAAGGGAAGGCCGCGTGCAAACGGCCGAGCGTGCCAGCACCCGCCTGGGCCCCGCCCGGCGTGGCTCCCGCGCCGCCGCGGGCGGAGCCCGACGGCCGCCCCCGCGCTCGTCTTCCCTGTGGGGGCGCCTCTACACTCCAGGCGATGCTTAAGAAAACCCAAGTTTTCGGCCAGAGTCTCGATTATTCTTAACGTTTCAGTGTAAATCCCAAGATTTTGATAGAAGTTCTGGGTTTTATTCAATTTCTGAGACTATGAATTTCTTAACCCATGATTTCTTAAGCATTTCGCAGGGTGTACTGTTCGCCTCGGCCTGGCGTCAAGTCGGGCCGTCCCTCCAGAGGGGGGATCTTCCAGAACAGTCCAAAGCAGTCTGGGGATTTTTGTTGTATGTTTGACCATGCCTGGGATCTGTTTTGAGTATTCTGAATCTGTCCTCCAAAATCCGCCCGTAGGGGGACATGCCCGACCCAAGCCCGGCGCATCCCCAGCAGATCCCAAGAGGCCAGCCCAGCTTCTGCCCCCTCTCCACGCGGTCGGGGCCGTGCGCTCGAAACGTGGCTCGGCATCTGCGCAATGCCAAGCTTCTTCGGTCAGCCGTCTCCCCAGGAGGGGGATGGGGAGCAGCAGCAGCACCGTCGCTTCAGTGGAGGAGCACCAGCAGGCGAGAAAATACCACAGTCATGATATACTGAGCTGTGGTAAACGCAGGGTCCTTCACGCGGTCGATGGAACGCCTGTGCCAATCTCCTCACTCGTCGCGGGGGAGGACAGCGAGGAGGAGGACGAGGACGAAAGGGAGGACCAGGAGTAAACGCAAGATGTATCAACCATGTTGTAACACACCCTCCCGTCCTGGTCCCCTCCTCGCACGTCCCTACAAGATTTCATTTTCACTCCAAGCAGCGCCCCCTTACAATACCAGCGCAGTTGGGCCTGACATTTTGGCGAGGGCCCCGCTTTGAACAGGAACTGGCTTGCACATAGTTAATCAGGAAAGCGGAAAACTAAGATCACATAGTTCAACGAGGTGTCCAGCGAGATCCCTTTGTCGAAGAAGGAACGCTCCGCCCATCCGCGTAACTCTTGCGTAAGTTCACATGTGTAGTCATGACGTCATGGCACAGGATGAAGTCTCATACGAGAGCTCCATTTTGAAAAGGAGCTGACCTGGATGCGTGCAGTGCCACCCGCCCGCCGCATCCCACCGCCCGCCACCGTCGCCGTCGGCAGCCCGCCGCCCGCCGCTGGTGCCGGCCGCAAGCCCGCCGCGAGTCCGCCCCGCGAGCCGCCGCCGCCGCCACGGCGCCCGCGCTGGGGCAGGCGCGACGAGGAGGCGTGGCGGGCGGCCGCCAAGCGGGCGCCCGCCAGAGGGGGCACGGCCCACTGGGACGCCGGCTCCGACGCCGAGCTGCCGATGGCGACCGACACGGAGCTCGGGCAGGAGCACTGGGGCCTGTGGCATGAAGAGGGCCGGCGCCCGGGAGAGGTGCGCTGAACAAACTTCACGCGCGCGCCTCCTCCTCCTCCTCCTCCTCCTCCTCCCTCCTCCTCCTCCCCTCCTCCTCCTCCTCCTCCTCCTCCTCCTCCTCCTCCTCCTCCTCCTCCTCCTCCTCCTCCTCCTCCTGCGGGTAAAGCACCCCGAAGGCAAGGGGGGTCCTGTGTGGTGTGCTGGCCACATGTTCCCGTAGCGTGGGAGCCGTGAGCCGTTTGCAGTTGTGTTTTCTTCTTTCAACGACACCCTGGGCACAGCGCAGGAAGGAAGGGGCTCGCTTGCGGCCAGCTCGGTCCGATTCGGTTCCGACGATCCGATGCGGCCCGATGCTTGCATGGCGCTGTTGTGCATCATGGCGCGGCCGATCGGAGTCGATTTCGACTTCGATGCATTTTCCGATCCAACGCGCGCTCCGATCCGATCCGATTTCCGACTTATCCTCGGCCGTTTTTCCGTGGCACCGAATCTGCCCCAGAAGGCACATCGAAGATCGAGTAGGTTCGGGACGTTTTTGGGCGTCCTTGGGAGTGCTGGGGGATTCGGGGGTCCAGAGACGTCCATTCCCTGAAGGAGCTGGCGACCCCCTGAGTCGTGGCCCCCTTGGCTTTCCCCATTGCCTGGGCCTCCTGACCCACGGGGTCGCCAGCTCCGACACTGGGTGGTTGCTGATGGTGGCTTCCGCAGAGCTCGGTGGCACAAAAATCGGAAAGGACGCGTTCTGTGGTGGACGCTGGGAACTGGGGATATTCGAACCGAGATGAAACGGATTACAACCGATTGGGGCGGATTCCAACCATTCTGGTACCAAGTCCAACCAAGTGGTACCAATTCCAACCGCCTTGGAAGCTCATTGGAGATTCCCTAGAGATTCCCTAGAGAAACCTAATCCTTAGGGCTTTCTTTGGGATGCCTAATGGATTCTTCTGGAAGTCCTACAAGTTTCCTCAGGGATTCCTCAGGACTCTTTAGGGAGTCCTCAGGGATTCCTGAGGGCTTCCGATGGAATTCCGAAAGGATGCTTCGGGATTTCTAGGGAATCCCCCAGGACTTCCTCAGGAGCCCCGATGGTGACGCTTTCAATAGAAATGGTTCGTGCCCTCGGGGGCTCGGGAAGCCCCCAGAACCATGGGGAGGGAGAGGGGGTCCGAACGGGTCACCATGCCTTCCGTGAGTTCCGATCGGAAACAGTTATCATATCAAATAATTTTGCGGGGGCTGGGCTCAACGCATTTTTCATTAGAGTACATTCGAAAACCAGATATAGCATTAAGAACTTGTTGCTGGAGTGCGGAATCGGCGCATGTCCTTTGGAATTCCCATTGAGCCTGGCGATGGACCCAACCATCTACAGTTGTGACTACCGCAGTTGTGGGTACCGTTTTCGGTGGAGCTCTCTATGGGCCACGAAACGTTTTACGGGGGGGGGGAGCCGCACGCGAACTTTACCACTGGGCCACGAAACGTTGTACTGGGGGGGGAAACGCATGCGGACGGTGCCAGTGGGGATTCGGTGTACCACCCTACGGGACCACGAAGCGCTGTACTGTGTGAGGGAGACGCACGCGAAGTTTGCACCGATGGCCTTCGGTGGAGCTCTTTATTGGGCCACGAAACGCTGTACTGTGTGAGGGAGACGCACGTGGACGGGGCCATTGAGGCCTTCGGTGGAGCTCCCCATGGGGCCACGAAGCGCTTTACTGGGTGGGGGAGACGCATGCGGACGGTGCCACGGGGACCTTCGGTGGAGCTCCCTATCCGTCACGGTCGTCCAGGGCATAGCAGGCGTGGCAGATTCTCGACACCGTAGCGGGTGTGCAGGGGGTGGTTTCTGAGCGCGGTCGTTATCCGTCACGGTCGCGAAGGGCATAGCAGGCGTAGGATGTTCTCGACACCGTAGGAGTTGCGCAAGGGGTGGTCCTTCAGCGCGGCCGTTATGCGCCCCAGTCGTCCAGGCCATAGCAGGCGTGGTATACCATCGACACCGTAGGGGGTGCGCAGGGTGTGTTTTTTGAGCGCGGCCGCTATCCGTCACGGTCGTCCAGGGCATAGCAGGCGTGGCAGATTCTCGACACCGTAGCGGGTGTGCAGGGGGTGGTTTCTGAGCGCGGCCGCTATCCGTCACGGTCGTCCAGGGCATAGCAGGCGTGGCATAGCGTCGACGTTGTAGGGGGTGCGCAAGGAATGGTATCTGAGCACCGCCGCTATCCGTCACGGTCGTCCAGGCCATAGCAGGCGTGGCAGATTTTTGACACCATAGGGGGTGCGCAGAGGGTGGTCTCTGAGCGCGGCCGCTCTCCGTCACGGTCGTCCAGGGCATAGCAAGCGTAGCATGTTCTCGACACCGTAGGAGTTGCGCAAGGGGTGGGCCCTCAGCGCGGCCGCTATGCGCCCCAGTCGTCCAGGGCATAGCATGCGTGGCATCATCATCATCATCATCATCATCATCATCATCATCATCATCATCATCATCATCATCATCATCATCATCATCATCATCATCATCTTCGTCATCGTCATCATCGTCAGCATCAGCATAAGCATCAGCATCAGCAGCATCATCATCAGCATCGTCGTCACCATCATCATGTTCATTATCATTCGCATCATTTTCATCAAAATCTGTAGCCACCCTGACTCGTGCCGGCTCAGACCGCTGGATATGTGAACGCGGGCGACCGCCGGTGATTTTCCGTCAAGGGACGGCCCCCGTCATGGCGCCCAAATGCGCCATGTCCGCGCTGCCACCGCCATGCGAGCAGCTTAAGCAATTAATGTTAGAGATGGGCGCCGAGATGAACCTTGATGGTTTGCGCGGATATGTCGTCAGGCATGGGACGTCTTGGTACAATGCGTACTACCGACAGCTGATGAACTGGTGGCCTGAGCCGCTATTTACCAAATACGAGGAGTTGCCGCGCAAACGAGGCGTTGACGATACAAGGAGACAGCGTTTGGTGAGGTACTTAGTGGACTCTTCTTCGGCCTCGGCGTCACCGACGGCATCGGCGGGGCAACGGACACCAGCATCATTCTCACATGTTTCATTTCAGCTATCATCATTCCAAACATATTATAAGTATGCGGTGTTCATCGGTAGCGAAATTCGCGGGTACGGGAATCTCCAAGCCCCTGGGCGCAGCGCGTCCAATGAAATCGTCGCAGATTTGGGGGGCCGGGAAACCCCTGCACCGGCGGGGAAGGAGGGGGGCCAAACGAGTCACCTTGCCCGCCGCTGCAGCCGCCAAGAAGTTTTCTGCGGGCGCGGGTTTCTCCAAGCCCCCGAAAGCGACGTTTCCAACGGAATCGCCGCGCGCCCTCGGAAGCGCGGGGCGCCCCCGAACCCACGGCGAGAGGAGGGGGACCAAACGGGTCATTTCCCCCCCGCTGCTGCCGCCGATTTGCTAGGCTCCAGCATCCTTTCCTGCGGGCGTTGGTTTCTCCGAGCCCCCGAGGGCGACGCTTTCAATGGGAGCGTTTTGCGCCCTCGGGGGTTCGGGGGGCCCCCGAGCACATAGGGGGGGACGATCGAGTCACCCTGCTTTCCGCCGCCGCCGCCGCCGAATCGCCCGGCCCCCGCCCCCCTCCCGGCGGGCGCGGGGTTCCCCGAGCCCCCGAGGGCGACGCTTCCAATGGAAGCGTTTTTTGCCCCCGGGCCCCAGAGGAATTGCGGGTGGGGGGGGGGGGGGGGCGAAACCACGGGGAGGGAGAGGCTGGCCGAACGAGTTACCTTGCCCTCCGCCGCCGCCGCCGCCGAATCGTTCGGCCCCCGCGCCCTTTCCCGCGGCGTGGGCTTCCCAGTCCAAAAGTCGAGTCTGGCGCACATTGAAGATTTTGAAATGTCGGCTGAAGGCACTGAAGGCTGTGGTCGGCGCATGTCCCATCAAGCCCCCAGTGAACCACGCATGGGGCGTTGCAGAATTATACGGAGGGGCTGGGATCCGCGAGTTTCTCATTACACCTATAGATTAGCGAATAAACTAGTGTAGAATGTTGCTGAATGTTGGCAACAGTTCGTTCTTATTTTTTGCGACAATGCAAATAGCCTTTTGGCTTCACTTGACATTTGAAGTGTTCAAATGTGCACGACGGGGTTTGCACTCGGAGCTTTTTGATATTATGATGAGTATTTACACGTCGTTTTGAGCAGCGTTATGCTCGCTGATGGAGCCCCCGCAGCTCTGACATGAGAGCCACGTGACGCAAAGTTGTTTCCCCAAACTGCCGTACGACAACCACTGGTTCCCATACGTCAACCGTAAAGCTCCAGCAATGTGACGACCACATTGTTAGTTTCAGCACAACTTTGCTCCCAGATGTCAGACAGCGAACCACTACAAATTCCAGCCGGGTGCTAATATTGTGTCCCAGAAAGAATGTAGATTCTGAAGACGTGCGTTGAGGTTTTCAATCGTAGCTTTAACGCTGTACAAATGAATCATACTGCGGCTCAAGATGGCTGGTTGTAATTGGTACCAGTTCGTCTTTCGACTTTTTGAGAAGCGGCCAAGCCAGTTGTATTTGGTGCCAGTCGGTTGGGTTTGGTCCGACAGGTTCGAACACCCCCCCAGTGGAAAGAACGGTGGGGACCCGGCTCGAACCCACCCATTCTTCGAGATGGGGTTGGCCCGGTTAGAAAGGCCAGAGTGAATCCCCCCGGCTTTCCAGGCGACACAAAAATTGTCTGGAAGGGTGAAGGAAACCCCCCAGTTCCGACGTGTCGCGGGATGTTTCCCAAGCAAGCGCCCACAAAACAGGCTCATTCAAAAATCGAGACGGCTGTTTTTTCCGCCATTTCGGCATACGGAGGCCGCTGCAGGGCCCCAGGAAATTCAAAAACAAATCAGGGTAAAAAGTTGACCTTGAGCAAGGTTGAGGGGGAGGAGGGGAAGGCAAAGCTCAATGACTCGAGCTGAGTGGCGACAGCTTGAACAGTCGATCCCGAGCCACGGCCGCGCGCCATGGGGAGATACGGTCAGGAAGTTGAGCGCTGCGCATTGTTCAGCCGGTTCTGGCCCCCCGCGCTTCGGCGCGACGTGCTAACCTCTTCCCAGTCCAAGCGTCTACGCCCCTATCTTCTACCAGCCTCCCGCCACGCGGAGCGGGGCGGCACGCTATCCGCTTGCAGGGCATAGCGTGTCGCTGGGGACGTTCTCGCGACACGCTCAGCAAAAGTTCATGTCCGTTGGCGCGGGCTCCCAGGTTGTTTTGATGGCCCGGGGTCCAGAGCCAGCTCTTCTTGAGACCGAATTCGTGAAAGCAAGTGCAGTCTCGATGTGTGACAAGACATTTAAGGCTTGGGACCTTGGCTTCGAAGTCGACCCCAGGACCCGTCCTGGTGCTCGTTCTGGCCGAAGCCCTGAGGGGAATCCAGCCGTGGCGACGAGGGTGCCCCATGAGGCCCAAAGAAAACTAAACACACACACACACACAATTATTCACTGCGTGGAGCTCCCCATATGTGCATCTACTCGCATGGACCTGTCCGCCGTGAATGTCTAGGCGCAAGAGCTTTCGAGTATAAACGGGCTTCAGTTGTGGCGGTCTGGTCATGAATCTAACTGCGAATGAATTGGAGTGTGAATGAGCCTCAGTAGTACGAGCGCGTCTCTGCGCATGAACCTGGGGCCTCCTGGTGCCTCCTGAAACCTACTGGGGCTTCCTGGGGCCTCCAGGAGCCTCTTGGGGCCTCCTCGGACCTCCCAGGGAGGCTTCGTGCCCCAGGAGAGGCCCAATCTATAGCAACCAACGTACATAACACATTGCGGATTGGAGCCACAGGAGAAGGGCAATCTATGGGAACACACGTAAAGCACCAAGGATTCGTGCCCCAGGAGAGGCCCAACATATAGGAACATAAGTGAAACATTTAGGATTGCGTTCACAGGAGAAGGACAATCTGTAGAAACATACGTATAACGTCAAGGATTCGTGCTCCAGGTGAGGCCCAATCTATAGGAGCATACGTAAAACACATGGGATTGGAGCCACTCCTGTTGCCTTCTGAGGCCTCCTGCTCCTGGGGCCTCTCGGGGCCTCCTGTTGCCTTCCGAAGTCTCCTGGCGCTTCCTGTGGCCTCCTGGGGCCTCCTGTGGCTTCCTGAGGCCTCCTGGAGCTTCCTGGGGCCCTCCTGGAGCCTCTTGGGACATCTTGTGGCCTCTTGAGTCTTTCTGTGGCCTCCTGATCCCACGAGTCTGGCCACCAAAACAAGCAAACCGAACGAGACATCCTCAAAATCTGGCCCACCTGGGGGGTGAAAATGAACGCCTCGCTCGAGACATCTTCCAGATCTGCTCCGAAAGCGAAGGATGTTGGGACAGAAAACAAGCAAACCGCTTGAGACATCCCCACAAAACGGCCGCGAACGGGACCGTGTCATACCCCTCGGCGGCCCCCTTAAGGGCGTGAAAATGAGCGCCTCGCTCGAGACATCCTCCAAATCTGCTCCGAAAGCGAAGGATGTTGGGACAGAAAACAAGCAAACCGCTTGAGACATCCCCACAAAACGGCCGCGAACGGGACCGTGTCATACCCCTCGGCGGCTCCTCTTAGGGGCGTGAAAATGAGCGCCTCGCTCGAGACATCCTCCAAATCTGCTCCGAAAGCGAAGGATGTTGGGACAGAAAACAAGCAAACCGCTTGAGACATCCCCACAAAACGGCCGCGAACGGGACCGTGTCATACCCCTCGGCAAGTCTTCTTAGGAATACTGAAACCAACGCCCTGCCTGAAACCAATGCTGTATGTAGACCATGAGAAGGCCTGAGTATGAGTAAGTCTGGGTATGAGTGAGTCTCAGCATGAGTAAGTCTGAGTATGAGTAGGTCTGAGTATGAGTAGGCCTGAGTATGAGTAATTTTGTGTGTAAGTAAGTCTGGGTATGAGTAAGTCTGAGTGTGAGTAAGTCTGTGCATGAGTAAGTCTGGGTATGAGGAGGAAAGGGGAGGAGAATAAGAAGAAGAGGAAGACGGAGTAGGAGGCGTCCAAGTAATTACTCGACGCGGGGCTCCCCATATGTGCATCTCATTCTCTTGGTACGTCTCTCTCTTGATATCTGTCAATGAGCGCCTGTGTGCGAGGGCGAACCGCTCGCTCGAGACATTCCCACAGTCTGCAAGCATGAGTGCGACCAATAGCAAATCTGAGAGCGACTGATTCTGAGTGTGAGTTAATCTGGGTGCGATTGAGCCTGGGTTTGAGTGGGTATGCGTGTGAGTAACTATGAGCGCGAGTGCTTCTGTGTGCGAGTGGGTCTGAGTATGGACGAATATGAGTGTGAGCCAGTCTGTGATTGAGCGGATCGTAGCATGATGAGTCTGAGCATGAGTGAGTCTGGGCTTGAGTGGGTCTGAGGGTGAGAAAAAATGTGTGTTAATGAATATGAGTGCGATTGAGCCGAGTGTGATTGGGTATGGATGTGAGGCAGTCCGAGTGTGAGTCGGTCTGCGTTTGAGCGGACCGAAGGATGATGAGTCTGAGCAGGAGCGAGTCTGAGTATGAGTGGTTCTGAGCGTGAGTCTGAGTGTGAGTAAGTTTAAGTATGGATATGAGCGAGTCTAAGTGCGAGTGAGCCTGCGTGTGACTGAGTCTGAGTATGAGTGAGTATGAATGCAGAAGAGTGAAGGAGAGCGGAGAGCGAAGGAGAGTGAGGCGGAAGCGTTTGAGTAAAACCTAAAGCCTTGGAACATCGGACCTCGATCGTCTGGCCCTGGCTACTCGAGTTGCCCACGTCCTCCTCCTCCTCCTCATCCTCCTCATCCTCATCATCATCATCATCATCATCATCATCATCATCATCATCATCATCATCATCATCATCATCATCATCTTCATCATCATCATCATCATCATCATCATCATCATCATCATCCTCATCACCATCATCAGCATCATCCTCCCCTTCCTGCTTCTGCTCCTACCGTGTTCATGCTGTCCTCCTTCTCCTCCTCCCCCTCCTCGTCCTCCTCCTCCTCCTCCTCGTTTCCTCCTTTTCTTCCTCCTCTTCCTCCTCCTCCTCCTCCTCTTCCTCCTCCTCCTCCTCCTCCTTTTCCTCCATTTGGGGGTGCTGAAACCAGCAAATCGCCTGAGACATCCTCCCAAAACTGTTCCGAAAACGACAGATGCCCAGCATCAAAACGGCCAAACCGCCTGAGACATCCCCGCAGACTGGGCGCGAACGTCCTCCAAATCTGCTCCGAAAGCGAAACATGTTGGAAGAGAAAATGGCCAAACCGCCTGAGACATCCCCACACAATCCCGCGAAAGGGGCCGAGTGAAATACCCCCTCCGCCGCTCCCCTTAGAGTGCTGAAACCAGCGAATCGCCTGAGACATCCTCCAAATCTGCTCCGAAAACGAAACATGTTGGAAGAGAAAATGGCCAAACCGCTTGAGACATCCCCACAAAATCCCGCGAAAGGGGCCGAGTGAAATACCCCCCGCCGCTCCCCTTAGAGTGCTGAAACCAGCGAATCGCCTGAGACATCCTCCAAATCTGCTCCGAAAGCGAAACATGTTGGAAGAGAAAATCGCCAAACCGCCTGAGACATCCCCACAAAATCCCGCGAAAGGGGCCCCGTGAAATACCCCCCCGCCGCTCCCCTTAGGAGTGCTGAAACCAGCGAATCGCCTGAGACATCCTCCAAATATGCTCCGAAAGTGAAACATGTTGGAAGAGAAAATGGCCAAACCGCCTGAGACATCCCCACAAAATCCTGCGAAAGGGGCCGAGTGCAATACCCCTCCGCCGCTCCCCTTAGGAGTGCTGAAGCAACAGAATCGCCTGAGACATCCTCAACATCAGTGTGTGTGTGTGAGTCATCCGATGAGTGGACCTGAGTGAGTGTAGTGAATGTATGAGTACAAGTACGAGTGAGTCTGAGTGATGAGTGAGTCTGAGTGATGAGTGAGTCTGAGTGATGAGTGATGAGTCTGAGTCATGACTGAGTCCGAGTGATGAGTGAGTCTGAGTGATGAGTGAGTCTGAGTGATGAGGGGGTCTGAGTGATGAGTGAGTCTGAGTGATGAGTGAGTGGGTCTGAGTGAGAGGAGTGGTGTGTTCTCTCTCCTCCGGCGCGGTCCGCCAATAACAAGAACCCCATACTTAGGATATGGGGAATAACCCCATCTTAGGATATGGGGAACAACAACAACAACAACAACAACAACAACAACAACAACAACAACAACAACAACATCAACATCAACATCATCAACAACAACAAAAACAAAAACAACAACAAAAACAAACATTTCAAGAATGTTTCGGGGGGGAGCGCCCTGCAAGCGCGGTGGTGGACTGCACAGCGGGGTAAGGGAAGCAACAAGTGTGGAAACGGAGAGCGACGGGGCGTGGTGTGGAGAGGTGGAGAGTTGCCGATGCTATCGGCTGGGAGCTTCTTGGTTGGCGTGGGGCGCGCGAGGGAACCCCGGCCACGGTGTCGGACTAGCTTTCCGCTGACATCTCTGGTGAGCCTCGGTGCGGGGCCGCTCTGTTCGGCCTCTCCCGGCCCTGCGAAAGCTGGCCCCGCCCGCCGTCGGCCCCCCCCCCCCGCCAAGAGGGCGCCTGGAGGAGGAGAGGCCCCAGCCAGGTGAAGAGTCCACGCTCGCCCTGCTGCTTCCTCGGCATCCCCCTGCCACGGTGGTTCGGGGGCGGCTAAGAGGGGGGTGATGACTAGGGGGGATGGATATCATGGCGTGGGCCATGATGTCTCCCCAGATCTCATGGCGCCTCTTCTTATTTCATTACGTCCCTGGCCCCCCCTTGGGCCGCGCACATGCCGCCGGCCATGATTTGCACCCCCCCCCTCTTGGACGCCCCCCTCTTGGCCGCCCCCGAGTGGTCACGTTCCACGGGCCAAAGAGATGATCCGGCAGAGCGTGGCCAGGCCCCAAAGCAGTCAGAGCGCTACCGAGTCCACGCACGTGGTTCTCTTCTTGCAGTGCCCGGGCAACGCTTCCGGGGCTCGCGCGCGGCTCCTGGGCAGCGCGTGGTAGGCTCGCGCGCAGCTCCCAGGCAGCACCAAAGTAGGACTAAACAGCTAGCTTGAAGGGGTGACGCAAGTCTCGCAGCCGCGCGCGCGCTTGCGGCCTTACCAGCGCATGTCGGAATATTTAGATTTGTTCCACTTCTACGCAGGTCGTAGGACGGGGAAGCAGCTACGTCGGGCCGCGCAGCAACTGGCTGTGCCTGTAGAAGTGGATCCAGCGGAGAGGCGGCCGCGGAGGGAGCACAAAAGAAGGAGTCCCACTCAGATGATGTACGCCCTCATGAGCAGCTCTGGCGGCCTCCGGCTGCCTCTCCCAGCCTCTTGCCCCGCGGAGCCGAGCGACACGCTGTCCGCTCGCAGGGCATAGCTTTGTCGCCAAGGCCGCCACCTGTGACACGCTAGGCAGCAGCTCCCGACCGCAGGAAGCTCACTCCCGCGCGCCGCCGAGCGGCGCGGCCGCGCGCGCCCCACGCGCAGAGGACTGGCACGCTGGCGGGCAGAGGCGGGCCAGCCACAACTGGGGGAGCTGTGGTCCTTACCCCCCTGGGGGACCCATCGATTTCGACACCCCTCTCGAGAGATCGTCGACGCGATGGGTTTCCCCAGGGGGGTAAGGACCACAGCTCCCCAGGTTGTGGCTGGTCGGAGAGGTCTTGGCTGCTGTGCGCGGGCGGCGGCGACGCGGCCACGGGCTGGCTGGTCTTTCACAGCGAGGCGCCGGTGGCCCCCGCCGGGCGCCCTCGCGGGCGGTGGGCCTCGGGCGCTGCGTGAGGGTTAAGTCGGGCCTGTCCCTCTACAGGAGGGACATTCCGAGCATTTTCTGTGGGTGGAGGGCAAAGGGTGACATTTGAAATGCCGTTTCGATGGATGTTCAAGGCTCGAATCTGCAAAAGGTGAATCACAAGACGGATTGATTTTCGAGGTGCAAAAGCCCATACGAATTTCAAGCTTGAGCTCTCCACCTTAAGAAAATCTTCAGATATTCAAAAATAGTCAAATAATATGGGGACTATTTTTCTAGTAGTTTTTGACCATGTTGGATTATTTTGGAATATGTTTGATTGTTCGTCCAAACTCTCCCATGTAGGGGGACACGCCCGACCTAACGTAAGGGGGGGGGGGGGGGGCGATTGCGCGCGCTTGGTGCCGGGGGCTGACCTCTCGTGCACCTCAGGGGCCCAAATGGGGCCCTCTGGCGATCAAAAGGGGGACGAGAGGGGCACGTATCTCCCCCCCTCCCCCCCGTTTATTAATTGTAATTGACCCCCCACGAATCAACGCCGAAGGGTCGGGCGGATTTCTCGGATCGGCGCTGGGCCCCCTTGGCGGTGCCTCTGCCGCCGCCCCTGGGGGGGTCCGAGCGCCGATCTAAGAGATCCGCGCGGACCTCCGAGAAATCATGTTTATGCCGATTTTTGTCCCTCCAGGGTCGGGCGGGAGGGCGCGTTGCCGCCGTTCCGAGGTCTGGGCCCTTGGGCGTCCTCGGTCCCTCCGAGGCCTCCCTGGGGGCCCCCCGCTGGGGCCCAGAGCGGGGCCTCCGCGGGGCGGGAGACCTCGAGGAGGCGTCGTCGTCTCCGCGGTCGTCGTCGTCTTCGTCGTCGTCGTCGTCGCCGTCGCTGCCGAAAGGCGCCGCCACGGCCGTGGTCGGCTGCTCAGCGTCCAGGCCCTGGCGGCTCGGAAAAACCGAACTGGAGGCTGCTACCCCCCCTCCTGCCCAGAGGCCCTCCTCCCAGCCCATTAGGTCACCAGTCAGAGAGCGACCGCTCGGTGGTTCAAAGATTGGGTCCTGATGGGTCCTGAGGGATAGGGGTCCCCAGGACAGTCCCTCAGGATCTTTGAACCACCGAACTTCGGGATGGAGAGCCCTCAGGGGCATCGTTAGGGGGATAGGCTCAGGAGGGGAAACATCAAGCTGGAGTCGGCGGTGCATCGCCGATACATCGGCGATAGACCCCCATCGCGAAATCTGCACGTTCCGGGACGGGGTGGGCTGTCAAGCCCCTATCGGCGATGTATTGCCGACTCCAGCTCGACGTTTTCCTGCTGGGGGCCTATCCCTCGCTAACGTTGCCCCTCAAGCCCTCCACTGCAGGTTCAGGGGGGCGACCTCGGAATGGAGAGCGCTTTGTCGTTGTCGCCCTTCGCTGCAGGGTCGGGGGGGACGGCCTTCGGGGGGCCTCGTCGGTGGCCCTGTCCGCGGGGCGGGAGATCTCCGCCAGTGTCGCCCTCCACGGCAGGGTCGGGGGGGCGGCCTCGTTGAGAGGGCCTCATTTGAGGGGGGCGGGGAGAACAAGGACGAGTCCGTGGCGTCGATATCGCCGTCGAACGTGTCGGTCACATCTTTGCATCCCGCCGTCGGCTCCGACCCGGTCGTCCGCTCCTGCCGCGGCGCTGGCTCTGGCAGCAGCACGTGGGCGCAGCCCGTGAACAGCGCAGCACCGCATGTGCACAGTTGCCAGCACGAGGCCCAGCAGTATGGCCACCACGCCGCCCAGGCGTGGTTCTTTCCGAGCCTTGCTGAGGTCATGGGTGCAGCGGTGCACCAGATCGAGGCCCTCGGCAGCGGCGTACAGCGCGACGTTGCGCCTCAGCCGGTCCTCGAAGGACTGGTCCTCCCCTGCGACCATGGACTCGAGCGCAGGAAAGCTGGCCTGGACACGCATCAGGAAGTCGGCGTTCCCGACGAGGGACTCCCGCATGAACAGCAGCTCCGAATAGCGCTCCTCCGCCTGCGCCTGCTGGTCGACGAAGCGCTGCATCAGTCTATCCGCGGACACTCGGGCGCCAGCTGGGCCACGCCGCGAACGCCATTTCGCCACACGATTCCCCACCTGGGCAGCGGCGTCCCGCGCAGCTCCCGAGCGTCGCGGCAACGTTCCTCCAGCGGCACCGAGTCCGAACGCACATGGACGGCAGCTCGAGCCAACGGGGGTTCGCCCGTTGCGCGCGGCTTAAGCCAGAATGACTATGGACTCTGCAGCAGCAGGATGTGGATGAGCAGAAGGAGGAGCAGGAGGAGGAGAAGGAGAAGGAGGAGGAGCAGGAACAAGAGCAGAAGGGGAGGAGGATCGGCGGAAAGCGGAGGACGGGAGAAAAGGCAGCAAACACGACAGGAAATCGATCGGATCCAAAAGTGTGGCCCGTGTTGGGGCGAGAGTGCCATCCTGAACGACGAGGCGAAGCACCGATCCTGAAATGTGGAATCTTGTATGTGTTGAGAAAGCACAGTAGAGAGGCGGAAGCGCACCACTGGGCATTTGTAGGGGAGAGAGGAGGGCAGCAGTCAGATTCGGTATCGACGACGCCTACGGCGAATTACACATTGATCACTTCTAATTATTCGGAAGTTCTTTGATTTTTGGGGGGCCAAGATCCTTTCATTTCTAATTGTTCCATCCTGGGCCTCTTCCTGGCCACTAGGGGACCAGGAAGAATTAGAAGCGAGCACAATTAGAAATGTGCACGATTAGAAATGAACGATGTGTACCGCCGCCCATTGAGGATACGCCTATGTGACCAAACGTTTGCGCAAAGTTTGGCCACGCTATTGGACCATGCGTTCCCCCAGCCGTGCCGTCGGAAAGCCCAACATGAGCAAACCGAAAAATCCGTCGAATCTTTAAGGGAGGTCAATGATGTTGGCACATTCGGGCCTTCTTGGAGACGTCTTGGAGGCCACTTGGGCCGTCTCAGGGGCCTCTTGCGCGCTTCTTGCTCTGCCTTGGGCTCTGTTGGACCATCTTGGCGGTCTTGGCGTCATATGTGGACCGTCTTGAAGGCCATCTTGGAGCTATATCGGGTTCTCTTGGGGCCACCTTAGCCGTCTTGGAGACTATCTTAGGCGTCTAGGAAGCCTCTTGGGCCGTCTTGGGGCCCTTATTGGGGACCGTCTTGGAGGCCTCTTGCGCCGTCCTGGTGACATCTTGGAGGCTTCTTGGCGCGATCTTGATGGCCTCTTGGGCCGTCTCGGACGGTCGGAAGCCCGAAACGGAGTAAAAGTCTAAATCCTTCAAAAGCCAAACGAAAATCAATGATTTTGGCCTCTTCGGGCCGTCCTCTGGATCCTCTTAGAGGCTTGGGCAGTATTGAGGCCATCTTAGGCCGTCGTAAGTGCATCTTGGGCCGTCTGGTCCACTATGTTCGGTTATCTTGGGCTGTCTTAGGGCCATCTTGGCCGTCTTGGAGGCCATCTTGGAGCCATCTCAAGCGAAAAACCCGACGGGAGGTGCATATTCCGGGTGGCCGGCGGGTTTGGCCGAAGCCCCACGATGAGTAAGTTTTTTGTTTCCAACAAATTGCCAGGCATTTGGCACGCCGTGCACCGTTCTGGCAAGCCACAAGGGGCGGCAGATGATGGAAATTTCGCGTAGCGTCGCGTTCCTTTAGTTGGGAGAACTACAAGGGGGAGTGTGACGGGGTTGGCCTCGGCGCCCCCGGATGATGGGAAAAGCGCGCGTAGCGTCGCGATCCGTCAGTTGGGAGAAACAACAAGGGCGAGTGTGAGAGGGCTTGCAGGTCCCGTCCCAGATCTAATCGCCCCAATTTTCGGCCGTGTTCGGCCCCAGATGGCCCAAGTCAACCCCAAGAGCGATCAAGACGGCCCAAGAGGCTCCCAAGACGGCTGAAGACAGCTCCAAGGAGGCCCAGGAGGATCCCAAGACAGCCAAAGAGCGCTCAAAGATTGCTCAAGATGGTTTCAAGAGGGCCGCAGCGGTCCTCCAGAGTTCCACGAGGCCCTCAACACGAGGCCCTCAAGAGGACCCCAACAGGCAAAAGTCATCCCATTCCTTCAGGGGAACATACATGTTTTGCAAATTCGTTTTTCGCTACATGCCATCTAACATGGTCCAAGAGGCCCCCAAAACCACCCCAAGACGGCCCAAGACGGCCCCAGTGGGCTCTAAGACAGCCCAAGCAGGCTCCAGGACGGCCTAAGAGAGGCCCCTGAGGGCCCCAAAAGGTTCCCAAGAAAGCCCACAGAGGGCCACTGGAGGTCCCCAAGAGGGCCCCGAGAGGGCCCCAAGAGGGTCCCACGACGGCCCAAGCCCCCAAGACTGCCCAGAGGAGCCCAAAAGGACCCCCAGGAAGGCCCAGAGATTCAATCTGCGTTGATTTTCGCACGATACACTTTTTTGCTAGTCTGTCCAAAGTCTTACTACCAGCAGAGTTCCAAGACCCTAAGCAAGCGATCGCGCGCCCTCACGAAGTACACGCGCTTTCCGTCCCCGTGCAGAACAGGTCTAATCGCCTAATGTTCGGCCATTTTCGGCCCAAGATGACCCAAGTCGGCCCCAAGAACGCACAAGAGGCCGCCGAACATACCTCCAGGACGGCCTCAGGGAGACCCAAGAGGACCCCCACATGATGAACATCGCCCCATTCCCTTCGGAAAACGTACATGTCTTGCACATGCGCTTTATTGGTCTGGAAAGCGTCCAAGACAGCCCAAGAGGCCCCCAAGACCGCCCCAAGACGGCCCAAGAGGGCCCCAGGACGGCCCAAGTAGGCTCCAAGACGGCCCAAGAGAGTCCCAAGAAACT
>CAUYUJ010020059.1:2500-47500 GCA_963575745.1 Prorocentrum cordatum | reverse complement strand
CTTGCAGGAGGGGGCCATCCCCTTCAAAGATTACACGGACATGGAGGTTCGGAATAGGGAGCCATACCCAACGATTCTTGTCGCCAACATGGTTTCTCTCGCGTCGGCCGCACAAGGTAAGTCTCAATGTCTGAATGGCTTAGGGCAGGGGGGCACTCAGGAGAACCAATGGAAACTTGCGGGCACTTGCCCAAGCAAGCGCTACGTTATCCAGATGGCTGGGGACCAGGGAGCCACTCAACGCAAAGTTCGCGCTGCCCGTCGTGCGGTCAAAGATTGGCAAGGAGCTTGGCGTGAATTCGAGACTCCCTCATCCGAAGGAGGCACTGCTCGCATTTTCGTGGGACTGGACAAAGCAGCTCGTCAGATTCGCGGCGGGGTCCAGAGAAAGAAGCCCGCAGCCATGGTCAAGGATAAGTACCCAAGCTTCGTATGACGCATGACAGACTCAAGGTATTGGTGTATGTTGACGGAGTCCCGTCTATCACGGTCCAGACTCACGAAGCCCAACAAAGTCGCCCCAGGCCTTTTAGGAACTACGCAGCGCTGCGCAACAAAGGTTTGAACCAGAAGGCGTTGCAGGAGACATCCAACGATTGTGTTTTATTCGGTGGAGGACAATATCCACTGGCGTGTGTAATCATGTTATGCATGCGTGGGATGTTGACTATCGTCTTCGCGGTTTGGCAGAGAAGACCTTCTGTTGCACGTGGAACATGTGGGCCTTGCTCCATCGTAAAACAAAGACCAAGCTCAAGAAATGTAACAAGCGCAGTATGTTTTGCAAGGGTCAATCTCCGATGGCACTCCTGGAGGTCCATGGCACTGCCCCGAAGCTCCGCTCGCACTTACACCAACGATGCACTTCGCCATGGTAGCCTCGATTCCACAGCACAACGCCGGCGGAGATGCGATGTTGTTGCCAGTGGTGCCCCAGGCGAGGTTAGAAGAGGGTGCTCTAAACTCGGCACTCGGAGCTGGTCCCTGGGCGCGCGCAGAGGCCCGCCATCAAGTCTGCGGCTGCATCAGAGCGCGGGGAGACTGCTAGTGATCTACACTATCCACAAGTTCGGCTTGACCCATACGCAGGTCGGCACCATCGCTGCTCGGATCCGGGCTGAATCGAGGGCAGCGCCCCAGTGCCCGGAGAATGTCACAGTCATCGCCATGGGCGACATGAATTTCACAGTGGGTGCCCCCATGCATCTTCACGTACCTGAGATTAACAGGGGATTGGCTGTTGAGCCCAGAGAGAACATGGATTGACGTGGTGGGACACTTTGCTGGAGATAATTGAGCTAGATCTTGAAAGACCGACACATTGCATGGTGGACGACCAACGCTTTTCGGCTCTTGACAATATGGCCACAACTTCTCCGCAGTGAATGTTGGTTCAATGGAACACTCCAGCAACAGTGCTCATTGAGCCCGGACGCTTGTACGAGGAAGATATGTTGGATCATGCTCCAGCGTCAGTGGTGTTTGCTTCTGGAAGACGCCGTCAACGGGAGGGTCAGCCTGTCCCTCGCTTAATTTGTGAATCGCAGAAGTGCGCAGAAGCGCTGGATTCGCTCACTTCTCAATCGAAAAATTCAACACTGCCGCCCATATCGACTTGGAAGGAGCTCAAGCGATTGATGAGAGAGGCTGCGAGAATGGCTCGCAATCGATTGGCGCGCGCGAGAACAACCGCGACCTGCGGCGCGCCTGCTGCTGCCCCGCACCACGTCGGGAGCTGTGTGTTTTAGTGACGCCAAGCTGGCATAGCTTCTACACGTTCGCTAGTCGGTTGCCGAGGAGTTCATAACTGCCGTCGAGTCGCCGTTTCCTGTCGCGCGCTTGAGGCGGCCAATGGACTCCCGCAAGCAATACGAACAGCTGCAGCGGGATATGTTGGAAATTCGGTCAGCTAGAGCCTATCAGGAGGCCCAGGCTGCGAAGACCCCCTTTGAAGAAAAGAAACGATTCCGAGCGCATATGAACGCTGACAGGCGTCGGGGTAAGCTCTGGGCCCGCAAGGGCAAGTCTCTCTCCCTTCCAGGGCCTCGTGGACCCCCCGGGCACCGCCCTCGCCGCTCCTTCGGACATGCCCGAGGCCCCGAGAGCTTCTTGGACCATTGTTTTCGCGCTGAAATCAGCCCCCCTCAGGCAGATCAAGAAGCATTTGAAACAGAATGCGAAGCCGTTCGACTGGCCAGGCGTCTCACACCCGACGCGGGCCACCATTGAGCAGGCGATCTCTCGCGCCTTCCCCACCTTCTCCTGGCCCTGGCGGACTCCCATGCACGGCCTGGCAACGTTCGCGCCTGCCCCTGCACTCTTCGAGCTGGCGCAGGTCCTTCTCAGCGGCCCCCCTCCGCCCACGCCCTCCAGCGACCTCCTTCTCGCATTTGCTCCCAAGGGCCATCGGACGGAGGATTCCTCGCTCATAGCGCGGGGGCCATCGGCCACGCGGCCCCTAGCACCCAACAACGCAAATGCGAAGGCGATCGCGTCGGCGATCAATCAGCGCATCAAACCGGCGCTGAGTCGGAACGCCCACGAGGACCAGAGGGATTTCTCTGTGGGGATGGATTTCCTCGACAGCATCACCCCACTCTACTTCTGCTCGCATCTCCAGTTCGATCCCGTCTGCTCACACTTCTGCCCCTGCCCTCCTCCTCCTCGGTTTCGGCAACGCCTCCCCCTATCTCATTCATTCGTTTATGTGGTGTGTTCTTGAGTTTGTTGGTCTTCCAGAGGGCTTTCGCAATTTCACGATCAGCACGCATGTCCTTCCCATGGCCTCGGTCTCACTCCCAGGTGTGTTATGTTGCTTCTGTTGTATCGCATCAGGGGTCACGCAGGGTGGCCCGCTCTTGAGGCATGCGAAAGAGACTGGCCAAGCAACCAGGTTCGGAGGCGGGGGCGCGCGTGGATGACGCGGGGGTCAGCGTTCGTGCCCTGGTCGCTTTCAGACGCCTGTCTGGAGTTTTTTTCTGTGTTGCTGAAATCATTGCAAGTCTCTGTCTGAAGTCACCCAATTGCCGTCTCGCGCCGGTTGGAGAACAACTCTCGGATTGGACCACTATGGTTAGAGGCTTCCTTGAGACTCTCGCGCCGCACTAGGCGTCGATCTCCGTCGAGGGGATGGCGGAGCACCTTGGGGCGCGGATCGGCCCGGCAACAACGCGCACCAAGATGGGTAGTCGCGCGTTCTGTGAGCGGCGTGGGGTCATTGGCGAGATTGTTGCTACCAGGGCCACCACCTCTATCGCCATCGCGTTGTACAACTCCAGAGCTGTCTCCAAATTTTACTACATCTGTCAGCTCGCGCCCATCCCTGCTGCCATTCTGCGGTGGGAGACGTGGGCGTTGCATGGTGTCCTCTGCCTCCTTCCCCACTCTTTTCCTGTCGTTCAGTCTTTAGCATTGCGCACGTGGTCTGGTATCCGCCCGCACTGGAAACGCATCCAGACGATTGCAACGTTGATCAAAGCCTCCCACTGCACCATTTCGAATTGAGCCCTTCTCTGGAAACGTCTCCAGGCTGCTTGCAAAAATCATCTTGCGATGTCATCTGGACTGGTGATCAGTGGCCCCCCCGCGCTGGTCCGCCCGCCCCTTTACGCAAGAACTTTTTGAGGGCAGCAGCTCGTCCCAGAATGCTCCTAGGCTCCACCCGCGTGTAGTTGCTGCCAGGGAAAGTTTTCGGTGGGGCGCTCGCGTCCGATCCCCGTGCTCCCATCCAGCGAACGATCTCGAGGGCGTTGGAGAACTCAATGCTGGTCGGTGATCTGCAGTCGACTATCGCTAAGCGACTCTGCACGTGGGCCATTAGACCTCCCTCCTCGCGTGCAGTGGCGGCCACTTCCTGGCCCAGTCCCCGATCTGCGCCTGCAGCGATGCCCCCAGCATGGTGGGTCTCAATGATTGAATCTCTGGTGGGTGGGTGGACGACGGAGCGGAGGGTTTGTTAGCGAGAGTGCCCATGCAAGGTCTCTTGTCCAGGACAGCTCGATTCCATGGAGCATATTCTGTCCTGTCCTGCTCTCTGGGCTGAGGCGCACAAAATATGGCACCCAGACATTCCCCTGGAGCAGCATATTGATTGCCGTCTAGCTCTCTCTCTCTCTCTCTCTCTCGTGATCAGTCGGATGAGGAGAGGATTATAGTTGCGCAGAGAGCTGTGTTGGCATTCTATATGTGGAATGCGGTGAAGAACGCACCAGCACGTGAGCTGGGTGATCTTGTGCCCTATACCAGAGCTGCCAGATCGCAGCTAGTTCAGCAAATGCCACATGCTCATACATAGCAATTGGACATCATTCCGAGCTACGTGCGAGGAGGAGGAGGAGGAGGAGGAGGAGGAGGTACGTGGGAGGGAGGAGGACGCACATAGGAAGACGGAGGAGGAGGAGAGGGAAGATAACGGAGTAGGAAGAGGAGGAGGAGGACGTTTTGGAACACACACGCACACACACACAGCAAAAGAAGAGGGAAGATATAACGCCACTCGAGGAGGAAAGAGCGACCAGAGAATGGAGGTTACGAATTGGGAAAAGGAGCCGCAGCAGGTGCTGGCAGAGGTGGAGGAGAGGGAAGTGCGCTGAGCGAAGAGGGCCCACATGCCTTCTTCATCCTTAATGATTCGCCCTCGAGGCCCTTCGCCCTGGAGGCCCTCCCTTAGCACTTCTCCCCCATCTTCCCTCTCGGGCCCTGCCGGACCCCCAGGTCCAGACCCTGACCTGGCCCACCCACCCACCGCCCACGTGCTTTTCTCTTTCCCCACCTCCTCATCCACCTTCCCCATCGGCAGCCATATTGGCTCAAGGCCGCGCAGCCTCGGGCGGCCACGACCCCCTCCCCCGCCCGCCCCGCGCAGAGGCGCCCGCGGCACTAGTTCGTCCTTGTGCGCGACCGCCGCCGGACCGGAGGCCGCAGCGCCGTGCCCGGCCGCGCCCGATGCCGGCCCCCTGGTCGCCGAGCTGGAGCGGTGCTTGCCCGGCCTGCTCGTCGCGGGCGTCGACCGGTTCCCGTTGGCGGGCGGCCGCCGGCCCGGGGGCGCGCCAGCGAAGTGCGGCGGGCGCGCGCTGCTGGTCTCCGTGCTGGCGTGCGGGCGCTGCTGGTCGGGCAGCTGCTGGACGCAGGCACTGCGGAGATGATGGTTGCGCTGTCGCAGGGGGAGCGGCGGCGGGAGATGGGGCCCCAGCTGCCGTCGAAGCTGCTTGGCGGAAGCCATGACCTTGCACAGCAAGTGGAGGTACCGCGGATTTCGTGGCCTTGCTGCTCAAGGGGAACCCCAGCTCTGTCGAGGCAGTGAACTCAGCGGAGGAGCCCCTGCACAGCAGCCCGGGCTGTTCTGGACCCGAGCTGCTGCGAGTCGATGCTCGAGGGCAGGGACTACCGCATGTCCTGCGCGGGTCCAGCGATGAGCCTGCTGCGAGGCTCATCAGGCTTGCTAGTTCCTGCCCTGCTGCCTGCTGTTTCGAACCTCTGCGAGCGACCAGCGATGGGTGCTGGGGAGGAGCCACGCGGTCGTGTCATGGAGTTGATCGCGAGTGGCGAGGTAGGCAGAGAGCTGTGGCAGTTCGTGACCAAACAAAAAGCAAGTTTCAGGCGCAACCTCTCGAAGCTGCCCCAGTCCCACGCCCCTGCCCACCCTCGAACCCCGAGCCCAGCCCAATCTCGCCCCAAACCGAAACCCCGAGCCCGATCCGCGTCCAACCCCGACTGGAGCTCATCAGGTGTGAGCAGAGCTTCCATCGAAGGCGCATGGGGCGAACCGCCGCGCTCCCTGCCATCGGAACCGTCCATGTCAAGAAATGTCGAACGAGGGCGGCGGCCCTGCTGGTCGGGAAAGCCTTTGGGGAGTACTTGTGCAGGGCCCTCTGGAGTCATGTTTGGGCTCGCTACGGGGACCCATTGGGGCAGCTTTCACTGCCTCGAGGGCCTCTTTGTGATCTCGGGCCGTCTAGCGCCTTCGGGGGGGCATCTTGGGACTCTTGTGGGCCGTCGTGGCGCCGGCCATCTTGGAATGGTCTTGGGGCAGTTCTTGGACCATCTGGGTCCAGCTTGGCTGATCTTGGGCGTAGCTTTGGCCGTTCTTGGGGCGATCTTTGAGGCCGCATTGGGGCGTCCAAAATCAGAAAAGGCCATGACACGACATAATTTACTACGAACTACGACATGCACATTCCCATATGTATATGTATGTGTGCAAGTATACATACATACACTTCCATAGACATACACATGTGCGATGTTGGTCTGGTGGAGCCATTTTTCCCCGACCTTGCGGAGGGGGTCCCGTTTAGTGTTGCCCTGGGTGGGGTTGGGGGGGTACCCCCAGGACATGGCCCCAGCCACGCGGCGAACGCCGGCGGAAGACGGCCCTGTT
The DNA here is from genome assembly GCA_963575745.1 of Prorocentrum cordatum. Taxonomy (NCBI): domain Eukaryota; class Dinophyceae; order Prorocentrales; family Prorocentraceae; genus Prorocentrum; species Prorocentrum cordatum. The sequence goes on along the minus strand of CAUYUJ010020059.1, from coordinate 41,121 downwards.
TCGGCAGACGCGCGTGCGTGCGGCACGGGCGGCCCCAAGATGGTCCGCAAGATGGTCCAAGAGAGTCACGAGTCGCCAGCAGCTCGATCCAGGCCGTCTAAGATGGCTTCCTGACCGGCCCGGAACTCTAAAGCGAGCTGGGGGACGTAAGGAGCTGAAGCGAGCGTGCGCCCGCGGCCGTCTTGGCTCAAGCGGCCAGCCGCCTAGATTTGACTGTGCCTCACCGCGAGGCACACTATCGCTATTGATACTAAAAGGCATCCACTTTTACTTGACATGACATCCCCTCCTGCATTGGGACTACCGCTACTACGGTACAACCGAGCTGGAGCTTGGCTTCGCCTGAGGCGAAGCTGTTGGCGGGGCCGCCCAGCCCCCTTCAAACTTGGTAGCGGGGCTGGCCTGTGGTGGTCAGCTCTAGCTCTACTCCTCACCATCCACGGCACTATCTGGTTGACTACAGTTACGGTGGAACATCAGGGTGCAGTGGAATTGCGCGGAGGAATGTACATAGATACGCAGTACCGCAAGGAAACTTGCAGCGACACCTCTGCCCCAGCGGAGGTCTCGTACTCATGTTCTACATCCCTGCGCTATTACACTCCTGAAGTCCACCCACCTACTCCCATTGGACAATTTCTTCGAAGATATAATGCATGGAAACATGCGATACGATATACTGCCGCCTCCGACCCCTCGCAGATTTACGACGACAAAACACGAGTCTCCACCGACTACACCCGACTACGACCTACGACGCAATTGGATTGGGATTACTATTTTTGGGCTCATATGGGTCGCTATTGGATGTGCGGTGGGACATATGCGGGGCGGAGACGACACTAGGACCACCGGCCCCCATTGGGATCCTGCCGGCCAAGTACCATTTCGCGAGTTTGTCCGCGAGGTACACGCCTGGATCAACGTGACCACAGGCAACATGACGCCCTCCGAACAGGCCGCCGCACTCCAGCGCGGTCTTGGAGGGCTCGCACGGACCATTGCCATGAGAGTTCCCCCAGCAGTCATCAATTTTGGGTGTCAATATAGGTGGTCGCCACACCGACGGCGCCACCTACATTATGTTCCTCTTAAGTACGAAGTTCGAGAACCTAGAAGAGGAACGCCAACTCAACTCTGGCACGGCTCTCATTGACTTTCGTGTCCATGCGGGAGAAAGAATCGACCAGTCGTTAGCACGGTTCGAGATAGCCCGCTACGAAGCAGAAGCCGCCGGCTTCAACATCCCCAATTTCCAGATATTAACAGTAATATTATTCAGAGCTCTGGGAGTGGGGACGTCGCGGGCACAGCAGCTCGTGCAGCCTCTGAACCACCATATGCCGAGGGACCAAGCACAATTTGATGCTCTCCTCGAACGTATGAGGTCATATGCTCACATAGCTGAGAGAACCCTTGGCAATATCGGTGGTATTTGTAGTCACGGTCACTGGATCCGAGACCTTCCATACAGAGGCCAACGCAAGGCAACCTGCTAACAACGTCTGGAACGATGATATGCCGCCGTCTGAGACTACTACATTGTTGGCCCAGAATGGCGTCACGGCCTCGGGGCCTCAAGACCCTTAGGCCGAATCTAGGGGACAACCCGACGCGGTCTCCCCTGTACAAGCTATGACCATAATGGGCTCTGCGGGGCAACCCGCCGAGTCCGACCTCGACTCCGGCACCGATACCGATACGTCTTCTGATGATGAAACTACCGCGCTGGACTACTCTGATATGCCTACATACCTTACTGAAGAGCAGCAAGCTCAGTGGTTATTCTTGGGCTATCAAGAACACAAGCGCCGTTGGCGGAGATTCCTGGAGAAACCAGTCAGAAGGGCAAGACGTATGGCACGGCGGACACTCAAAGGAAAGGGCAAGGGTCGAAGTAAAGGCAAAGGTAAGCGTCGGCGACTACACGGTAGAAGCATACTAGCATTCCTAGCATCTCTCACTGGGCCCCAGTATGAAGAAATGTTTTTCGGTGCCGGCAGTAGGCATACGTCAGGCAAAGGTAAAGGACGACGAGGGAATCCAAAGGATGCCAACGGTAAAAGCATGGAGTGCGACATATGCCACAGCGCACAACATTTCCGACGCGAACGCCCCCAAGGCGATGGAAGAGGCAGGGGTCCGTCAATACATTTGGCTCAAACGGACTCCGACATACAGTACGTCGACTGGGAGTCGCTTTTGGCCGACCCTGCTGACGGCTCAGCCACAGTCATTCATTTCATGGCTGCGTATTTGTGCGCCAGCATGAACTTCGAGAATTACGCCGACGAGCTGTTCCAAGAGGTGTTCACCGGCCACAATGATATCGACTTGGCAGAGTGGCTGGGCACACCCATCGCGGGGCAAAATGCAGATATATAGTTTGTCGAGAACTTCCACATGCCCGCCGAGGGTGACTTTGGCATGGCGGGGGCAGTCGCGGACTCTGATTCTACCACTCCTGCAACGGATGAAGAAGCACCTGCCATACTTCATCCTCGGGTGATTGGAAATCCGACAAACACAGAATCGATCGATGATGATCCATTGCGGGGAAATTCGCGCGACGCTGGCGACCTATCTGAACGTGTTCAATATGAGCTTGGACATAGTGAAGAATTTCAGTATACTTCTGGTGCGTCAGATCGGTCCGCTAGCAGTCCGAGGCAATCGCCAAGCCGCGCACCCTGCATAGGGAAAAAGAAATATCACGACGATCCAACTCTTTCGCCAATGGACGACGAGGACGAACAGGAAGATGATGACCGCATGGCACGTCGCGGTCGAGCTCCTAGTTTCTCACCAGATCGGGCGCGAGCCCGCTCCAGTGGCGCTCGTTCGAGCGGTGTTCAGCGCCCCCATCCTCCCGGGGCGGGAACTCCAAGTGGCCCGCCGGGGAAGACGCCAAGAGCGCATACTCCCCCAAGGAGGGAACGTCTGCGGGGAAACCCGCTTCAAGACGATCAGCATCGATGAGAAGAATATCCAGAAGGCCAATCACAGCGTTTAAAAGGCTGGAACAAACCTGGATTGGCTCGTCAGCATATACCGGCAGAGACGATGGAATATTGGTTGGATAGGTTGGACCGAACATCAAGTCCGACACTGGTATTCTCTTCGCCAAGCTAGACGAAACAACGCTGGCACTGTCATTCGTTCGCCGAAGGGACAGACTAAAACGCAGGAAAAGATGTTCGTGCGTGATCACAAAAGGGCCATCATCGAGGATCGAAAGCAGTATCGAGGCGTTTGCTGCACATGCCCCAGCTATGCCGGTCACAGGCTTGGCTGTCCCATGAGACGCCCATCAAGAAGTCCAAATTTCAAAAGAACACCGTGGGTTTGGTCACATGGAGATGGTCGGGGCAACTATACTGACCCTAGCAGAGCGCCATACGATAAGCGGCTGACGGAAGAGAATTACCTCCCTGCTACAGCTACAGAATTGAACCAACTTAGGCTATGTGGAAGAGCTTGACACCTACTCGTTATCTGGTGCAGTTCAATCGTGATTGGCATGTAGGGAAACCTGCCGAGTACAAATCAGAAGTAGCGAGCCAACCAGACGTCTATGAAGTTGATGAAGATGCTGGAATGGCTGAAGAAGTTGATCCCACGGAAGCCGCCCTCGGCGACGGTGAAGCAAGTGATTCGGGCATCGCGGACGCTACATGTGATACTGATACTCCGATCGACCCCAATTACGTCGCCACTAGAGACATGGAGCTCCCCCCCGGCAGGCGGGTCGCTTACCGCGCCCAAGGCAGGCGCGGGCTGCGTCGCTACTTCCATCGCCGAACGACGCAGTGCAGATAAGTACTTACTTGGTGGAAACACACAAAGGAGATCAACACAAAGTTCCGATTAAGAACATGGCCCTCAGGAGGCCAGGCGGTGATGATCTGAATCCTGACCAGGGCCCCATAAACGCCATCGTCGGTATTCTTCTGGGGCGCTGGCAGGAGCCACGGCGAAGGCAGCGCCCAAACCGAAGCCAGAAACGATCGAACTTCCCTCGTCTTCCGATTCTGATTCTTGCTCAATAAGCCCATCTCTTGGCCCTGAGCATCCTAAGCCCAAGAAGAAGAAGCGTAAAAGCCCAGACGATGATCCTAATCCTGGGGACATCAAGAGATATGCGGGGCAACCTGCCGAGCAACACGCTGATCGACAACGATCTAGAGGGCCAGCAGTGGCCGTCGCAGCAGCAGATACCAGGGCACCAGTAAGCCTACCCCACAGGATCCTGTTCCACGTCGCGGCCCTACACCTGGTCGGACGCACAGGTCGGGATGGACGCCTACTTTGGAGGCAGGAACAAGGGACGCATCTTGCACGCGGCACACTGAGAAGCTCCTTGCTGCCACACCAAAGGTACCAGGAGCAGTGCCCAGGGACGCGGATATCGAGTCCTACAACACCAAGGAGAAGAAACACCAGGACTTCGACATCAGTACCCCGCAAGAAACTCCAAGGACGCCCAGAGGTTCTGCTGGTGCGACTGCATCGGCTGCGGGCGCAGCAACGTTTGCAGCACCAGCGTCAAAGGCTGCCCCACGTTCTGCGGGGCAACCTGCTCGGAGCTCTGCGGGGCAACCTGCTAACAGTCCAGCGGGGCAACGTGCCCTTACGCTGGAGGTACCATCGGAATGCAAGGACTACTGGGACAGGATGCGCACAGGCAACCGCACGAAGATCAATCCAGCATATCATCCGCGAAATGAAGATGGATCTGATTGCTACATGGTTGCGCAGCACAACATCATGGACACTGTCAATGCTGACGAAGTTGCACGCGCACGCCAATCAGTGCGCAACATCCGACGGAAACGCCCTGCCCTCACGTTGGATTCAGAGAAGGAATATTTGAAGAACACCCTCGCCACGGACAGTCTTCGCAGGCCGAGGTTCCAGTATGGAGAACAACGTGAGGTGTCTGAGTGGCTGACAACAGCCCTTCGTCACAAACCATTTCATAAAGGTCGCTTGTCAGACAGGTTCATTCGTGAAGTTGCGTCCTATGACGAGTACGACGGTTGGACAGCCTTATCGCAGCTACTCAACACATGGCCCGCAGAAGGACGAACAAAATACCACCCTAAGTATCTTGACACGGTACGTCGATTGCTCAAGCATCGGCACTGGGCGTATCAGGCCTATGCTGTCTTGGAGATCATCGGCATGATAGATGAGTCCGGAATGAAAAAGAACAGGCTGCAGATCAAGAATATGAGGTATTCTAATATGACACGACACCTACTTCATCCGCCCGTCCAACGGGCATAGCAGCCCTGGCACCAGGTGCCCAGAATCCTTATATATGAGGATCATTGACATATCAGCACCTGGGGCGCCTCGGTATTTCACCCATGGAACTCAATGGGAGAATATACCGAGTATTCCCAGTAGTGTCTATCCTGTCGCGCCGACGACACCAGTAAGAAGAGGGGCAGGCAGTTTGTACATGGATGCCCATACCTTCCTGGCGACACTAGAATCAAATCTGGTTTACGCATGGATTCTCTGAGGCCCTGATCATGGTCAGCCTGAAGAACCTGATTCGGGACAATATTCCAGCGTGGCGTTCGGCGAACGACACTGTGCTGACAGCAGGCCGCAATGGCAGGATCTTTCCTGCTCACATCGCCCAGTTGATCGGGATCTTGCCAAGTCACACTTGTCAGTACAATCGCGCGGGGCAAGTATGGATAAATCCCTTATATTTGAAGGACGACAACCAGCCATACACGAGTACTAGTTGATGAGATGCACGAGATCCGTAATGACGCATCATCGTTACAGAATTGTTTCCTGTCTTACAGATGCCTCCTACAACTTGAAGTGCCCCGATCCGCTTCCGATTGTATTTCACAGGTGTTCATGATGAACGCATACCAAGCAGGGACACCTGCAGGGGGATCTGATGGATCATGGACACAGGCTCAGAGCGCTGATGTGACGGGTATTACGCCAAGTGGTACTACGCCTACTGATACATTACGTTATACGCCAACGATCCGTGGCGTGCCCAGGTTCAACAGCTGCCAGTACCTGCAGTGCAACCTGCTTCGTTCGCTCCCATGAGCAGAGCTGCTACACCATTTGGCACCCTACAGAGTGCTGGGAGCATCAACAGCCTCAGGCAAGGCTCCAAAGTATTCATATGGGTCCGCAGCTCTACCAGGCTCTACAGGCAACATCGCCGGTTGCATCGCCACGTCCAACTGCGGGGCAACCTGCGATCCCAGACCAATACGCCATACAGAGAAGCTCAGTTGGTCAGCAGGAATGGATGTACCGGCAGATACGTGAGGCCGCCCAGAGCATGCGGAGGGATGGCATAGACCTCCCTCGTGCCAACTGGATGCCGCCGTGGGAGTATGTTCCGGATCCAAATCCTTCCCAGGACAACCCCAATCGGTTTGGCTATGTGCCGGCATTCTTCAGCCACCCGACTTACGATCCAACGGCTGCTGATCGTCCAACGGCATCGCCAATGGATCATCCACTCTTTCCTGATTATCATGCACTGGTGAGTGGAACTGCTCGGGTGGGAACACTGCCTGAAAATCAATCTGTTCGGACGACGGCCGACGATTTCTTTCAGTCTCAGTTGACACGTGGCTCAGGATATGCATCAGGTGTGCCAGGACAGATACCTCACTATGGTTATCTGGCACCCTCCATGGATCAAGATGTGCAGCAGCAGGCTCCAGGCCTAGTGCTGCCACCGACCATGGGAGAGATGCGCCCTGAGATCCTGGCCATACACGAGGCGCAGCGAGCCAACTTGGCCACGCAGGCCACACGGCAGCGCCGACATCAAGATCGTCAGGGCAACAGAATGCTGAGCCGCGCAGGGCAAGCTGCTAACCACAATGCAGCAGGGACACCTGCGCGCAGTCCAGCCATGGCTGCCTCGATGCAGCTGCCGACTTTCTCACCCATTCGATTCGAAGCTGGCGAATCCACCCTGGAGCGTCAGATGCGCATCAGGCCAGCGGCAAGACCGCCCATCATTACTGACGGCGATTTTAGTAAGTGTGCCAGATGCCTGGACCTGTTCATGAATAACGACAAGATCTGGCGTCTCCAGTGCGGCCACATATTCCACGCACAATGTTGGGATCGCGTGGTACACGCCCATGTGGATAGACAGGTGGCCGGTAACATGGAAGGTTGCGCGCGTGAGGCCCCCTGCCATATGCAGGGGCGTTGGCCTCATTACTGCCGGGTTCCACTACGCCCTTGCTGGAGATCAGTCAGCACACGATCGTCATGAAGATTTTCTCCAGAGGGCGAACGAGCTCAGGGGCCTCCGTGAAGAGCTCAACCGCGCCACAGCCATGATGGCCAGCACCGCGAAGATATCGATGACGACTCCCGCGGGGATACCTGCATCATTGGCCAACGCGGGTCTAGTAACGGAGGCAGCTACACTCGCAGGGACACCTGCTACTGACGCACCTATCCCACTGGTAGCAGAGACCGACAGCAACGCAGGGACACTTGCCCGATCGGCTCCACCTTCGGTACCAGTGAATGATACATGGTTGAGGCGCATGGAAAGGGCTACTGACAGGAGCGCCCAATGGCTTCAGTCTTCGCACGCATACATGCCATATGGGCGAGACCTTCGTTCACGCAGTCAGCGCAGAACTGAGAGCCCTGTAAGCATGCGCAGTGGTAACAGTGGGATCTGAACGCGACATGCTGCATACGGTACTTATGGTAAATACCGCAGGCCAGATGAGCATGCGCGCGGAGGAAGATACGTTCATGAATTTGCCCACTGCCCCCAAGTCACACCCATATACGCATGACGAATACCCTACAGCTTGGATCTTGGAGAAAAAAAAAAGAAAAAAAAAAACTATTACGGAAGAAGAAGCGCGTGGGTATATGAATGTATTTACATCCCTGTCAAGGAACGATTGGGTGTTGGAACAAAGGCGCCGCAAAGGCCTACATGGTACGACAGTATCCGAAGTTCCTGGACTATTCGGTGAACGCCATGAGTTAGCTTTGGCAGGCAACAGTGGGACTATGATCACTGGTATGTTGGCTACTCTATTGGATACTGGCAGTAATGCTAATAGCATTGGATTAAAGACGGCACAGAATTTCGAGCAGGTATCACGTTCCCACGGACACGCTATTAAAAGGTTGAATCTCACAAAAAGATTGCATGTGTCGGGAGCGGGACATGGCGCCGCGATTTGTGATAAATCCCTGCACTGCAAAATCGTGTGCAAAAAATGGGAGATTCCGCGGGGCAGCCTGCTGTGCCGAGATTTGATACGTACTCAGCAAATGTGGCTGAGGGCTTTGGAGAGAACCTCCCTGCTATTATGGGGTCTGAGGAGCATGTCCAACATGAGGGCCATCCTGATCCTCGAGCAGGGGCACGAGAAGAGGATCATCCCTGGAGTGGAGATGCACAAGGCTCTACTCGGAAAGGGTGCCAGGGCACTTGATTTGATGAAGACGCCCTCCGGGCATCTGGCATTCAAAGCCGACGAATACGAGACGGCTACGGTCGATGTCCTTTACTATCACGGCCAATCCTCAGCGCGAAGAAGCTCCGCTACTCGTCACGGAAGCTTCCGACCCAGAGCCAACTGCAGGGACACTTGCTGTGCGCGATGCCCATGCATACATGACGTCGCAAGACACGAAGGGCATCAGCTTTTCTAGTGATGAGGAGACGTTCGCTTTCACGACCCAGTCTTTGGTGAACAACACCTTGAGGACTTGGCATCGCAGAAATGCATCCTCTGGGACTGCCCTACCTCTGCGGACGAGGACTTCGCCCTCCGCAAACTGCAGGCGAAGATATATCAGGCCATCCACGAGGAGGGAATGAAATGGACGCCTCCTAACACACGCGCAGGGGCACCTGCGGAAGTAAATGATGCTGTTGAGAAGTTTGATATATTCACTTCAAGCAGCAGTTCTGCAGCGCAGCACGGCACCGGCACGTGGACGCACCCATGGCCAAACGAGCGACGGGGGCAGGCGCGCGCCACGGCCACTCGCGCTTTCAAGGACAGGCCGACCATTCAGGTGCTGTCAGCAAACGCCGGGAAACCTGCAATCTTTTCCCAAGCACCGGCTGCGCGCGCCAGGGACCTCGGCGAGCCTGGCTCCGCGGCTGCCGCAGACAGCAGTGGACCCGGCTGCGTGGCCGCTGCAGAACAAGAAGGATTGTTGCATCATTATCATTCTCGTGCATTCGTTATTGAGGATATATGGACAGCTTGCGCTGAACTCCGAGCCCGTCGATATATGTGCGATCGTATCACACACATAGAGGTGGTGACCTCCACTGGTACATAGCATTTGGGTGCGCTACTTTTTGGCGATTACAAACTGCTGCGGGTCGCAACACCTGCCGACTGGCATGTGAGGCTGCCAGGCAAATGGGCAGGGCCACATTACCAGCGTATCCAAAATTTGATGTCAAAGGCTCGGGCTCTACGCATGACTATTGTACTTGTGGGGCCACCAGGGCATTTCTGGAGACAAGGTCCCATACGAGATGTTATTGAGGATCTAAATTTACAAGTCATGCGCATGCGCTTCTGCCATGTCGGCCTCAAGTACGACCGCGCGAACAAGTTGCCCAGCGGATCATATCTGCAAGCGCCTGCTACGTGCACACGCATCCCCACCAACCTATGGAGGTGCACATGCGACAGAGCAGGGAAACCTGCAGATCCTACTGAGCATATTCTGGACTGGCACGGACAAGGTGCTCAGAAAGCCGAATGGCGGAATAAGACACTAGCGATCATGACCGCAAGGTTGATCGACCAAATGGACATACATAAAACGCAAAGAAACCATACAAGTGCTGTACATATGAGTATTCATACTCGTGTTGATAAAGGAGTTCGAACCTACTTTCAGTCTCCTAAGAATGGCCCTAAATGGGACCATGTTGTGAGACGGGTGACTATGAACCTGGACGACAACGTGATTATCCATGACATCAAGATCCAGGATCAGCCGACTTGGCACAACTATCACGCACCATTACCGGATGGTGTTACTAACATCCGTACCCGACTATGCTGGGAGCAGCCGGAACCAACCTTTCTGGGAGACGGCAGCTCACGACCACGCCCAGGGCGAGCGGCGATCATCGGTGACGATCGTCTTCCCCCCCTTTCGATTGAGCGTTGCAGCGTGCTACCCTCTAGTCCCGAATTTCCGACACTTAGCCTACCAGAAACAGAACAACGGACAGCACTACCAACAGATGCCAGAAGTAAACAAAGAAAAACAGAAGGCAGACAAAGAAGCTGGCATCAAACCACGCAAGATACCCAAAATAGTCGAAGAAGGCAACGACGACTGTGGAGACGACCTCAAAGGACCCGGGCGTAGCGCGTAGCACACCGATGTACCTTTGGACTCCGACACGGATAGTAACGGCGAAGCGGAGACCTTCATCACCCTACCTGCGGGGCCACCTGCTGAGTCCTACGCAGATGTATTCTCCATAATCCCCACCCTGTGTTATGGACGACACAACAAGGTAGATATGCTAAATTGGAGGCATCTCCCAGCTAGCATTCAGCCGAGGTACGTCTTCGGGGGGAAACCTCGACAGACGTACCTTCGTTGATCTTGGAAACAAGGAGGTCCAAGATGCAGCGATGCACTATTTAGACGTCTGCTTCGTTAAGGTTGTCATACTACAACCCAGTTGCCGAACGACTGGCTTACCTTCCTACTTTAATGCTAAGGTTAACTACGACACCTGGCATGAACATCATAAAGAGGATTTACCCCACATCAAGTTCTGGGGGAAGGTAGATGCACGTCAAAATGATATTCGACGATTCTATTTACGAGAACAACCAGTTGGGACTTGGGTGGTTCCGATACCGCCATGGACTACGTTGGCCAACCGCAAGGGCACATGCAAAGTACATATGGGTCAATGTACTACAGGTCTACGTGATTCCCATGGGGTACTAATATGAAGACCGACTGAAGTCATGGCTAACCATCGCTTATTACTCATTCACTTTGAACGAAAGCGATGTAATGGCCATCATCCACATGCGTCGGCGTGCAATAAGGAAATGTCCATGGCTGCACAGCATACACCAAAGATGCAGTCGCTTTTTGTTGAATCTGTTCACATCGCACACGACCTCTTTCAGACAACTCGCGACCCTTTCCATGCTTACCCATATTCGTCTACCGCATTGGCGACCAACGCAAGGGGATGCGATTTGGACGATCCGAGTCTTCCCCGACAACCTGACGGCTCGATTACGAGACCACCGTTGGGAGGGCCTGGCTGTCCTGCCTGCGCGGATAACGCGAACATGCACTCTCCATCACATGATCGGAATCCGAGACATTGCAGATGGTTCGACATGGATGACTATCATTGGGAGTGTCCGAATTGCAAGAAGAACTACGGGAAGAACAAACCTGGACATGCACCAACCCTTGGGAAGCCCCCCGACAATCATGGACAGATCCCGCCGGTCCCCGTCGGACCGGCAGCAGGACCTGCATCGCCAGATCCTGCCGAAGTAGCAGCACCTCCATTTGAGGCACCAGCAGCGCCAGCACTTACGCGACTGAGAGCACCTAGACCTGACCTGAGAGCTGGATCTACCGCAGGCGCAAGCAGTCACGACATCACTGTTGGAAGACATGCTGCTGAGCCTGCTGCGGGGCAACCTGCCTCAAGCGGAGCCGGTAGCTCGGATGACCACCTCCGACTACCACGGGTTAGAGTCAGACGTGGTCGACAGCAAGGTGGAGAAGCGCCTCCACCACCACCAGCAGGGAACCCTGCCGCACGACCGCGACTACCAGACTGGCCACGGTTCGATGCACAAATCAGTTTACAAAATTTACGAAGCCTTGACCCCAGCGCGGTTACACGCGAGTTGCGAAAGCTACATTTACGCTGGTTCCATGCGAAAGAGCCTAAGATGAGACTCATCTTAAGCAAAATGGGTCTGGACAATGTTAGACTCAACCTCATCAAGGGCGTCTGCGACACGTGTCGAGAATGCAGAGCTTGGGACAAACCTGGACACACAGTTATGCCCTCTACTGCATTACCTGGCAAATTTAATGATGGAGTGGAATGTGACTTCGTGGTCTACAAGCAAGAACACAAGATATTTCACATTATCGATCGTTGTATACGATATGCCACTGGCATGGGAATATCAGATAAAACGATGACTACTATCCTGGATGCATATCATCAGTGCTGGATGCAGTTTGGACCAGCTAAGGTACTTTACTCGGATGGGGAAGGTGTCCTTAATAATGGCACGGCGAAAGCAGTCCTCAAGGCAAGAGGCACTGAACTTCGCGCGCGTGGACAGCACGCTACGACGATCGAGGCCAGAAATGGCATCCTACGTCATCTACTTCACGTAATGGAGGCTGAACTCAATAGGTAGACATACCTCTTGCGTTTACTAGACTACTGCCTGAAGCCTTGTTTGCTGCCAACGCATTCACTTTCTACAACGAGGTGTCTCCATGCAATGCACTATTTGAACGGCGACCAGCAATGCTCCCTGACCTCGCTGTTCTGGACCACGAGCAGTCGACAGAAACACCAGATCATTCTCGTGAACAGACAATAAGCAGGGCGTGCATTGAGGCGATCACACAGGCCACGGCAGCAGCTAAGACCAATCGTGCTCTACGCACTAAGACGACAATTACAGATCAGCATTATTATGACGAAGGAGATTTGGTTGACTACCATCGCCCTACGACTACTAAGGATGACTGGGGAGGCTGGAATGGCCGGTTCCCAGCTGTAAGGAATGATCCCGAAAGGGGTCTGGTCGTCATCCGAGTAGGCAATCGAGATGTTCAAGTATAATACGGCGATGCAAGACACTCGCTCTACATTGAAGCACTGAGGGCCCGAGAGATTGGCTCCGACAACACTGCACTACGCACAGTGTTGACATTCGTAGCTAGCCTTTCAGCGGGGAGACCTGCGTCGACATGTGGCTATGTGCCGACCAAGAAAAGTACGCTTCAGATGACAACGGCAAGTGGCCTATCTCCAAAGGTACACTTGACCTTACAATATATCATCAGAAACTTCTTCCGCATCGAGAATGTAGTTCCGGTCAGATTGGCCAAGAGTATTCATAAGCTACCCCCGGTTACTTATGCTGACAGTTGCACATTGGGTCATTACGATAGCGACGTGAATCCAGGATTCTATTACTATGAAGCAGAAGGTACTGCTCTGAATATACATAATTGGATCAGCACATTCACGAATCACCCAATGCCTGAAGTCCACCAAACCTCAGGCAGGCTTCGATCAGGACATGTCAAAGTTCGAGGACTTGGCTGATGCGCCAACACCTGAGGGAGCCGCTAGAGAGGCTTCAGAGGCCGAACCAGAACATGATGACGGACGGCTGTCTACGATCTACGAGGAATCAGAAGCTGATCTTGAGTCACATGTCATGGAGGCATGGCACGCAGAGTTGCGAGAGGAATAGGAACTGTTGGAGGCAACTCCACTAGAGGACCTCTTTACCGTACCCACAGATGGTTCCTGATCAGAGTGCGTTGATCACTGTAGCTGTTGAACAGCGGGGACACCTGCAGAAGTGGGGATGCACTCATGGTCCCGATACCGAGGAAACGTACTACGCCCCTTTGTGCACCATGGTCGAAGACGACAGCTGCGGACGCGACTCTGACGAACACGGTCCATATGTTGAACTCTGCTTTACGACAGAGATGTCAAAGGTAGTCCTGTCCGAGCAGCAACACATGCTGTTAGACGCCGACCGGGTGACCACCATGCGAGCACACGATGCTGCCGCCGCAAAGTGAGCTGCGGTCGCCAAGGAAGACGACCTCCTCACTAAAGCTGACATTCGCGCGAATCCCGAGAAAATATCGAAGGCCCTTTTCACTGAGCTCAAGACATGGTTCGATAATAAATGCTTCAAAGCGCAGGAGATCGCCAAAGCGTCGAACACCATGACTTCGAGATATGTATACAAATGGAAAGGCGTTAAAAACGACAAGGGCGAGATGGAACTCACCGTCCGACTTCGCTCGGCACTTCGAGGCTTCATGGACCTAGAAGCTTTCGATGTAGAAACATGTTCGGGAACAGCCAGAAGGCCAAGCCAGAGGTCACTTGCCAGCACGGCGGCGTGCAAGAAACAGTGGACCATCGCTTCCCTGGACATCAAATTGGCCTTCCTAAAGGGATTGACCTATCGAGAACTCGCTGAGGCACCCGGCGATAAGGAACGCGTGGCGCGCTTTACTTTGCCGCCTGGGTCGGCCACTGCGCTCCGTACTCTTCCAGGATTTGAGAACTACGACGAGTCAAAGCACTGTTTGCAGTGCTTGAAACCGGGCACAGGCACTAAGGACGCCCCACGGGCTTGCTCACTTAAGCCCAGGAGAACCACCAGAGGAGTTGGCCTCCGACCTACGTCCTACGACGAGGAGTTCGAGACGAGCAGCAACCTGCTCACGGCCAAACATGTTGATGACATTAACATGACCAGTACTGAGGACACTATTGACAAGTATGTCAAATGCGTTGAGGATACCTTTGGTAATTGTAAACTCAACACGCACACATGTACGGACTGTGCTGTGAGGTACACCAAGGATGAGGGCGGCAATGTCACGTTGGATCCAGATGAGTACATTCAACAGCTCCGTCCTATACAACATCCTGAATTGACCGGCGCTGACGCTGACGCTCAAGCGACCAAGATGGTGGCAGATATGTTCGTCAGCCTCCGAGGTGCGCCGGCATGCGCATTGATCACCCAAATCTGGTTGATGGTCTATGTTGTATCTCTACAACGTGTCCAAGAACCGACCAATACTCAAGTGCGACGGCCGAACGCGATCACCAGAAAGCTACAGGCCTGCCCGGAGAAGATCATCTACCAGGCGATGAACCCCACGGGCGAGGTCGACTTACATAGCGACTCAGGCTACCGACGCCTGAGTGGAGACGCCAACGACGTCGTCAAAGGCTATGGCACTCGCGGGGCAAACCTGCTACGACGTGGAAACACGTCATATGGCAAGCCTGTCGTTCACTTATTGATGCGCACTGCAAGTCTCACCGCTTGCAAGTCCGCTCAAGCTATTCAGCAGAGACACCTGCAGCAGCCCATAGTTTGGAGGATTGTTATCCCACAGTTGCGACTCTGCACGAGCTCCATGCGGGGCCACTCACGCCCACTCAGTTGAAAGACATACTTGAGTTGGGTCGCCTGAGCATTAAGGTCACCTTGACCATCGACGCTGAATATGTCTTTAAGTCCTTGTCAAGCAAAGACTTGAAGCAGCCGACTGAGTGCACCCTTCTAGGACACATAAGTTGGATACGACAGATGATGGAGCGCGGAATCGCGCATAGCATTCAGCGGTGTGACATCCGCAATACGATTGCGGATGGACATACCAAAGGGAGCATGGATAGAGAAATGCTCCTACAAGTCATGGGAGGCATACAGACCTTCAAACATGACCTGAAGAGACATACGCCATACCGGGCCAGCCAGACATCAAGTTCTGACGCCGCCTGATGAGCATGTCCTACATTCGCGAGGCAACTCGCTGACGGGTCCAATTCCTTTGGGCCCGTCTCCTTTCCTTTCCTTGTACAGGCCAGCTGCTGAACTGCCCTTGCTAGAGGGGTGGCGGACGCGACTCTAAAGCGAGCTGGGGGGGGCGCAAGGAGCGGATGCGAGCGCGCGCCCGCGGCCGTCTTGGCTCAAGCGGCCGGCCGCCTAAATTTGATTGCGCCTCACCGCGAGGCACACTATCGCTATTGAAATTAAGAGGCACCCCCTTTTACTTGACATGGCATCCCCTCTTGCATTGGGACTATCGCTACTACGATACAACCGACCTGGAGCTTGGCTTCGCCCGAGGCGAAGCTGTTGGCAGGGCCCCCCAGCCCCTTTCAAACTCCGGAAGCTACCGAGCCGCCCCAGGAGGCCTCCAAGAGGCCCCCCAAAAGAGCCCCAAGAGCCAAAATGAATTTATTTTCCTTGGGTTTCTCCAGGTTTTCGCGTTTTCGCCCTTTCGGCTTCCCGGCGCTCCAGAGGACCCAAGAGGCCTTACATATCGCCCCAATACGGCCCACGAGCCGCCCCCGAGAGAGCGCGCAGACAGCCCAAGACGCCTCCAAGATGGCCCCAGGGCCTCCAAGACGGCCCAAGAAAGCCCCAAGAACGCCCCATGAGGGGCCCCAGAACGGGAGCACGGACCGGCATTTTAGGTTCCCCACCCAAAAACCCGCCCGGAAGCCCCAAGAGGCCCCAAGATGCTTGCAAGAGGTCCCCAGGAAGCCCCCTGAGACCCCCAAGAGGGCCCCAAGACTGCTTAAGACGGCCCCGAGATGGTCGTCGGAGACGCCCCAGGGCCCGAAGGCCGCCCAACAGGGCTCCAAGATGGTCGGAGAAGCCCCGACAAAGTGGCACGGCGTTACACGGACAACACGGGAACCAGCATAATGTGACCTAAAGATGCATTGTGTCAAACGGACAGCACGGGAATCAGCATGATGCACCCTATGGGTATCCTCTCATGTGTTGTCCTCTTCCTCGCAAGCCATGCCCACTTGTCCTCCAAGGTCGGGGTTCGTGGCTACATCAGGTTGCGCGCCCTATTGGGGACCTTCCCAGTAGTTCTGCGGCTGTTTTAGGTCGTATTGGGGCAATGCTTCTACCCAATGAAAGCATCTTGCACCCCCTTGGGCGCCTTGTGGACCCCCACTCTCCTGGGTTGTTTCAGCGGCCATCTTGGATCGTATTCGGGTCAATCTTGGCAGTCCTCCAGACGAATTTATGGACATGAAGGTTCTGTCCATTCCGCCCGTGTCTGCACTGGTGGCCAGCAGGTTGGGCCGAAGGTCCATTCAGAACTCTTCCCGAAGGGCCAAACAGCCCGTTCATTCTAGCACTCCAAGCACCCCTTGTGGGGCAGCCAAAGGGGGCGGTGGATGGCCCATCCCGCTACCGTATCTGGGTCGTGGGTCAGAGTCGTCTTGGACGCATCTGGTCGGTCTCTCGGGATGCTTCTTGGGAGCCTCTTGGAGCCCTCATGATGGCCCCCTTGGGAGCCTGTTCTGGCCTGCTGAGGGCATCTTGGGAGCCCGTTGTGGCCCCCTTGGTGACAGCGAAGGTGGCTGTCGCAACGCAACGACGAAGCTGGCGGTGGCTGCGACAACGACGTTGTTGACAACGTCGGCGACAGCGGCAACGACAGGGAGGGCGGCGCCACGACGACGACGACAACCCTGGCAGCGGCGACCACGACGGAGGGCAGCGTGAGGCGAACGGAGAAAAAATTGGAAAGGGAAGACGCCAAATGCGCTCGCGCCA
Organism: Prorocentrum cordatum; assembly: GCA_963575745.1. NCBI lineage: Eukaryota > Dinophyceae > Prorocentrales > Prorocentraceae > Prorocentrum > Prorocentrum cordatum. Next base: position 23,719 of record CAUYUJ010020059.1, on the reverse strand, counting down.
CATTGAACATGCAACCCATGCGCTGGTCATCATGGCGGAGTTCCTGTGCATATCTTTAACCGTCGCATCGTTTTTACAACCATCGAAAGCACAATCCCATCAGCATCGGCATCGAAACACCGCCAATCCGCCATCCCGCCGCATGCGCTGAAAGGAGTGTCATCAAATACCTTAGGGCATTGACTATGGTGATGCGTCTCAGAGATCCGCAGCCCTGAATTCCGGCAGCTCTCAGTCTCGCAAGGGACGTCTCAAGTAATTCTTCCCAAGGCCAGAGAATCCGCAAACAGACCAAGACCGTCTCATGCCAAGAGGGCAACAGAACGGTCCGAGAGGTTGCATGAGCGGGGGGCGCCGGGGCGAGGAGGGGGGCCAGGAGGGGGGCGAGGAGAAGGGCATCAGTCAGTTCCGGGCCAGAAAGTGCGGGGCGGGGGCCCCAAGAACAGAGGCTGCATGAGCGGGAGGTGCCGGGGCGGGGAGGGGGGCCAGAAGGGGGGCGAGGAGAGGGGCATCGGTTGGTCTTGGGCGAGAAATTGCGGGGCGGGGAGGCCCAAGAACAGAGGTTGCATGAGCAGGGGATGCCGGGGCGAGGAGGGGGGCCAGAAGGGCGGCGAGGAGAGGGGCATCGGTTGGTTGGGCGAGAAATTGCGGGGCGGGGGGGCCCAAGAACAGAGGCTGCATGAGCGGGGGTGCCGGGGCGAGGAGGGGGGCCAGGGCGGGGGCCGAGGAGAGGGGCATCAGTTGGCTTGGGGCGAGAAATTGCAAGGTGGGAGGCCCCAAGAACAGAGGTTGCATGAGCGGGGCATGCCAGGACGAGGAGGGGGGCGAGGAGTGGGCGAGGAGAGGGGCGTCGTTTGAACGCGGGCGAGGAATTGCAGGGCGGGGGGCCCCGAGAACAGAGGTTCCATGAGCGGGGGATGCCGGGGCGAGAGGGGGGCGAGGAGAGGGGCATCGGTTGGCGCTGGGCGGGAAATTGCGGGGCGGGGAGCCCGAAGAGCGGGGGGTGCCGGGGCGAGGCGGGCGGCCATGAAGGGGGCGAGGAGAAGGGCATCGGTTGGTTTTTGGCGAGAAATTGCGGGGCGGGGGGCCCAAAGAACAAAGGTTCCATGAGCGGGGGGCGCCGGGGCAAGGAGGGGGGCGAGGAGAGGGGCCTCGGTGGGTTTAGGACGAGAAATTGCGGGGCGGAAGGCCCCAATAACAGAGGCCGCATGAGCGGGGGATGCCGAGGCGAGGGGGGGGGGCAGGAGGAGGGCGAGGAGAGGGGCACCGGTTGGTTTGGGGCGCGAAGTTGCGGGGCGGGGGGGCCCAAGAACAAAGGCCCCATGAGCGGGGGATGCCGGGGCGAGGAGGAGGGCGAGGAGGGGGGCATCGGCTGGCTTGGGGCGAGAAATTGCGGGGCGGGGGGGAGAGAACAGAGGTCGCATGAGCGGGGGGTGCCGGGGCGAGGAGGGGGGCCAGGAAGGGGGCGAGGGGAGGGGCATCGGTTGGTTTGGGGCGAGAAATTGCGGCGCGGGGGGTTCGAAGAACAGAGGTTGCATGAGCGGGGGGTGCCGGGGCGAGGAGGGGGGCCAGGACGGGGGGCGAGGAGAGGGGCATCGGTTGGTTTGGGGCGCGAAATTGCGAGGTGGGGGTGCCCAAGAACAGAGGTTCCATGAGCGGGAGGTGCCGGGGCGAGGAGGGGGGCCAAGAGGGGGGCGAGGAGAGGGGCATCGGCGGGGCTTGGGCGAGAAATCATCGCGCGGGAGGCCCCGAGAACAACGGCCCCATGAGCGGGGTATGCCGGGACGAGGAGGGGGGCGAGGAGAGGGATATTGGCTGGTTTTGGGCGAGGGGGGCCCAAGAACAGAGGCCGCATGATTGGGGGGTGCCGGGGCGAGGAAGGGGGCCAGGAGGAGGGCGAGGAGAGGGGCGCCGGTCGGTCTTGGCGGAGAACTTGCGGGGCGGGGGGTTCGAAGACCAGAGGTTGCATGAGTGGATGCCGGGGCGGGGAGGGGGGCCAGGAGGGGGGCGAGGAGAGGGGCATCGGTTGGTTTTGGGCGAGAAATTGCGGGGATGGGAGGGCCCGAGAGCAGAAGTCGCATGGGCGGAGGGATGCCGGGGCGAGGAGGGGGCGAGGAGAGGGGCATCGGTTGGTTCGGGGAAAGAAATTGCGGCGCGGGGGGGCCCAAGAACAGAGGCTGCATGAGCGGGGGATGCCGGGGCGAGGAGGGGGGCCAGGAGGGGGGCGAGGAGAAGGGCATCGGTTGGCTGCGGGCCAGAAATTGCGGGGACGGGGGGCCCAGAGAGCAGAGGTTGCATGGGCGGGGGGGTGCCGGGGCGAGGAGAGGGGCCAGGAGGGGGGCGAGGAGAGGGGCGCCGGTTGGTTTTGGGAAGGAAATTGCGGCGCGGGGGGGCCCAAGAACAGAGGCCGCATGAGCGGGGGGTGCCGGGGCGAGGAGAGGGGCCAGGAGGGGGGCGAGGAGAGGGGCATCGGTTGGCTCGGGGCGAGAAATTGCAAGGTGGGGGTTCGAAGATCAGAGGTTGCACGAGTGGATGCCGGAGCGGGGAGGGGGGCCAGGAGGGGGGCGAGGAGAGGGGCATCGGTTGGTTTCGGGCGAGAAATTGCGCGGATGGGGGGCCCAGAGAGCAGAGGTTGCGTGAGCGGGGGGGATGCCGGGGCGAGGAGAGGGGCATCGGTTGGCTTGGGGAAAGAAATTGCGGGGCGGGGGTGCCCAAGAACAGAGGCTGCATGAGCGGGGGGTGCCGGGGCGAGGAGAGGGGCCAGGAGGGGGGCGAGGAGAGGGGCATCGGCTGGTTTTGGGCGAGAAATTGCGGCGTGGGGGGTTCGAAAAACAGAGGTTGCATGAGCGGGGGACGCCGAGGCGAGGAGGGGGGCCAGGAGGGGGGCGAAGTGCATCGGTTGGTCGCGGGCGAGAAATTGCGGCGCGGGGGGCCGCAAGAACAGATGTTGCATGAGCGGGGGAAGCCGGGGCGAGGAGAGGGGCCACGAGGGGGGCGAGGAGAGGGGCGCCGGCTGGTTTTGGGCAAGAAATTGCGAGGTGGAGAGGGGGAGGGGGGGGCAAAACCAGAGGCTGCATGAGCGGGGGATGCCCGGGCGAGGAGGGGGGCCAGGAGGGGGGCGAGGAGAGGGGCGTCAGTTGGTTTGGGGCGAGAAATTGCGGGGCGGGGGGGCCCAAGAACAGAGGCTGAATGAGCGGGAGGTGCCGGGGCGAGGAGGGGAGCCAGGAGTGGGGCGAGGAGAGGGGCATCGGTTGGTTTTGGGCGGGGAATTGCAGGGTGGGGGGCCCCAAGAACAGAGGTTGCATGAGTGGGGCATGCTGGGGCGAGGAGGGGGGCGAGGAGGTGGGCGAGGAAGGGCATCGGTTGAACGTGGGCGAGAAATTGCGGGGCGGGGGGGCCCAAGAACAGAGGTTCCATAAGTGGAGCATGCTAGAGCGAGGAGGGGGGCGAGGAGAGGGGCATCGGTTGGTTTTGGGCGAGACATTGCGGGGTGGGGGGCCCCAAGAACAGAGGTTGCATGAATGGGGGGTGCCCGGGCGATGGGGGTGCCAGGGCGTGGCGGGGGGCGCGGCGGGGGGTGCGGGTCGGTTTTGGCCGAAAAATGCCGGGGTGGGGGAGCCCGAGAATGTTTGGCTTAGAGGCTCCAATGTTGGGAACTGCCGGTCACTTTCACTTTTCCTCGCACGCCTCTGGGGTCGGCGGGTTTCATGCACAATGCTGGGGTCGAGCGGCCCATGCAAATATGGATCGTCAGCTTGCAGGCACGTTAGAAGATACCGCGAGCGAGGCTCCCTGTGCCATTTGCATGGGCGCTGGTCTTATCACAGCGGAGTTTCACTACGCCCTAGCCAGGATGCAGCAATTCGCAATGAAGAGATACTCCGCGGGGCCGACGAGCTCAGAGACCTTCGCGAAGAGCGCAACCGCATCACGGCGATGGTGACAAACAACACGGCAGCTGCCTCAACTACACCTGTAGGGCAACCTGGGTCATCATCCAGCGCGGCGCAGGCGACAGCAGCTATCACGCCTGCCACAGATACGCCTGTGTCCCTAGTAGCTGAACCAGCAAACAATGCAGGGGCACCTGCTGCGACGGCACCTGCGGGGCCACCTGCTACTGAAATGTGGCTCAGGCGTATGGACAGAGCCAGCGAGAGAGAAGCGCGCATCGGCTCCAAGTATCACATGCATGCATGCCCTACAGGCGTGACATCAGCCCGCACAACCAGCGTAGAGCGGAAAGCCCGGCGAGCGCACGCAGCGGCACCAGTGCCATATCAGAGCGCGACATGCTACACATTTTGTTGATAGTGAACACAGACGAACAGGTAGCCATGCGCGCCGATGGGGGCACGTTCATGAACATGCCGCTCTCATCTGCACAACACCCTCGCAGACACGACGAGCACCCGCCGGCCTGGATCTTCGAGAAGAACCCCATCACAGAGGAAGAGGCCCGAGGGTACATGAACGTCTTCACGTCCCTGACGAGGAACGATTGGGCGTTAGAGCAGATGCGCCGCAAAGGCACGCATAAAACCACACTGTCCGAAGCGCCAGGAATATCCGGAGAACGCCATACATTGGCCCTGGCCGCGAGCAGCGGGACCACGGTGGACGGAATGCGGACGATCCTGCTGGACATCGGCAGCAACATCAACATCATCGGTCTGAAAACGGCACAGACATTCGAACGTGTGTCCCGCCCCCATGGGCACGACATCAGGAAACTGAACTTGACGAAGAGGCTTTACGCGTCGGGCGTGGGACATGGTGCCTCTGTCCGCGACAGGTCCTTGCACTATTAAATCGCATGCAAGGAGGAAGGGGATCCGGCGGGAAAACCCGCTATGTCTAGGCGCCTACTCAGCGAACGTGGCTGAGGGTTCCGGTGAAAATCCCCCTGCTATCCTGGGTCTGAGGAGCATGTCCAACATGAGGACCATCTTGATCCTGAAGCAGTGGCGCGAGAAGATGGTCATCCCAGGCTCTGAGATGCTTAAGCTCCTCCTTAGGAAAGGCGCCAGGGTACTTGATCAAATGAAAACGCCCTCGGGGCACCTGGCGATCAAGGTCGACGAGTACGGAACCGCAACGGAGGATAAAGGCTCAATGTCATTCACTTAAACGGCCAGTCCTCACTGCGAAGATGCCCCGTTATTTGTCAAGGAGACAGCTGACACAGAGCCAACTGCAGGGCAACCTGCATCGAGCAGTGCGGGACACCCGCTACTAACGATGCCCATGCATATATGATGTCTCACGATACCAAGGGCATTTGATTCTCCATTACTGGGGAGACGCTTGCTTTCACGATCCAGTCTTTGGTAAAAAACACCCTGAAGACTTGGCATCGCAGGAATACGTCCCATGGGAGCGCCCCCACACTGGCCGATCAGGACTTCGCCTCGCGCAACCTGCAGGCGAAGGTGCATCGGGCCATCTACGAGGAGGGCAGCAAGTTAATACCGCACGACTTGAATGCAAGGACACCTGCAGGAGCAGATGATGCCGCTGAGAAGTTTGATATATCTTCACTTCGAGCAGTGGCTGAGCAGCGCGGCATGGCACAGGCATTTAGACGCCCCCATCGCTTGAAAATGAGTGACGGGGGCAGGCGCGTGCCACGGCCACTCGCGCTTGCTCTGACAGGCCGAACACTGGGGTTCTGTCGTCAGGCGCGGGAAAATTCGCGTACTTTTCCCAGGCGCCGGCCGCGCGCGCCAGGGACACTGGCGGGCCCGGCTGCGCGGCCGCAAAAGACAACAGTGGACCCGGCTGCGCGGCCGCTGCAGGAAATGAAAAATCATCACATCATTATCATTATCGTGCACTCGTCCTTGAGGACATACGGACAGCTTGCGCTGAACTCCGAGCTCGCGGGCACATGTGCGACCGCATCACACGGGCCCACGTCCTACGACGAGGAGTTCGAGACGAGCAGCAACCTGCTCACAGCCAAACGTGTTGATGATATTGTAGTGACCTTCGGCCAGTGCCGCCGATCCGGGGCGCTCCGACTGATGTGATCCTCCTTCGCCCTCGTCCCTCCTCTCTTTTCCCTTCCTTGACCTTTTCATTCCGCATTTATCCAGTGGCCGTCGGCCTATCCCACCACCGTGCGTGGGTGGTGGGTCAGAGGCCTCATGGACGCTGGTAGGGATATCGTGGTTGGCCGGGACCTCTGGGGGCCTCGTGGGCCTCTCGGGGCCACTTGGGGGCCTCTTGGGGGTCTCTTGGGAGTCTCTTGGGGCTTCTAGGGGGCCTCGTCTGGGCCCCTTGGGGCCTCTTGGAGGCTTCTTCGGAGCCTCTCGGTGCGGGAGGGGTGGCACTCGAGTTCGGACCCCCCCCGGAGGCCTCGATCCTTGCGAGGGGTGTCAAAAAACGCATCGGCCGGAAACTCGCACCCCCCCCCCTTCCCCGGCAGAGCCACCCCGGCAACCCCCCCGGAGGCTGAGGCTCAGCCTCGAGGCTGTAGCTGAGACTCCTGGTAACTCACACGCCGGATCGGCGGATTATTAACATGGCCGGCACTGAGGACACCATTGACAAGTATGTCAAGTGCGTCGACGACACTTCTGGCAGGTGCAAACTCAACAAACATACAAATACCAAGTGTGTTGCGAGGAACACAAAGGATGGGGACGGCAATGTCACATTGGACCAAGATGAGTACATCAAACAGCTCCGTCCTATACAACATCCTGAACTCACCGGCGCAGACGCCGACGCCAGAGCATCCAAGATGGTTGCGGACATGTTCGTCAGCCTCAGAGGCGCGTTGGCTTACGCATTAAGCACCCAAGTGTGGTTGATGGTATACGCGGTCTCCCTACAACGTGCACAAGAACCGACCAATATACAAGTGCGACGATTCAACGCGAATACCATGAAGTTGCAGACCTGCCCTGAGAAGATCATCTTTCAATCAATAACTCCAACGGGCGAAATTGACCTGCACAGCGACTCCGGCGATCGACGCCTGCGTGGAGATGCAGATGACGAGGTCAGAGGCTACGGTATTCGCGGGGCAGACCTGCCACGGCGTGGAACCACGCCATCTGGCAAGCCTGTCGCCCATTCGATCGATGCGCACTGCAAGTCTCACCGCTTGCAGGTCCGCTCAAGCTATTCAGCAGAGACACTTGCAGCAGCCCACAATTTGGAGGACTGCTATCCCACGATCGTGACTCTGCACGATCTCCATGCAGGTCCGCTGACCCCATTTAGTTGAAAGACATACTTGTGTTGGGTGGCCTGAGCATTAAGGTCACTTTGACCATAAGTGCTGAATAGGTTTTCAAGTCCTTGTCAAGCAAAGACCTGAAGAAGCCGACTGGGTGTATTCTTTTACGACATCAGTTGGATACGACAGGTGGTGCGACACTCGCGACATGACCGCGGACGGTCACACAAAGGGGGGCAAGAATAGAGATACGCTCCTACAGGTCATGGGAGGTACGCCATCCTTCAAGCATGACTTAAAGCGTCATGTTCCTTATTGGGCTGGCCAGACAACTTCGTCTGTGGCCGCCTGAGGAGCAATCGCATGCACAGCAATGTGATTGCAAGGCAACTTGCTTGCGGGTCCAACGTCCTTACGGCCCCGCCTGTTGCTGCCTTTTGTACATAGCTTGTGGCAGCGGACTCACGCTTCGTCTCCCTGCCCCCCGACTCTCAAGTGAGCCGGGACAAAGGCGAGAGATAGCGAGCGTTTGTCCGCCGCCGTTTGTGCCCAAGCGGCCGGCCGCCAAGATTTGACTGTGCCCCATTGTGAGGTATATTATTCGCCATCGAGACCGAAAACATCCTTCGCTTGAGATGGCCCGTCGCTCCCGCGACGACCTCCTTCGACTGGGACTATCGCTACTACGATACAACAGAGCTGGAGTTGCGCTTCGCCTAAGGCGTAGCTTCTGGACGGGCCTACCGGCCCCCTTCAAACTGGGGGTGGGCAGGGTCGGGGATGGGCTGAGGTGAGGATGGAGTGAGATGGGCAGTGGAGGAAGCAGGCTGAGATGGGCAGGGGTGGGGTCGAGAGGGGCCGACAAGAGCAGAATGGGTGAAGGTTGTGAGCGGCGGACGGCGAACGACCGCATCGGTCGCGTCCGCCTTGGTCACGTGCTCGGCGCCGCTGCCGTCCTCGGGGGGGGGGTCTGAGCGGGCGGAGTGCCTGTTTGGAGTATTTGGGGGGTTCTCAGGGTCGGTAACCAGATGGGCAGGGTCTGAGCTGAGACGGACAGGGGCTGAGCTGAGACGGGCATGCGCTGAGCTGGGCCGAGGCTGGGCAGGACTGGACAGGGCAGGGTGAGTTGAGGTGGGCAGGGCTGGGCAGGGACGGACGACGATGCGATGAGGCAAGCGCGTGGTAACCTCGGCGGCCGTGGCCGCCTTGGCCATGTGTTCGTCGTCGTTGCCGGATTCGGGGGCGGGTCCGACCAGGCGGATTTGTTTGTTTGGGGATGTTTCGGGTTGGGGTATTCTTGGTCAGGCAATTTGTGGTCAGCGTCCGTCCGAGAGAAAGGGGCGAGTTTTCGGGCGGACGAAAACCAGCAATTGCTTGAAAGATTACCAACAAATTGTCCGACTTCAACAAGATAAGTGGGACAGCTTTTGCCTCTCTGACCAGAAATGATGATGGGTTGGCCAAAGATGTCCGGGAAGCTCTCGGACATGACCGTGACCAAAAGTAGCTGACCACAAGTAACCAAGAATCGGTCCAACCGACAAAAAAAACACAATCGGACAGCATTCCCCCAGCCTGACCGAATAAATACGAATAATCGGTCCGACCTAAAAAAAAAAAAAAGGACAGCGCGCCCCCTGCCGTTGCGACGCTGTCCGACCAGAAAAAAACAGTCGGACAGCGCACCCCCCCTCCCGCTGCGATGCTGCCCGACCGAAAAAGTCAGTCGGACAGCCGTTGCGACCAGTCCGACTGAAAAAACCAGTCAGACAGCGCACCCCCGCCGTTGCGACGATGTCTGACAGATAAAAAAAAAGTCGGACAGCCGCTGCGACGCTGACCGATCGAAAAAAATGGATCGGACAGCGCACCCCCGCCGCTGCGACGCTGTCCGACCGAAAAACAACAGTCGCATGCTGCCCAGTCCCCCGCCGCTGCCTCTGGGCGCGATTCGCGTTGGGGCCGTCCTGGAAGCTCCTTGGACGGCCCTTCGACGCCGTTGCCTCGCCGCCGACGGTCCGTGATTGTCGCGTCGCGCATCCCAACCCCATTCAGAAACAGTGCACAGGCGAGTTGTCGGGAGAAGGGAGGTGCATAAGCGCATGTTGAACGAACCGCTTTAAACATCGTGGAGGCCTCTTGGACTCGTGGTGGAACTCTCTTGGGGCCTGTTTAGGAGTCATTGGGGTCTTCTTGAGGCTTTCTTGAGGCCCTCTTGGGGCGCGGGGCCTCTTGGGGGAGTTCTGTAGGCCATCCATCAGAAAAGAGTGCGCAGCCGATTTGTCAGGCGATCGCAAACATGGATTAAGGGGGCGTGGAGAAGCGCCGGGCCCCGTTTCCATGGGAGATCGCGGATTTCCGCCGCCGAGCGAGGCGGCACCGGCCGCATTTTGGGGAGGGCACCTCCCCCGATCCATGGATTTGGCGACTGCGCGCCAAATCCATGGATCGCTAATCCATGATTTCGCGCTCCCGAATTCGGATCACCCCTTATGGAGCCCACATGATCGCCTTTGGGAGCCCCCTCGGGTCGTTCTTGGGCGTTTGCGGGGCCGTGCTGAATCCATCCTGGGGCTCTCTCGAGCTATATAGAAGTCGGGCCTGTCCCTCTACAGGGGGAATATTCAAAGATAGTCCAAAAATAGTCTGGCGACGATTCTTCTACGATTTGGAGTATTTTTGGCGTATGTTGGTGGTGTTTTGGATGTATGTTTAATTCTTCGTCCAAACTCCGCCTGGAGGGGGACATGCCCGACCTAAAGCTATATCTCGAGGCCTCAGAGGCCCGTCAGAAGCGAAGGGGTGAGAAGCCCAACCACATCAAATGATTGTTTTACGAATCTGAATGAGTTGTGCCTTTCGGGTGTTTCCTTGGGACGCTCCGTGACCACTTGGAGCCATTTTGGACTGATATTGGGGCCGCTCGGGGGCATGTTTGAGGGCATGTTGAGCCATTTTGGGTAATCTTGAGCCGTTTCGTAGGCCACCTTGGACTATTGATGCCCTCGGACTTTCTGACTGCGCGCGCTCCCCCGTCCAGACCCTGGTGCGGGGGCGCGGGGGGGCAGAAGCCCCCCCTCGAAGGGGAAGAAGGAGGTCGAAAGAAGAGCAGATCTAGACCTTGTACGCCCCAAGGGCTGATGGGAGTTCCCCCGCCCGGGCTCCTCGTCGATTCGGTGTCTGAGCCGTCGATCATCAACAGGAATGCGCTGCAGATTAGCCGTCCCATGGCGTCTGCATCCGACGGGGCCTCTGAGTGCAGGTCACGAAGGGGCGGGGGAAGACGGTCTGGCGAGGGGGCGCAAACAGTCGCGGGGGGCGGCGCGGACAAGAGGTCGCGGGCGAAACGGGCGAGCGAGGGATGAAGGCGAGCAGAATGGAGTGGAGAATGGCTAGAAGTTCCTCAAACGGTAACTGAAAAAGCAGAGGGCGCGCCAAGAACGCGCACGTGCGAAGACGTGCCCCTCTCAGGCGCGTCCTCCCCAAAGTCCGCCGATCCCCGAATCGGAAGTGTCGGATGGAAATATGCCGACCTCTGCGCCCAGTGGCAAGTCACGCACAGTCTGCAGCCGGGCCCTTATAGGTCGAAACGCATAGTGCGGCAATTGGGCTGATTGGATCAGGCAGCACGTCTACGCCCGAGCCAATCTCATGCGTCGGCAGGGTCGGGCTGCGCGGCCTCGCGCTCAGAGTGCAGCAGCTGTAATGGTGCCGCAGCGTGCGCATGGAGCGCAGCGGATTCTCCGTCCAGTTTTGGGCCAGGCAGGAGCGCTGACAGTCTGGTCTCCACGTCGCTTAGCTGGCCCTGGATGTCCGCGCCGGGCGTCGTAATGGTGGGTGCGCTGGTCGCGTCGCCCTTGCACATGAAATCCATACCAATCGTCGCTTCCAGATCTCAGGATCGAGCAAGTAATCCATTGACGCCGCTCGAGCGTCTCGGACGTCGCTCTCTGCGTAGAGCCCGACAAATTCAGAGTCGACAGCCCTCGTCCACACGGGATCGGGCTGGTCGATCTCGGCGGGCCCGAATGGATCTCGAACTGGTATCCTGGTTGACGGTGTCGTCCACCTCGTCTCAGGAGCCGGGCGAAGGCTGGCAAACCCGTGGTTGCTAAAACAGAGCTCCAGGAAGTTGTTTTCTTCCGCGAAGCAGCCCGTTTATTATTGAGTGCGCTGAGCTTGATTCCGGGAAATTGTTTATTATTCCGGGAAGATTTTTAATCAGCCACGGATTTGCCAGCCCTCGCCCAGCTTCCAGTCGTCGTTGGTGGCCTGTACCATAGTCGTCGCGCGCTGGACGGAAGTCTGCACCGCTACCCGTGGCCGACAATGTCGTCCACCTTGCTGCTGATGGCCTCCCCGTGGGCCATGGCCGTCACGCAGCGGCCAGAACCTTGCACCACCTGCTCCAGCTCCTGGGAATATGCTCGGAGTGGCGTCTCGAAGTACCTCGCAACGGCGGCGCAGATGTGACGCCTGGGGCGGGTCTGTGCCGGCGTTCATGTTGCGAGGTCCGACTGCATGTGTGTCGCCCAGGTGTTCTGTCCGGGCGCAAAAAAGGGAGTATGCTGATCATGTTGCCTATACGGTCACGTTTGGACCGCCAGGTGGTTGCCAGTCCAGGTGCGCAAGGGCGAACGTCACGTCGGCGGTTGGCGCGCCACTGCAGATGCCCAGCGCCGCCTCCAACTGCTCCACGCGCCCCTTCAAACGCTGGATGAGGTCGATCAGCAGGCCGTCCAAAGTGCCGATCGGATGGCTCCATGTCGGCGCAGCCTGTAGCAGTGTTGTGCGCATTTGCTTTGGATCTTCACCAACTCGGTGGTCACTTCGAACGCCGTGTCAAAATCGAAGATTGTCGCCAGGGAGCTGTCTCCAAGCCACTGACCTGCGTCGAGGGAGGCTCCATCCACTGACGCCACAGACGTCGCTGCCACCTCGGGGGGATGCTGGATCTGCTTTGGGGTCGTCCCGAGCGCGTCGGATTCGGATTCACCTCTAGACACTAAGCATTGACGCTGACTTCGCTGAACTTCCTAGTCTGCCTTCCGTCCCCGCTGGAGTCAGTACCTTGTGCGGCATCCTTCACTCCCCCCCGCGGATGGCCCCATCTCGCTGTTTACTATTCCCCTTTCTCCCATTTGGTGCACATGCATGCGTGCACGTGGGACCATTTGCATGTGTTGCAACGCGCTATCATGGTAGCGCCAGCTGGATGCATGCGCGTATACTTACATTAAGAAAGAGACATATGGGAGGATGGGCAAATTTGCCCACGCGCATCCTGAAATCTAGGAGTGTGTGGTAGGTGTATTGATCGTAAGATTCAGGTGTTGACAATGATTGTACATGTTGGATAATATGCGGTTTATATTATGTTGTTTATTGAATGTGTTGTTCACCGTTTGTGTATAGTTCCAGTTTTTCTTTGGATATTTGGTAATGTGTGTATTGGAGGTTTCGGTATTGCTGTTTGGAGCTATGGTCACAACATGTATACGAAGCGTGGGCCCGGTCAGCTTGCGGAGCTGATGTGGGGATGGGCTGACCGTATCCGCAAGAACAGTATATTGCCTTTTACCTTGCAGATCACGGCACCCAGCGCAGCCCCTCTGGCAGCACGACAGGGGCGTTTACCTTCGACCACGAGTGTTTGTCGCGGCTGGAGTCCGCCTGACCCGCAGCCGCAGGGCTGGTCTTCATGGCGCAGACGGGCAGCTTCATGTACGACGTCCACACACCCTAGAACGATTCCGACTTCAGCATCATCTTTGTTTTGCCGATTGACCAGCTCGTTGCGCGTGGAGTTTCACTACCACGCGGAAGGCCTTTTCGGCTCAGACAAGTCGGGGGAGGTGGAGTAAAGCGGGAGCGAGCTGGGTTCTTTCTTGTTGGATTTGGCCAAAGGCCACCCGCGCAACGCGGAATTTCTCTTCACGGAGACGCCGCACCAGTTCGGCGCGTTGTGGAGCGAATTGCGCGCCATGTGCCAGGGATTTCTCACGCTGCGCTGCGTCAAGCAGTACCTTTTGCTTCGTCGTGGAGAAGATCGCAAGGCCACGGCCTTCTCCGAGGAGGGAGCGGGATCCGGCTTCATCGCCGAGCCTGGCAGGAATATCTCGAAGAGCCTCTACCGGGGACACCACAAGCTCTACGAGCTGGAGCGCTTGCTGCGTGGCGAGAGACTGGTGGTTGCTCTGGTTGGGGAGGAGCGAGGCTCTGTGCTGCAGCTGCGCTCCCGGCCGTCCAGCAGCTTGGGGGAACCGCGCGCGCTCCTCGTGGAGACGGAGGCGTGGCTGCAGCCCCTCCGCGGCAGGGCGAGGGAGGCCGAGGCCACCGCAGCGTTGCTTGCCAAGGTGGATGCGCCCGCCTTGTGTGGCTGGCTGCGCGGTGTCAGGGAGCGGCTTGCGCAGCAGGCCGCCGCGGGCGCCCCTTGGTGACTGCAGGCTCCCAGCGAGGTCCTGGCTGGCACAGCCCAGAGGGCGTGACAACATGCGCAGCGGATCGCTTGGTGTGTTTGGCTCACGTGGCCTCCGTCGGTTCGAAGATGTAGCTCTTCGCATTGCCCTAGCCGGTTAGATTCCAGCCGTCGTTGTTCTATCAACGCTCAGTGTTGGCGTTTATCATCGTTTGGTGTCCTCGGCGAAGCGGCAAGTACAGCGCCAAGGGCTTGTTGTAGAAAGAAGTCCACCTCCCCCATCGGGCTCCCCGGGACCCCCGGCTCCAGAAGTAGACCGGCACACCATGAGGACGAAGAAGTAGAGGAGGAGGGAGGATACAGCGCGAAGGGGCGGGCAGATTGAAGGCATCGGTGCAGGGGAGCCATGGGAGAGGGCGACCCATGAAACAAGGGTTGCATTGCGGGACAGCGCCGAGGTGATGGGCATGTTGGAGATCGAGACGGTGGAAGGCCAGAGAGGCTATGTAAGCATGAGTTGTCGGAGGTCCGCTCAAGTTTCTGGGGCCAGCGCGGGAGCCCCCATCCCCACCCCCGCTCCTCGGCGCGCGGAGCGCGCCGGGGACAGCGTCGGAGGCGCCGCCAGGGGTGTATGCAGGGGCACGCAGACCTCCGAAGTATGATGCTGCTCGCTCCTCTGAAGGAGGGAGGCATCGGTCTCGGTAGGATGCGGCTCGCTGCCAGTTCGAAGTGCCGATGATGCAATCAGCCTAGTGGGAGGAGAGACGGACAAATGGGTCCCATCCGCTTCGGACGGGCCCCGATCGAAGAGGGAGCTTGGAACAGGGCCGAGTCCTAGGGCAGCTCTGCGTCTCTTCCACACACGCTGCTCGGCCTGCTCCCTCTTATTCTGAGTCTAGCTGTCTCAATTCAGGAGTCAAGGTAAGGACAGGCGGGGAAGGAGGTGGAGGGGGGAGGAAGAGGGGGGAGGGGGACGTGCACCTCCACCATCTGCCCCCCCCCATCGCCCCTCCTGGGCTCAACCGGCGTTGCCCGACTGCGCCTGCAGCAGGCGCATGGTCGTGGAGGTGGGCGACGGGGGGCCGGGCGCATTGCGGGACGAGCTGCAGCTTCACCTCAGGTGGGGGGGCAGGCGCACCGTTTCACTTCTCGCAGCCTTTTTGTTGCGCGGGGCCAATGTTAATGATCGAGCCACCGCGCCATACCACTGGTCAGAGAAAGAAGGCCGACCTGGGCGGGGTGGCCTTCGTGACAACATGGCCGATGCAACAGCATGCAGTGCATTGACCACAGGTAAGGAACATGGAACGGGCGCGAGAAGATTCTCACACGCTGCTCTTCCCCCCCCCCCCTCCTGGCCCCTCTCCCGCTCCCGGCCCCCGCCTTCTTCTTGCTGGCCACGCTCCTTCCGGCCATTCACCATCTCTTGCCCTCGGGGGCTTCCGCCCCGCCTCGCGGGGCCCCCTCTCCAGCACGCCTGCGGTGGGGAAGTGAGGAGAAGGTTGGGAAGCTTTGCGGAGGCAAGGTGAGGAACCTTGCGGAAACCCAGGTGATGCAAGGCATGCTGGGAAGCGTTGTGGACGCAATGCGAGGCCCATGGGGAAGCCCAGGAGAAATCCGGATGAGGCAAGGCTGAGAAGCCTTGTGGAGCCCAGGGGCAGCACGACCGCCGTGCTTCCCCCAGAGATCGGGAGTATGGTGGTGCTGGGGCTCCGACGGACCTCCTGTGGGTCGGGCTCCGCTCGAGATGGCACTATTCGGAGAGGTGGCGCCGCGAAGTGGGATGCAAGAGCGGGCATGCGAAGGTTGAGAATTCACCACAGCATACCAGGAAGTTGGATACACATGGCGCGGCTGGCCTGGGCGAGAGCTGGATAACTACGCTTGTGGCCAGACATGTCTGTTGCATTATTGAGTGTCGTTTGAGTTTTTATGTATCTGTTGATCCCCCACACGGGTCTTGTGTTCCGCATTTTCTGTTGGCCAGTTGGGTACCTGTGGGTTCTGCTTCGTGTGCCCCCCCACTGGCCCAGATTGTCGCCCAGCATAGGTTGCAACCCGCTGGTTGCACAGAGGCAACGTTTTGGGTCCACGTGCTGGCATCATGGCATCACATGTGTGCGTGTCATGCCGTCATGGGGGCTCAGCACTTCCGTCCTTCAATCCTCACTCCACCCCATGGCGAGCACATAGCATGTACGCCGCAGCACTCACGTCGCCTATCGCAAGACAACTTACACTCTCAGGGCACACTGCATGAGATTTGGGCCTACGTATGCTGTACATCCCTTGCTTTGTTTGCACTTCTGCTGGAAAAGGACCAGGAATTGAAGTCACAGGGGATTGCTGCTCCGTGTAGCCCCCTCCCGCGCCAGACGCCGGGAGAACTTTTCCTCTGCCGATGGTACGTCGAGGTTCCCTTGCCCGACTGGGAGAGCCGATGTTGGAAGGGACAGATAGAGGTGCTGGTGAAACATGGAAGCGCTGTCTGTCTGAAAGATTGTGTGGGGGAGCGTAGAAGCATGCAGCAAAGACAGTAGCAAGCCATCGGGCCCCACCAAATGGACTGGAGTCTGCGCCATTCTGCAGCACGGACACCCGCCGTTGCATTCAAATGACCAGGAAGAGGGGCAGCAGAGTAGAAGCTCGGAACTCATTGTGATGCGAGATGTTGTACCGCCTTCGACCCTCTTCGATCCACCTACCTTCAAGCCAACCCCGCTCAATTCTTGTAGCGGGCTGAAGAGGATGCTTCATGCAGCGACGTCAACGAGACGCCTTGTTTTGAGGCCGAGTGGCACATCCCAGGTGCCATTGGCGCACCAAGGCAGAATTTGCGGGCTCTGACACTCTCTGGCTGGAAATGGTTGCAACGGCAATATGGCCGACTCGTGAAGGTTTTGGATATCTCGGCATTGTCCTCCCTTGGGGGGGGGGGGGGGGGCATTTTTATTATCGCCGTGCTTCAACACCAAAATGCAGGTGAATGCAGACAGGAATTGAAGGAGATTGGGGAGGAGGAGGTTCTGATCCGAATTAACCCCTCGCGTAAGGCTCACTGGCTGGGTCACGAAGAGCAAGCAGTACCGCTACGAGACGCCAGCCTGAGTCAGCACCATCTGATTGCGCAGATGTGCATGATCGAGGATCCGGATCACGGTGGTATGAGAAGAATATGAAGGAATGATCATGAGGATGATTAGGTCGTTGAGCCCCCCCCCACAACAACAAAAAAAACATGCCGAATTTAGTTTCATTTCAGTTACATTACAAAAAAAAAAAACGGGAGTATTTGCCAACGTTCTCCTCTACGAGAGCGTTGCAATAGTTGATGTCTGCATTGAGTACGAATAGCCGACGTGATGGGTCGATGGGTATGGTTCGCGTTTGGCCAAGATCTGTGTCGTCTGGAGCACGTGGTCAGTAGCGCTGGTCACCACGCTCGCCACGTCGCGAGGTAGCATTTCGGCACCAACTTGCGGGCCCATGGGTGCCGAGAGTCGTAAAGGTACCTTGCATATTCGGGTGATCTTTCCTTTCCAATGAATTGTAGCCTTTTCTCGTATCCGCCGTGGGGTCGACGTTGACTCGACGCGCATTCGACGTGGATTTCACGCCGACTCGACTTGGGTTCGAAAATTCGACGTGGACTTGACGATAGTAAAGACGCGATGGGACAGACAAGGTCCCTCGAAGGTGCGACATGAGTAAAAAAAGATGGTGTCGGTATGCTCAGCAAGATCGGGCATTCCCCGCTGGAACGCGCCAGGCGCAGGCAGGCCGCGCGCACGCGAGGGTGCGACCCTCGCACTGCCCGGCACAGCAGCGCCCACTGGCACGCCGGAAAGGATTTCGCCGTGCGATGTTTTAGCTTGCATGTTAGCACCGCATATACATAATCAACAATGAGCAGATATGCTCGGAGAAGGGCACGGATTTCTGAACTCGTCGCTGAACCCCTCTGGCGTCGCTTGCAGCGAAGCCGTTGGCGTGCTTCGCGCGCCAGGGAGCGGGGTCCAGCGCTGGTCACAGAAATCCGCATGGACCTCCGAAAGTGCATGTGTGTGCAATGCTTCTTCTTCTTCCTCTATATGGCAGTGTGGCTTGAGAGCGTGGCTGTCGCCGGGGAGGAAGCAGGAGCAGCAGCAGCAAGAGGACAACGGGCTGAGGAGGAGGAAGTGGTGGAGCGGATGAAAGAGGCGCAGAAGGAGGAGGAGGAGAAGGAGCAGGAAGATGATGACGTTGACGAAAAGAAGAAGGAGGAGGAGGAGGAGGAGGAGAGAGGGGAAGAGGAAGCGAGAGGTGGATGAGAAGGCGAGAGAGAAGAGGAGTAGGAGGAGGAGGAGGAGGAGGAGGAAGACAACAAAATGAGGACTGTGTATTAAGAGGAGGAAGAGGAGAAGGAGGAGCAAGGCGATGACCAGCAGAAGAACGACGACGCCAAAGGTTTCCGCAGAAGGGTCTCAAGGTGTCAGGGGTGCGCTGAGGACATTTGGAGTTCGTCCTTGCACGAATGAGTACCGATTCTGCGGGCCGGCGCCAACCTCCAGGTCGAGAAGGGGGGCCGTTGGTGACAGTGCGGGCGGGGTGAGAAGAGGCGTTGCGGCTGGACGCGTAGTATATGCGGTCCCGGGTGTGGGGGAAGGGGCGGCGAGGAGAACCCGCGTGGCCTGGACACCAAGGACGCTGCGAACCAGGACGTTGCCAGATCGGACAGGAGACCACGCAGCATGGAGAACGTTTCGACCAACGGCTACAATTTTCTCGGGCGTGCCAACTTCATGATTTATCAAAAAGGCCCTCGCTTGCGAGGACTCGAGGTCCTCAAAGACTTCGTTGCGCGCCGATCAAATTTGGCCGATGCCCTGGGACAGGCCGACGAAAGCTGTTTGAATCTCTCGCAGGCCTTCAAGTAATGGCCCTGTGTGTCCCGCTCAGAGACATCTCATGTCTGCCTTGGGAGAGGGTCGGCCTGCAAGACAAGAGCTTTCCGGGGAGAGTCGCCACAGCAGTTCTTGTTGCGGTCACAACGGCCGACCTCGCAGTTGGGAGCCAAGCGGGAACGTTCAGGAATTCGCCCTCCAGAAATTCAGATAAAGCCAGACGGATTGGCCAACCTGTGCATTCAAATGTCTTCTCCGTCGATGTTTGCGCAAGACGAGAGGAGAAGATTGCTTGAGCCACCAGATAGTTTCGTTTGATGTGTCGAGACTGTTTTGTAGACTAGCCAGCTCACGAATTCTCTTGTTATCAATCGATACTGCCGCAGCCCATCGCACGGAGGGACGCGGAAGTATATTACGAAGGCCGTACGGCCGATGCCGCCGACCCTGAAGGGGGACGACGACGACGACGACGACGACGACGACGACGACGACGACGACGACGACGACGACGCTGAGGCTCTGGAGCCCTTCGTGGGAGCCTCTTGGGCCCTGTTGGGGGGCCTGTTGGGGAACTTCGTGGGAAGCTCCGTGGTCACTTGGAGCCGCCTTGGGCGGATCTGAGGCCCTGCGGAGGCATGTAGGAAAATACGCAGTGCCCCGCAACAGCAGATAAGAGTGAGGAGGGTGCCTCCCAGGAGGGGTCCAGGAGGGGGGGGTCCCCCTGTCCCCTGTCCACAGGGGGTCCACATGGTGGAACAGGGGGAGCTGCCCTTGTTTTCCTCTTCCACAGAGGGGGGGAGGGGGGGTCCTGAGATCCCCCAGTCCACAGGACGGAGGGACGCGGAAGGATATTTTGTGCCGCCGGCGGATTGATTACAGGAGGCGTCACGGGACGCAGGGCAGCAGCTAAAGAACAAGCGAATCGATGACCGGATCGCGTAGCCCAGGAGAAGCGCATATCAGTTCGCAGGATTGTTTGCCGCAGTCTGATTCGGCTTGCTGGTCTCGCGTCGGCCCGATTCGATCATGTAGAGCCCGTTGGGCGAGCCCTCGGAGCCCTTTTCGGTCATGTAGAGGGAGCTGGGCGCCGCACGGTAGCCATTTGGGCTCAGGCCAGTGAGTTCAGAGCCGCGATCGTGCCAGGGCTTTGGCTCTAGCCCTCTCGCGAGCCATGGGAAGTGCCTCGATGTCCCCGATGATGGCCGCGGGCAGCTCCTTGTGCCTGTGCCTCTCCATGATGCTCTGCTGCCTGCTGCCGATCATCATCCTCGCGTCGATGTCGATGCCGGGCTGCCCAGAGGACTGCGCGGTGGAGGGCGTAAGTTGCCGGGACGAGCCGTCCAGGGAGGCGTTGTGCCAGGATATCGAGAGGTATTCTTTCGGTTCTTTCTACCAGGCTCACTTCTTCAATTTCATGAGCTCCGGCGGGTATGGAAACATCAGCGAGTACACCGAGATCAACCGGATGGCGGGAAGACACATCGAATACCTATTTATGTTCTCCGCCTTGCTCGGCAAGTTGTGGATGGTGCTATGGTTCTTGGGCACGGTCTTCTACCTGTTCCCCAAGGCCCGTGACGAAGAGAGCACCGCTTTCACGTCGCCGCCGAGCACCATGGGAAAGTCGTACCCGCAGGGCGACGTGGCCTAGCGGGCAGAGCGTTGAGGCGGGGGACCTCTTGATGGAGATCGACCGATACGCGACATCAGCCAGCCGAGTGAGCGATGCCACGCTGCCTTGGTAGACGCGTCGCGGTCAAGGTGTTCTGTATTGTACATAGGCGAGCCACGCAGAAATTGGCAGACCGTCTCGCTGCTGTCCAGGTGGGCACCATGATTGTGACACCCCCTGTGCGGAGGAAGTCCACGGAAAGACAGACCGTAGGCGAGTTTGAATACGTGTGGGCCAATTCTGGTTCTAAGGATTTGGGCCGCGTGTTTTTCTTAAGGAGGCTTGATGCGCACGGCAGCTCTGTAGGACCGGACGACTGACGTACGGGAGATGCTGTCGACCGTCAAAGCAAACAAAAGGGGGGCGGGCACCGCACTCTGGTTTCCGTTGACCGTTGCCCCACCACATGGCGCCGATGCCCTCCTGGCCGCTTTGGCCGGCATGGCCCCTGCGGTGGCCTTCGTAGTTGCCTTGGCCGTTGTGGCCGCCCCTGCTTGCTGCCTGCAACGCAGACTGCCTTGCAAGTTGCGCAGCAACGCCGCAGCGTGGCATGGCCCGTGGCGCTGCGTGGAGCTCTCCACGGAGGGCCTCCGTCTTCGACTGATCCAGAACCTGGCCTCTCGTTTTCGGCGGAAGTGCTGGCGGAAGCCGGCGGAAATGGAACGAGGGTTGCTCCGCGCGGAGGGTCTGCGGAAGTTGGCGCAAGCAAAACATGCAACTTTCTGGGATGACATGTTTCCCCAACCACCTTGTGGTGTTGGATCTTCGTTTTGAAGGCAGCGCTCCGCGTCCTTCCTCCTCCTCCTCCTCCTCCTCCTCTCCCCTCCTCCTCCTCCTCCCCCTCCTCTCGCATCCCACACCTGCCTCTGCCCTACACATGCCCATTTCGGCACACACCTAACACGCTTCGTGACCCCATAGGGAGCTCCACCAAAGGCCCCAGTGGCCACGTCCACATGCGGCCGCCCTACTAATCTCGACACACCCCTCTCACGCTTCGTGGCCCCATAGGGAGCTCCACCGAAGGCCCTAGTGGCGGTGTCCACATGCGGGC
>CAUYUJ010020058.1:134523-165276 GCA_963575745.1 Prorocentrum cordatum | reverse complement strand
CCTCCTCCTCCCCCTCCCTCCTCCTCCTTGTGAGACAACCACACGGGTGGTGGTCTGTCCTGCTTCGAAGCAGGGATCTCGCTGGGCTGTATGACCGCAGTTTTCGCCTTCCTAGTTGCGCGCCAGGATGATACGATGATGGTCCTTTTCAAAGCTGGGGCATCGCCAAAATAGCCAGGCCCAAATTTGCCGGACATTGGAGGGCGTTTCCTTTAGTGGGAAGGAGAACTTGTAGGGGTATATGAGGAGGGAACATGGGATGGAAGGGTGCATTGCAGCATCGCTAATGCACAGTTGGTTTCCTCTGATCTCCCTCCTCTTGGTCCTCCTCCTCCTCCTCCAGCTCCTCCTCCTCCTCCTCCTCCTCCTCCTCCTCCTCCTCCTCCTCCTATTACCCCCTGTTCCTTCTTGTCCCTCTCAACCTGCTTTGTTGGCCTCCGCAAGGGGCCGACGACTACGGCGACGCCGACGCCTCCGCCGACGACGCCGCCACCGGCGATAACGACGACGACGCCGACGCGGTGACGACGACGACGCCGACGATGACGGCACCGCTACCGCCAGTGACGACAGCGGCGGCGGCTCGGATGCACCCGAGACGGGGGCCAGGAAGAGAGGGACTCAGCGCCGTTTGGCCCGAGACGTGTGCGCGGACGAGGGGGGGGGGCCAGGCGACGCATTGAAAGCAGAGCAGTCTGGGAGAGTCCATGGCCCTGGTGAAGATATCCCCCACTACTGTTGTTCTGGATGCCACGATAGTGGACACCCCAACTTTCATATCATTGAGTTCAAGATGTCTACAATGTTTTAACTTATTTCATGGTCCATACAGCTTGTCAATGCTAAAACGTGATTTGAAACGCTTTTGGACATCACTTAGACGTCCGGCAACTACTTCGCACTATGCCTATGGCTCGTCTTCCACAGCCCTAGTCTCGGGTCGGGCATGCCCTCCTACAGGCGGACGGTGGGCGAGGAATGAAAAGAGTCAACACATGTTCAAAAATGGCCAGAAACACTCGAACAATCGTCCCCAAACCACTCTTTTGAACGCCCGAAATGGGTACGGAAACAATGGGTACAATGCCCAACAACAAATGTTGTCCCAAACCAACAGCGGTCGCTGTTAGCAGGCGGCCTTCTGTCTCGAATGGACACAGGCCGCGACGGCGTGGACAGCGAATCCGGTTCAAAATGAATATGAACTGCTGGTGGGCATTGTACCCATTCTTTCAGTACCCATTTCGGGCGTCCAGAACTCTTGCTGCCTATTTTTGAATACTCCTCGTGTCGAGGGGGGCAGGCCCGCCTCAACCCTGGTCCCCGGGACCTCGCCCCGTGCCACTCGAGCTGTGCGCGTGCCCTCGGGCCGTGCTCGAGCTGGGCAGGCCCAGGCTCGGTGCGTGCGCCCTCCTTGCGCGGCCCCGCCCCCCGACGTCGTGACCTTGTCCGCGGGACCCCTTTCCCGAAGGACTCCCAGGGAATCCTCCCCTGAGGAAGCCTACGACTCCCCAGGGTGTCACGTCCCCAGAGAATTCTCGTGCGAATGCCTAGGGGTCCGTGGGAACCCTCAGGGATTACTACGAATCCCTAGGAATCCAGCAGGAAACCCTAGGGGACTCCTGGGACCCCTGGGAACCCATAGGAAACCCAGCAGGGGCCGCCGCGGGAGACGAATTATTTTCCCAATGCCGTTTCCGGTCCCAATCCGGCAATGAGCCCACGCAAAAAAAGAGAGAGAGAGAGAGAGAGAGAGCCCATCACAACAAAAAGTTTTTGAGACCTACCTGGGTTGGATTTGCTGACGGCTCTGGGCCCGGGGAGGGCCCCTGCTCCAGGATCGCGGGGCGCTTCCCGGGGACCAGCTTCTCACCCTGACCTGCTTTGCGACGCTCCCGGGGCCCGTGGAGGGCGAGGGGAGGCCAAAAAAGTGGCAAAAAACCTCGGGACCACCTTCCCTGAGGACCCCGTGCCTTCATGGGGACCCCTCGCAAGCCCCCCCGAGCGACGACGGCGGCGTCGAGGCCTCGCACAGCGCCGCTGACGACGACGACGACGACAACGACGACGACGACAACGACGACGACGACGACGACGACGACGCCAACGACGACGGCACCACCGACGATACAACCGACGACGCCGACGACGCTGACGAGGGACGCCGCCGCTGCAGGCCGCGACGACGACCGCGGCGGCGGCGAGGCCTCGTACAGCGCCGGGATCAGCGCCGCAGACTCGAAGGGCTGGTGCCCCCTGGACTGCCAGCCCGCCTGGTCGCGCGCGCGCGCCGTGTAGAGATCGCGCCGCGCAGCCTGCGCCATCAGGCCGCAACGCCCAGGGAGCGAGTGGGGGAGCAAGCTCCGTGGAGTGTGCAATGTGGTGCGCGCAATGTGGCGCCAGCTATGCGTGGTGCAAGCTGTGCGGTGGAAGCTAGGTTGCGCAAGCTATGCGGTGATTTTTTGTTTTCTGGTGCAAGCTGTATAAGGTGTTTGTGGTCCAAACTTTCGGGCGTCAGCTTCGAGGTGCGAGCGACGTTGGGCAAGCTGTGTAGCGCAAGCAGCGTGCATCGTGCGCGCAGCGCCAGGCGCCCGCGAAGCACCCACGGCTGGCCACCAGGCGAAACTTGAGCAGGGACCGACCGCCCCGGCATCCCTATAGTCCTACCACGAAGTGCTCTTAGAACCCACAAATGTTCTAAGAACAAGAACAATTTTCTTATAACATAAACCCGATGTGTTCAAGCAAGACAGACTCCGCCAGAAATGCTCTAAGAACATCTCGTGGAAACCACAAAACGTTCGTAGAACCCTGTTTGGTAAGGCTATCGGCGAGCCAGCACGCTTCGCCACTGCGTCTCCCCGAATCCCAGCGGGCGGGCGGGCGGCTCAAGGACCCGAGCGGGCGTGGCCCTGGCGAGTGGTTGGGCAGGCGGGGACCCTCGCGGTCGGGTCCAGGAGGGCAGGACCTCGGTTGCCACTCCTGGAGGTGCGATTCCGCAGCGGCACAGGCAGATCGGAGGTTGACAGACCTCCTGCCCTGACACGTCGATTGAGACCTCGCCACAGAGCCAGCGCCCTGGGCGCCCACGGTAGAGCGCTCCTAGATGGGGTCGGAGTAGATGGGGTCGGAGGACCGCGCCGCATCGCCGATACATCGGCGATACATCGGCGATGTATCGGCGATGCACCGGCGATGCACCGGCGATGAGGCGTCGACGTGGGCGATGCATCGGCGACGTCGACGCGAAGGAAATCGGGCTCCACATCGAGCTGCCTCGCCGATGCATCAGCGACGCGGCGCGATCGTCCGACCCCATCTGCTCCGACCCCGTCTGGGAGGCCTAGACTTATGTCGGGCGTGTCCCCCTACAAGGGGATTTTCGACGAAAACATAAAAATACAATAAAAATGCTCCAAAAAGGCTAGAAAAGATATTCAAAAAAAAAAAAAAAAAAAAAAAACCTCCCAGACTATGTTTGGAGCATTTTTTGATTACTTGTTTTTGAAGTATTTTTTTTCATGTTTCGTCGAAGCTCCCCCCGTAGGGGGACAGGCCCGACATAAGCCTGGACACGAGGCGCCCACGAGGCGCCCACCTCGACGCGCCCCGCCAGCGCGCGCCCACGGCCGCCCCCCGGGGCCAGCACGCGCTGGCGCACACGAGGCGCCCCCGACCGCCCATCCGGGCGATCGGATCGGCGCACCCCGAAGGGGCCCCAGGACACACAGAGAGATACACACAAAGAAACAGATTCCCCATATTTTCTTATACTTTCCCATATCTTCCATATTTTCCCATATATTTTCCCATATATTTTCCCCGTAGTTTCTCCTATTTTCCCATACTTTCCTGGGGCTCGACGATTCATTGTGTCTGTGTGTGTTTTTTTCCCTGCGCTCGGGGCGCCCACGGGGCGCCCACGGGCCGCCCACTGGGCGAAGCCTTGGCACGTCCGGCCAGCGCACGGGTCGCCCAAAGGCTGCCCGCCACGAGGGAACAAAGAGTGGCATAAACATAAAAAACTCGGAGCTCCGCGCGGATTTCTCGGGTCGGCGCTGGAACCCCCCGCCCTGGCGCGCGGAGCGCGCCAGGGGCGGCGCCGGAGGCGCCGCCGGGGGGCCCCAGCGCCGATCCGAGGAATCCGCGCGGAGCTCCGAGATTTTTATGTTTCTATCACTTGTTGTTCCCCTGAACCAGGCGGAGCTTCGCCACACCCACTCAGATGCGTGTGAGCACCAGTGATGCAAAACATCGACTTGGGAACATCCGCCGCGGTACCCCCCTGGCACGTCGAGGCGTGGTAGGATGCAACATGCTCAGCGGCAGGGTGTGTGTAGTCTTCTCAAGGATACCCCCCTCTCCCGATGTCTGCGTGCATCCCCGCACCTCAACTCACGGGAGCATCCTGTACCATCTTGTCGGCTCGTGCGAATCGACGCTAGTCAGCGCTAAATCGACGCCAATCGACGCTAGTCAGCGCTAGCCCACGCTAAATCTGCGCTATCTCATCGACCCCGAGACGCTAATCGACGCTAAAGACGGGAAGACACCCGGCTCCCATGATCTGGTACCGAATCCCTCCTCCTGTGTGTTTCTTTTGTGTATTTCCCCCCCCCCGTGATTTTTTTTTGTTTTGTGTTTGTTGTTCCGTGTGTGCTGTCTTTTTTGTCCCGTGTGTTTTTTTGTGTGCTTTCCCCCCCCCCCCCCACAGTGTTTTTGCTGCTGTGTGTTGTCTGTTGTTGGTTTTTGTTCCCCCACAGGTTCCCGGGCGCCCCGGATCCTCCCTGGCGCCCCCCAAGGCGTCCGACAGATCCACGGTGGCTCCCCGGACAAACGGAGGCAGGGCACCGCGGCGGCCAGGAGGGCCCCCAGAGGCCTCCGAGACGGCCCACGAGGCCCCCGAGACCATCCCAAGGCCCCCCCCCCAACATGGCCGACGAGCGCCTCCAGAGGGCCCACAGCAGGGGCCAGAGAGGGCGTCGAGCGGACCCCCCAGGGGGGCTTCGAGGACCCCGCGTGCTCAAATGACGCTCGCGCTCTTCCACGATCGGGCCTCCGTTGGCCCAGGATGGCCCCAGGGGCCCCCAAGAGGGCCCGAGGGCGGCCCGACGGGCCCTCAAGATTGCACGCGAGGCCTCCAAGACGGCCCAAGGAAGCCCCAGGACGGCCCGCCAGGTCTCCAAGACATGCTCCGAGGGTGCCAGACTGTCCAGGACCGCCCCGAGATAGCCCAAAGAGCGCCAAGGACCAAGGAGTCCCTGCGAGGCCACCAAGACGCCCTGCTCCAGGAGGCCCCCCAAAAAGCCTCCAAATCGGAATACGTAGATCCTCGAATGGCCCAAGCGGGCACCGAGGGACCCGCAAGTGTATCTCACAGCTGCCCAAGACAGCCCAAGATGATCCCAAGACCAAACGGGAGCTCGGGAAGAAGCCGAGACGAACTGATCACACGTAACGGCCTTCTGGCCGATGGTTGCAGGGTCGGCACACAGAGTACTTCCATGGCATGGGGGCTAATTGGCCGCAGGCAGCTGTAATACAGCCATGTGTAGGCGCGCGTGTGAGTATACATGTATAGATATGCATGCGCGCATTATGCATGTATATGCACCTGTATACAAGAGAGAAGAGAGATATACACATATATATATATATATAGAGATATGAATATGTACATGTACACCTATACCCATATGCAGATGCATGTTCATATTATATATATACAAGGTATCAGAACGTTGCATGTACGCACGCGTACCACTTTATGTGTACACGTGTGCCTATACATGTGTATATACTGTGTGCCTGTTGCCTCTATGTGGGTACATGAATATGTATATACATTAGGTTGTCTGGTGGCAGACACCGCACAACAAACATGTTGGCATGATCGCATATACCATATGATAACCGTTTGCAGATCGGATGCGTGGGGAACTGACAGGACGGTCGGAAGGAATGGAGGGTTCAGACTGGATCACACGACGGCCCTCGCCTCGACCCCGCGCGATCATCGATCCTCCCCCGCGCTCGACCCTCGATCCTCCTCAACATCATTGGTGCCCTGGAAGGGGGCACTACTGCTGGTGTCCTGTTGTGCCCCAAGTGTGCCGATTCTGTGGTTCCCGCCTTGGCGTGCCCCCCGGCGGAGGGCTCTGTAGCTGGTGCCCTGTGAGGCCCCAGCTGTCGTGAGTTCTGCCTGGTGGTAAGGCTTTGGGAGGAGAGCCAATGACGCTACTACGCCAGTTGGGAGTTTCTCGCGGCCGCCAGACAAGGCGCTTCCAACCCTAAGCCCGCGCGAAATCTTCTGGAACCAAACGAAAATGCAGCGGGCGCCGCAAAAACGACCCCCGCGCCGACATTGCCGAACGCGCCCAAAGCACGCGCTTCAGAGTGCCGTACGAGTGCCCCGTGGTGCTGTCCTGGGGCTTTTGCCGATTGATGGACCAGGTCTGGGACACAGAGAGACATACGAAAACTAGTTGTCCTCCTTGGAGGCGCGCGTCCGACCCGAGCACACTGCATAATTACCCATCTCGTAGTAGATCGCTTCCCGAGCGGTGTGGCCAGAAAGCGCCCGCCGCGACGCATATACTATCAGATTTCTCGGTGCGTGCGTCGCCCCTTGGGGGGCGACGCACACATAGTATAAGTATGCTGGGGTGACGCACGCGTAGTCTGCCGCGATCTCTGATCGCCGCCCCACGGTGCCCCACGACTGGTGCCCATGGTGCCCTTGGTACCACCGTGCTGTGCCACGTCTGGCTGCCACCCTGGTGTCCCACGGATGGACGATGCTCTACGATGCCCCAGTGTGCGGCGATCTCTGGTTGCCGCACGGGTGCCCCGTGGGTAGTACCCAGCGGCTGGTGCCATATGACATGCCCCAATGTGCGGCGACCTCTGGCTGCCGCACGGGTGCCCCATGGACCGCACCCAGCGGCTGGTGCCCCATGACGGCCCCAGCCTGTCTCAACAGGCAAGCAGCATACCAAACGTACAGCATGTACAACTCCCCCGTGTAAGAGGGGTGGGCTCGCCATCGCTCGGACGTCCATTTCCCGTGCATTTGTTGGTGTCGTGCGTGTTTTTTTTGCTCCATGGTCCAAGATGGTCCCGGATGGCCCCCGCCGAGAACAAACATGCACACGTCCGAGCGGTGCCAGGGGGGGGGCGCGAGGGCCGCATCTACGGTCCTGCGGACACGCTCCGCTCGGCGCAGCCGGCCAGGCCGCCCGCCCTGTACCCACAGGGGCCGCGACCACGGCGTCCGGACCGCGAGGCCGTGGCTAATAATCATTGTCCCGCCCGCGCAGCGCTGCGCCCCCCAGAGGCGGGAGAGGAACCCCGAGACTCGCCCGCGCGGCCGCCCCCCCCCGCTCGTCCGTGAGCGTGCCGAGGAGAAGAGGCGCAGGGAGGGGAGGGGGAGGAGGACGAGAAGGCCCTCGCGCCAGCCCGCCGCCCCAGTGTCCTCCTCCTCCGCCTCCTCTCCCTCCTCTGTTCCTGTTCCGGCCGGGAGTTTCGCCCGACACTTCCTCACCACTGATTACCCTGATGCCGAAACAGTGGCAACAGTTTCTCAAGTGGAGGGCGGTTCGAAATTTGGCTCTCGCCTCTGCGCCGAGCACGTTTGTTATTAACAAGCTGCAAAGGTGTCACGGATTGAGGGCGGGTTGTTTTGAATATGCGGCTCTCGCCTTCGCGCCGCGCACATTCGTTCTAACAAGTTGCAAAAGCTTCACGAATTGAGACCAGCTCGTTTTCAAAACGATGCTCTCGCCTCATCGCCCCTCACATTCGTCTTAAGTGTCCAAAGCAGTGTTACTGCTTATCATGGTCAACGTACCCGAAATGGCGTTTTGGAACGATTCAGGATTGTCGGGGCACAACTGTTATGCTCCTCCTCCTCCTCCTCCTCCTCCTCCTCCTCCTCCTCCCCCTCCTCGTCACCGTGCTCCTCCATCCTTGTGCTGCTCCTCCCCGTCCTCTCCTGGAGGAGGGGGGGGGGGGGGCCCTGAGATCCGAGGCACACTGCTTCCTCAGCGCGGGGCCCCCACGAAGTCCTGCCCCCCCTTCTCTCAAAGGCCGGCGTTCCGCCCCGAGCCGTCTTCGGACGGCCCTGGGGCCTGGCGAGGGCCCCCGGAGGCCGAACGTGGAGAAAGGCTTGGCACGCTGGCGCGCGCGACGCCGCCTGCTCGCCGAGTCCGTCGAGCGCCTGCTCGCCGAATCCGTCGCCTGTGGCAGGGGGGGGGGAGCAGGAGGGGGAGGAAGAGGAGGAGGAGGAGGAGGAGGAGAAGGGGCTGCTGCTGCTGCTCCTTCTCCTTCTTCGCCTGCTTCTCCTCCTCCTTCTCCTCCTCTTCCCCGTCGGGGGCGAGCTCGACTTGCGGCTGCCAAAGCGTTCTTTCATAGTATCCTGGCTAGGCCCTGGAGACCTAGCGTTGAAGAATTGGCGACCGTTCGGGAGGAGGCTCGACTGTGTCGCAAGAAGAATCGTGGTAGGGGACTTCAAGGCAATTTCGCAAGCAGAGCCTCTGTCAGAGTGATGGGCCCGCCTGTGGCGCTTCGATGGGTGGGGCCTCCCCCCCTCCTTTTGTTCTGTCCCCTGTGGTTTGCGACCCCCCCTACCCCTTGGTCCCAACCAGTGCGGAGGTCTGTGCCCCCCGTTGCCAATGCACACAGGATCCTTCTGGTCGCTGCAGCTCCTCAGGATTGCGTCAGTACTCTCAATGACACCTGGCACCGAGGAGGAGGGTGCCACGCTTAGGTCGGGCATGTCCCCCTACAGGCGGGTTTGGGGCGATTGAAAAAACAAACGAATACCCCAGATAGCCAAACAAATGATACATCTATCTATCTATCCATCGATATATATATATATATCAGAAAAACATGGAACATCGTCCCCATACTCTGTTTGAGCTATTTTTGAATATTCCTCTCCCCTGTCCACCTCATCTTGGCGATGACTCTGTCAAACAACAGGTCAACTTCTGGACTACAGCCGTCAACGACGGGCTGGTGTTGAGCGGGGACCGGCCGTGCCAGCATTTCTGCAGGCCTACCACGACATGTTCTTAGAACCCAAAAATGTTCGAAGAGAAAAACAATGTTCTTAGAACATGAACCCGATGTGATGAAACAATAAAGGCCCAGCCAGAAATGTTCTAAGAATATCTGGTGCAGACCACAAGAATGTTATTGGAACATTCGTTGGTGGGCCTATAGGCGAGCCAGGACGCTTCGCCACTGCTTGCCTGGGGGATAGGCAGTGGTCCTCGACACAGGAAGACAAGGCTGCTTTCTTGGGGCTTGCTACGGCGGGACCTAGGGCGGGGTCCATCCAGAGCGTGAGACTCTCCGCCGGCCAGACTGAAGAGAATTCGAGGGTACCCTCCACCAAGATGCACAAGAACATCCAACAGGCACGAAGAACGTTAGGGTACCCTCCCCGAACCGACCTCGATCTGGTACCTCGGTCCGACCGTACTCTCATGCTCCAGGCTTGAAGAGAGGCACGCCCGCGTGCTGGTTCCATCGCCCCATCCATCTCTGGTCACGTCCCGGGTGGGAGTTTCCTGTGCATGCTAATTACCCCTCACCCAGCAGAGTCACGTCAGGCGCGCCGCTCCCAGGACAGGTCAGGCTCAGGGCCCTGGCTATTCACTTGCCAGATTTCGACTACTGCAGCGGGAAGCCGATACGCACCAAAGCAAGGGAGGGAGGGAGGATGCGTGGCACCCGTCCGATCATCCCTTATGGAGCTTGGCCTTGCATTGCTCGCGCTCCTCTGTCCTCCTTCCTGCCATCAGGCTCTCAACGACCCGACTGTGAGTGGATTGGACAGTACCTGACCAATCCACGGTGCTCTACGTTCGCCCGAATGCTGCCTCGGCGTGCTGCTCTCACGTGGATGGGCCCTGCGGGGGCCCCGGGGGCGGCGGAGCCAAATCTGTGATTCTCTTGCGTGCGCACTGCCCCACCTCTGTTCCGCGCCACCACCTGTTCTTTGGCCTTCGCCTTCTTATGCCCTGATGGACCGACCGACCGAGGAGAAGAGGGGGGAGGGGGAGGCGGAGGGGGTGGCGGAGGGGGTGGCGGAGGGGGAGGCGGAGGGGGAGGAGGAAGAAGGAAGAGGAAGAAGGAGGAGTTGCTGTTTTTTCTGCCCCCACATCTCCCCTTCTCTTCGGAAGAGACTCTTCCTCCTCCTCCTCCTCCTCCTCCTCATCCTGCAGCCCTCTTCCTTCTAAATATCTCATCCCTGCTCCGGCGCGGTACGCTGTCCTCGTCCCGGCCCCGGACCGTCGACACCCCGAGAGCTTCCCCCAGAGCCTCCCGCCCCGCAGAGAAGAGCGACACGCTGCAGTGGGAGCTCGACCACGAGAAGCCTTCCACAAGAAACCCAACCTGAGACCCCAGGACGCCCACTGGTACTTGGCGTGGGAGCGTCACGCTTCCCATGGCAAACCACCCTCCGGAACCCAAGAAACCCAAAGAGCAGCCTGGAGGCAAGCAGGGTGTTTCTTGGCATGGGCTTCCACTGTACGACCTCACACGGCGTAGCGTGTCGACGGGGCCGCCGCGGGGACACGCGAAGCAAAAGTTCCTGACCCTGCCCCCCCCGTCACGTTGCCCCTAGCTCTTCGGGTCACAACTCGGCTCTCCAGCTGAGGGAACGAACAATGACACAAAGATAAAAGCTCGGAGGTCCGCGCGGATTTGTTTGGAGTCTTTATTTGATAAATTGTTAGTTTGATTATTGCTTGGAGTATTGTTTGATTATCGTTGGAATGTGTTTTGATTACTTGGGGGATGTTTTAATTATTGGCGTATTCATGTTTATGCTTTCTATTTCGTCCAAAAGTCGTCCTTGGGGGGATATGCTCGACCTAAGGGCAGCATGGCCAGGGCCGCGAAGAGCATCCCATCATCGAGAACAAAAGTAGGGGAACGAACAATGACAGAAAGATCACAACTCGGAGGTCCGCGCGGATTTCTCGGATCGGCGCCGGAGTCCCCTGGCAGCGCCTCTGGCGCCGCCGCCGGCGCGCTCCACGCGCCAAGGCGGAGGTCTCCAACGCCGAGCCGAGAAATCCGCGCGGACCTTCAAGTTTTTGTGCTTGTGTCATTGTTTGTTTCCCTGCTCCGAGTTCTTCAAAAGCTTCGGGGGGGCGTCGTCCCCGCCGACAGCCCCACATCGCCCCCTGTCGCGGGCAGCCACCGCGCGCCGAAGGCGCTCCAACCCCCGTCGCGGCGTGACGACGAGGCGAGATTGACCCCCGCTCGGCTCAGAGGCCGTGTCCTGCTACAGGTAATGGGGCAGAGAAAATGTTGATGACAGCTCGCATTGCAGTGGCTATGGCAGGCCATCAGTCCTTCGACTGCGCCAGGAATCAAGACGATTCGGCTGCCTCTCGGACGACGCGCGAGCGCCCTCGAGCTCACACGTGCTTCTCTTTCGACGCAGGGGGCAGGCTGACCCCCGTCGAAGGGGGGCGGGGGCCCACGCTTACCAAGAAGCCCAGAGCTTGAGCAGGGACCGACCGGCCTGGCATTCCTGTAGTCCTACCACGACATGTTCTTAGAACCCAAAACATGTTCGAATAACAGAAACAATGTTCTTAGAACATAAACCCGATGTGTTAAAACAAGACAGTCCAAGCCAGAAATGTTCGAAGAACACTTCGTGGGAACCACACAAGGTTCTTAGAACATTGCTTGGTCGGGCTATCGGCGAGCCGGGACGCTTCGCCACTGCCTGAAGAGCACCGGCGGCCGCTCCGCACGACTCCGGCGCCCCCGGGGCGCCACCGGCGAGGCGCAGCTGCGGGAGCGCACCCCGAAGCCGGAAGCGCCCGCCTGGAGCCGGCGAGCGCGCCCGAAGGCCTCGAGCCTCGAGCCGTCGAGCCGGCCGTGGAGCCTCGAGCTGCGCAGCTGGGCTCCGAGTCCCCTCGTCCTTCCCTCCCTCCCTCCCCTCCCCTCGCCTCCCTCCCCTCCCCCCCCCCCCCTCCCCTCCCCCCTCCCTCCCTCCCCCTCCCTCCCCTCTCCCTCCCCCTCCTCCCTCCCTCCCCTCCCTCCCCTCCCTCCCCTCCCTCCCTCCCCTCCCCTCCCCTCCCGCCTCCCTCCGCCCCCCCTCCGCGCCGCGGCGCGGCTCGCCAAAGGCAGAGAGCTGCTTGGGGCGCCCCGCCGAGGAGCTGCTGGCGCCGTCGTGGGTGGAGGGCAGGCCGTGCACGAGCTGGTCGTTGATCCAGTCGACGGAGAAGTCGTAGCGCTTCTGGGCGCCTGGCTGTCGCTACACGTCCTGCCTGCCTGCCTGCTGTTCCCTCGCTCGCTCGCTCTCCCTCGCTCTCCCCCGCTCCCTCCCGAGAGGGAGGGGGGGGGGGGGGGCGATGCGGAGAGAGGGCAAGGAGAGGAGGGGAGAGGAGGGGAGAGGAGGGGAGAGGAGGGGAGAGGGGCGGAGAGGGGGGGGGGCAGGGGGGCAGAGAGGAGAGGAGAGAGGAGGGAGTGCTGAGGAAGAGCAGCGGGGAGCGAGGAGAAGCATGACGGAGAATAGGGGGGGAGAGAAAGGAGAGGAGGGAGGAGGAGGAGTTGACAGGAGGGAGGATGGGGGGGGGAGCGAGAAGGGCAGGGAGGGAAAGTGGGAAGGACGCAGGGAGGGAGCAGGAGCAGGAGGAGGAGGCAGGGAGGAAGCGGAGTGAGCAGTGAGGAGAAATGAGGAGGCAGAGGAGGAGGAGGAGAAGGAGGAGGAATGAGGAGGGAGGAGGAGGAGGAGGAGGAGGAGGAGGAGGAGGAGGAGGAGGAGGCGGAGGACGAGATAAGGGAAGGGGGTGAGGAGGGGGGAGGAAGACCAGGAGAAAGGCTGCAGGCAGAAGGCAGGAGCAGGACGAGGAGAATGGCGAGAGGAGGAGGAGAACGATCATACACAAGGCTGAGGAGGAGGAGGAGGAGGAGGAGGAGGAGGAGGAAGAAGAAGCGAGGAGGAGGAGGAGGAGGAGGAGGAGGAGGAGGAGGAGGAGGAGGAGGAGGAGGAGGAGGAGGAGGAGAAGGAGGAGGAGGAGGAGGAGGAGGAGGAGGAGGAGGAGGAGGAGGAGCGACCGTACCAAGAAAGGACGAGACGAGGGCAGGCGGGCAAGACGCGAGAAGAGGGCAAGTGTCCACGCGTCCGCTTGTCTCGTCTATGGCCGCATCGCGTGCAGTGCAGCAGCTAGGCACTCAGCGCCTGTAGTGTAAAGAAGCGCGGCGCGGGGCGCGGCGTGCGTACTGAAACGCAGTTTGTTGTAAAAGTGAAATGAAAGCGCTGTCCTGCGAACAGCTTCTGAAACTGTGTGCTCTGGGTTTGCGTGTTGCTCTGACGTCCCTAGGCCAATTCGCACGAGGGGGTCCGAGGAGAGAAAGGAACGGGGTAACGCGAGGAAGTGCAGAAGGCGGGGACAGGTGAGGTAGTGGCCGAGACGGTCTGGGCAAGCTTCGCACCCGAGCAGACACGTGCGGCGCGGTCCAAACGAGAATCGGTGGCTGGTCTACCACGCTCCCGCTAGCGTTTTAAAGACAGCCCAGCGGATGGCTGGTGCTTTCTTTGAAAGGTATTCTGAAAGCTCCTTCCAGCGGGTTGGCAGGGCTGGAGGGAGCACGACTTCTGGGAGAGCCGACGAGAGGCGGCGCGCTAGGGTCTCTGCGAACTTGTCGGGGTAGAGGGAGGAGTGGAGGACCGAAGCAAGGGTTCGCTGGACCCTAGCACGGCGCGCTTCGTTGGTGGCAGCGGCGTGCTCATCTGCAGCGGCGCGCTGTGCCGCGCGCCAGATGGGCAGTGAGATGGCGTATGGCGGCTAGGAGGAGGAGGAGGAGGAGGAGGAGGAGGAGGAGGAGAAGGAGGAGGAGGAGGAGAAGGAGAAGAAAGAGGAGGAGGAGGAGAAGGAGGAGGAGGATTGGTGGGGGACCTTCATGGACGAAGCACGGTATAACGCAAACTCCTCCGCCATCGGGACTTCCAATGCGGCTCGGAAGCTGTTCACACCTTCGGAGGCACACCGAACCTGGGGTAGAAGCCGAACCTGGGGTAGAAGAACATCCCTCAAGAACGCAAGACCCTCCGCCGGCCAAAACGCACAGGACGTCCAAGGGTACCCTCCCCAGGGTGCACAAGAACTTCCAACAAACACGAAGCACTGGGATACCCTCCCCGAAGCGACCTCGAAGGTAACCTCCCCTTCTACATCGGTCCGACTGTACGTGGGGGTACAAACTTCCCAGGCACCCCCGTCCGCTAAGTAAGGGGGATGCAAAGTGTTACCATCGGCCCTGGAGCATTGGGGGAGAGGATTCGAGGCGTGGTGGATACGTCTTTGTCGATCGTGAGCCATGCTGGGCCTCCGCGCGCACCTGTGGGGACCGGCAGGTGTCAGGAGCTGGGGTGGAGGCACCACGTGCCAGACGAGGAGGGAAGCAGGGAGGAGGGCAGCCCCTCCGGGGTCGATGGGGTGATCCTGGGGGCCATGCTGGAGGGGGGGGGGATCTCGGGGTGCTCGGTGGCTTCCGGCGGCTCCCGGGGGAGGACGGGGGAAGGAGCGGCAGGGGCAGGAACCGCGGACAGGGTGCGGGGGGCCCCTCCCTGGCCTCGGTATACCCCTCCCGGGCGAAGATCCCTCCCGCCCTCTGGGCGCGGGCGGTCCACGGCAGAGCTCGACCGGAACCGTGTTTTTCCGTCTGCGTCTTGCCTCCGTTTTTGCCCTCGGGTCGTCTTCGCTCCGCCTCTGCTGCAGAACGAAACCAGAACGAAAACGGCCATGGAAATCGCCAAAAATACCCTTCGAGTCGAGCCCCGGTGCATGGGGTGTCCTCTTCCAACCTCCCTCCACGTCGGCGGGGGGGGGGGGATACCGGGCACCCCTGGCCCTACCCGCTCCCCTGGGTCTGGCCAGGGGGTGGAGTGGGGGAGCCAAACGTCAGGGGGCACTTGAAGCAGCGCCAGACCGGGGCGGAGGAGCCCTTTAGGGGCCAAGATGGCTCCTACATGGCCTCCCAAATGGCTCAAGATCGTCGTCGTCGTCGTCGTCGTCGTCGTCGTCGTCAACTTGAAGCAGCGCCAGGACGGCTGTGGGCACCCCCGGTGGGGAAACCAAGAGGTACCGACACCTCTGCTCCCGGAT
This sequence comes from Prorocentrum cordatum, assembly GCA_963575745.1. Taxonomy (NCBI): domain Eukaryota; class Dinophyceae; order Prorocentrales; family Prorocentraceae; genus Prorocentrum; species Prorocentrum cordatum. The sequence goes on along the minus strand of CAUYUJ010020058.1, from coordinate 150,130 downwards.
CTCGAGGCGAATCCGGCGGCGGCACGAGGGCCGCCCAGGAGGCCGAGAAAGGGGAACACGAGGGACGGGAAGAGGCATGGGTACCTCTTCCTCCTCTGACCAGGGGACCGTCGAGGAGTCAAGCCTTCGGCTACAGGGCGCCATCTGGCAAGCCGGCTTCTTCTCGGACGTGCCCAACCTGCACGCACTCGACCTCAGAAGAATTCCCCGAGGGCAGCGGAAGCCGCTCTCGGCGGGACTTCCGCCTGGTTCGGGTTCTCCGAGCTCGCTCTGGCGACGCCATTCTTCGCTCTTCTTCAGTTCCTATCTGCAGATCGTCAATCAAGCTCTCTCTCTCTCTTTCTCTCTCTCTTTTCTTGCTTTCTCTCTCTCTCTCTCTCTTTCTCTCTCTCTCTCTCTCTCTCCCTCTCTCTGGTTAGAAACCAGGAAAGGCGACAGCAGCACCACCAGGGCGAGGAGATGCGAGGAGGCAAGAGGGGTCTCAATGGTGGTGTAGTTCCCCCCTCTCGCTCGAGACATCCCCAGCCTCCAGCTCGGGGAGGCATCGTGGACCTCCTCGCTGGAGGTAAGCCCCCTGATGGTGTTGGTGTCGCGTTTCCTCCCACCGCTCTGGTGAGACATGTCAATGCGGAGCTTCACAACAGCCTGGTCCTGGAGGAGCAATAACTACGGGCGGGAGACTGGCCCGATGCCGAAATCATGTGTAATAAATGCGTCGAGGGCATGTCGAGATGATGTTGCAGCTCCACCCGGCAAGGTGGGCCAACGCGCACTGATTGAAAGTCTTGGGGAGGCCTTAAGGGACACATGCAACGCACAGAGACATACTAATACTAGATGTCCCCCCTGGAAGCGCGACTCCGACCCGAACATATAGTATACCATCTTGTAGTATATCACAGTATATCGTTTCCAGAGCTGAGTATGTGGCCAGAAAGAGTCCTATACTACAAGATTTCTCGGTACGCGCGTCGCCCCTGGAGGTCGACACACACATAATATTAGTATGTTGGGGTGACGCCGAAAACATATTGCCCGCATGCTCTGTGCACACCAATGCCTAGCCCTGGCGCAAAAATGGGCAGCGAAGGTTCCGTGACAACGATGAGAAATGCCAACTGCCCACTGGGCCCAGCTCATCCAAAAGAAGCCCGTCTTGTCGTTAGTCGGCGGTGGACAAACCTCCCTTTAGTAGACCTCCTTTGTGAAAACGGCATGGGACCGAAACCGACGGACCTGGACCCGCAGAAAGGACGGCCGCGACGCCCTCTTGCGAACCGAAAACGGCCAATTCCTTAATCGACGTGTCGGGGTAGGAGGTCTGTTCATCCCCGAGTTAGGGAGGGCCCTGCCAGGGAGTGGTTCACCCGGGGCCCGAGCAGGCGGTGCCGGAGGGTCTCCCGCCGCCTCCCCGACGCGTCGGCGATGCATATGCGATGCACTGTGGACGTTGGGATGTCCTCCTCCTCCTCCTTCTCCTCCTCCTCCTCCTCCCTCCTCCTCCTCCTCCTCCTCCTCCTCCTCCTCCTCCTGAAAGTCAACCTCCTGATCGAGATGCATCGCCGATGCCTCTGCAATGCGGCGCGATCCTTCGACCACATCTGCTCTGGCCCCACGTTGGTGGCCTGGATCACCCCGACTCCAAACCCCCTTCCCGGGGATGTGGGCGGGGATGTGCGCGTGCCGTCAAAGAGTCTCAAGGAGGATCTGGATGTCTCCCAGACCGCTCCAGACAGCCCAAGATGGCCACCAAGCTGGCCCAAGATACAGTCAACCCGCATGATAAGGATGCACGGTAAGTATGCAAGGGCCCTGAAAGGCCAGGGCGACACTCTGCGAGCGGGGCGCGGCCAACAAAAGCGGCCAAGGAGAGACCGAGGAGGCAAGGATGTGAGGATACCCTTAAAAAGGCTGCCCATCCTTTTTATGCGGGTTGACTGTAGCATTAGGTCGGACATGTCCTCCTACAGGCGGATTTTGGACGAAAAATGAGATGTAGCCAGAAATAGTCTAACAATTGTCCCCAGACTATTTTTGACTATTTTTGAAATTTCATCCTATAGAGGGACAGGCCGACTTAACTGTAGTCAACGTCGGCGTCCAGGGGCTTATGAGGAGGGCGAGGCGGTCGTCGTCGTCGTCGTCGTCGTCGTCGTCGTCGTCGTCGTCGTCGTCGTTCTCGTCGACCTCGTCGACCTCGTCGGCCTCGCCAGTCGTCCTCGTAGTCCTCGTTTTCGTCACAGTTGTCGTCGGGCAGGCTGGAAACACTGGCAGTGGGAAAACAAAAGAGAAACTGGCCAGAGCTGGAAAGATTGAAGGGCTGGTCCCAGTCACACTTTTTTTCCAGCTCTAAAAAACAACATAAACATACACTTTTGGCGCTCCGCGCGGATACCTTGGTTCCGCGCCGGATCCCCCGCCCTGGCGCGCGGAGCGCGCCAGGGGCGGCGCCGGAGGCGCCGCCAGGGGGCCCCAGGGCGATCCCCCGAGACCAGCGTTAGTAGGCATTGGGGAGGCCCCTGCAACTATTTGCCTCCGGGGTGGACCGCGTCTGTGGGCGCGGGCCCCCCTGGCCCCACATGCCGTTGCGTCGAACCACCTCGTGCATCAGGCTTCGGAAGAAGCCACTCTGGCACCAATATCTGGTTGCGTGACCTCATTCCTGTGCAGTGCTTAGAGATCACCGTTTTTGTTTTTTCCTTCTTTTGTAAAATCGACAAAAACTTCCACGTAGCACTAGGTCGGGCATGTTCCCCCTACAGGCGGGTTCTTTATACGAAAAATAAAACATACCCCCAAAATGATGCTACAAGCAAAAAAAAATCAAGAACCGTCCAACAGTCGTCCCCCGACTACGTTTTGGGGGCTATCTCTGGATGTTCCTCCTGCAGAGGGACGGGCCCGACTGAAACGTACGGCAGGTCCGTGTCGTGCCGACCCCAGCGTTGGTTTTTGACACCGCAGGGATCGTTCAACCTTGAACGATCGGCCGCTGCCGCAACGTCCGATCGTTCAACATCGATCGATTCTGGGTCGCCGGCGGCGTTCAACCTTGAACGCCCGCGCTGGGGTCGCCGCTGGTCGACACGACGCAAACCTACCGCAGCCGTCGTGCTGCCAAGAAGAGCGCGGCGAGGGGGGGGGAGCGAAGAGCCCTCGGAGGCCACGACGGGCCGCGGCCACGAAGAGGCGCCCCGACCTGGGTCTCGGGAGCGGCCCCGACGACCAGAGCCCCTCCTCCTCCACCTCCTCCTCCTGCTCCTCCTCCTCCTCCTTCACCTCCTCCACCTCCTCCTCCTCCTCATCCCCCTCCGCAACCACCTCTTCCTCCTCCTCCTCCTCCTCCTCCTCCTCCTCATCATCATCATCATGCTCCTCTTCTTCCTCCTCCTCCTCCTCCTCCTCATCATCATCATCATCATCATCATCCTCTTCTTCCTCCTCCTCCTCCTCCTCGTCCTCGTCCTCGTCCTCCTCCTCCTCCTCCTCCTCGTCCTCCTCCTCCTCCTCCTCCTCTCGAGAGCCCCAAAGCGGTCCCTGTTTCAACGCCTTGACTGCACACCTGGACTTTAAAACGAGGCCAGGACGAGGATAGAAAATGGAGTGAGGACACCGTCGGGGCGTTGACCTAAGGAACGGTAAATAGGCAACGAGGCTCCTGTTTCCCATACGTTGAACCTCGACTTCCCATCGAAACTCTCCAGAACATCTGAGGCAAACTGTGAAGCAACCAAGGAACACCGAGCCCCTCCCCAACGAGAAAAGGTTCCTTCTTCAGCGCCCCGACTGTAAATCGAGGACCTCTGGGACCCCGCGGCTATGGAGGAGGCCTCGGGCGCCGCGGCCTCCTCAGAGCCCTGCAGAGCGCTCCGGGAGCGTGCCGCAGCGCTCTGGAACGGAGGTCTTCTCGTCCTGGCCCCGCCCGAGTTTTGGCGCCCTGGCTGCACGCCTGGGCTACCACGATCGGCGTCGAGCGAGGGGGGAAATGAGAAGGAGAAGGCCTTCTTCTCAGAAGGCGGCGGAACTTCTCGGAAGCCCTCGCGCCTTCTGAGAGGTTCGCTGGGTCCTCGCGGAAGGCTCGGAAAACTTCTCAGGAGGCCGGGGACTTCCGAGCCTTCTGAGAAGGCCCGCCCCTCCTCAAATTCCCCTTGGGCTGGCTGCCGACACGAGCAGCAAAGACGCTTCCGCGCGCATCCGAAGCCGAGCGCAGCAGATGCTCTGGCTCTGGCTCTGCCCCATCCGCGGGCGGCTCCCAGAGCAACCCGGCCGCGGCCCGCCCTCCCCCCCGCGCGCCCCCCTGGGTGCGCCGAAGAGGTGGGCCAGGAAGATGGAGGTTGGCGCAGCACGGCCCCAAGCGTGTGCACCGGCGAGGGGGGGCGGGGGCCAGAGGACGTGCCGAGGCAGAAGGAAGGGAAGTGGCGTGTGGGATCTGGGTGGCGACGCGAGCCTGGGCCATGAAATCCACGCACGCACGCACGCACGCACGCACGCCCGCACGCACGCACGCTCGCACGCACGCACACCAACTTTTTGGCGTCGCGGCCACGCGCGCGGCGGCGCGGCGAAGGTAGCCGAGAGGAATAACGCGCGCGGCCGGGCCAGATCACGCGGCGTGGGGACCAGGGGTCCGCCCAGCGGTAATTGACCAGGTCACTCGCGGTGGGCCGCACGCGCGCGCACACACACACGGACCCCCGACGTCATTATATCTCCATGACGCGACCACCACAGGGACGGGCCCACTCCCCGGGGACCGGTGTTCCATCCAAAATCGTTCCTTGACGGTCCCGAGGCCCCGTGAGGGCCCCCAGTGGCCGGCAATAGCGGAAAACCTTCCGTCGCGATTCTGCTCGCAGCGCGAGGGCGTCTGGGAACACGCACACACCTGGCCTGGACCCCTCTCTTCGGCGCCCTCCCCCAACTCGGGAGCGGCCAAGAGGGGGGTGTCCAAGAGGGGGGGGTGCAAATCATTAACCGGCGGCAGGCGCGCGGCCCAGCGGGGGGGCCAGGGACGTAATGAAAGAAGAAGAGGTGCCATGAAACGTGGGGAAATATCATGGCCAACGCCATGATATCCCCCCCCCCTAGTCATCACCCCCCTCCTTGCCGCCCTCCCCCAACGCCTGCTGGCCGCGGCCGCCGGGCCCCCGCGACCTCGAGCACGAATTCGCTGCACGGGCGCGGATCGCGGCGTGGCAGCGCGGCGCGCCCCCGGGTGGGCGCCCTCCACGGCGGCGGCGGCGCAGATGGCGTCGGAGATGGCGCAGGCGAGACCCTCTGAGGCGAGGCCAGGAGAGGGGCGGCATCGGAGGGGGGTGCTTGGAGAAATCTCTGAGATCCGGCGGTCGTGGAGGATGCATCAGGCGCCGCGGCCTTCTCCGAGCGGCCTCGCGACGCTCCGGGGAGACGTCCCAGAAGGATCTGGGACGACGTGATCCCTGCCGTGGCCCCGCGCGACGCTTCCGAGGTAGGCGATCGACATTCACGAGGACGACTCCACGTCCTCGTCCTCGTCCTCCTCCTCCTCCTCCTCGTCCTCGTCCTCCTCCTCTTCCTCCTCCTCATCCTCTTCCTCCTCCTCCTCCACCTCCTCCTCCTCCTCCTCCTCCTCCTCCTCGTCCTCCTCCTCCTCATCCTCCTCCTCCTCCTCCTCCTGCTCACCCCCACGACCCCACGAGGAGCCACGTTTCGTAGCCCTTCCCTGCTGCCCCTGGCGCCCAGAGTGGGTGGCAGCAGCAGGGCCACGGGTCGAGCGTCGATCGCCGACGAGGGCAGAGTGGGGCGGCCCCGGCGGAGGCCGGCCTTGCTCGCCTTGCACTCATGGCCCTCCCCTCCTCCTCCTCCTGCTCCTGCTCCTGCTCCTCCTCCTCCTCCTCCTCCTCCTCCTCCTCCTCCTCCTCCTCCTCCTCCTCCTCCTCCTCCTCCCCTCCTCCCTCCTCATCCCCTCATCCGCGCTCGCACGGCGTCCTCCTGGCTCATCCTCGTCATCGTCCTCTGAGGTAAGGGGGGGGTTGGTCGGGCCTCCAGGGACCCACCCCCACCTGTGTATCAGAGCAGCGCGCCAACCTGGAGGGTCAGGGGGCGTCTGCACGTGTGAGGGGTGAGGGTGGCGCTTGCTGATGCGACGCATGACTAACGCAAGCCACAACCCCACCGCGGCCCCGGCATTCCGACGTCGTGAAAAAAGAACATGACCGAATCCCACCAGCCCTTTGGGCGTGAGTGGTTTAGCGAGCTCTCTCTGTTCTCAACCCCCCTTCTTCCCCTTCGGGGAGGGGTTTACCCCTCCCCCTACCCCCTCCCCCTGGACCTGGAGAGGGGGTTTCGCGGGTGGTCAGAGGGTCCTTTTTCTATCCCTGGGAGGGCTAAAATTCGACACCCCTCACGAGGATCGTGGCCCCGACGGGGGTACTGACAAAAATGCTCGCCCCATCTGTGATCGATCGCCCCAAAGATGGCCCCAACAGGCCCCCAAGACGCTCCAAGAGGCGCCCAAGAGGGCCCCCGGACGCTCCCAAGAGGCTCAAAAGAGAGCCCAAGAGGCCCCTCTACGATCTCCAAGAGGCCTCCAAACTGCCTTGGATACGACTACTTGTACTACTACTACTACTACTACTACTACTACTACTACTACTACTACTACTACTACTACTACTACTACTACTATTACTACTACTACTACTACTACTACTACTACTACTACTACTACTACTACTACTACTACTACTACTACTACTACTACTACTACTACTACTACTACTACTACTACTACTACTACTACTACTACTACTACTACTACTACTACTACTACTACTACTACTACTACTACTACTACTACTACTACTACTACTACTACTACTACGACTACTACTCACACCAGGACGAGGCGCCCGAACGACTCACACCACAGCCCGAACGACTCACACCGACGAGGGCCCCGAACGACTCACACCACGAGGAGCCCGAACGACTCACACCAGGAGGAGGGGCCCGAACGACTCACACCAGGACGAGGGGCCCGAACAACTCACACCACGAGAAGCCCGAACGACTCACACCAGGACGAAGAGCCCGAACGACTCAAACCACGAAGAGCCCGAACGACTCACACCAGGAAGAAGGGCCCGAACGACTCACACCAGGACGAGAGGCCCGAACGACTCAAACCACGAGGAGCCCGAACGGCTCGCACCAGGACCAGGGGCCCGAACGACTCACACCACGAGGAGCCCGAACGACTCACACCAGGAAGAGGGGCCCGAAGGACTCAAACAAGGACGATGGGGCCGAACGACTCACCCCACGAGGGGCCCCAACGACTCCCACCAGTCGTCGTCGTCGTCGTCATCGTCGTCGTCGTCGTCGCCGCCGCCGCCGCCTTCGTCGTCGTCGTCGTCGACGTCGTCGTCGTCGTCGTCGTCGTCGCGGTTGTGGTCGTCGTCGTCGTCGCGGTCGATATCGTCGTCGTCGTCGGGTGCGTCGTCGTTGTTAGGGTCATCGCTGTGGTCGTCGTCTCCGCTAAATCCCTCTTGCCTCCCACCGCTTTCTCTCCCTCCTCCTCCGCCGCGTCCTTCTCCCGCTCCCACCACAAGGAGGATGTACAAGGAGGCGGGAGGAAGAAGGAACAGGGGAAATATGCGGGGGCAGGCGGAAACACGCCTGAAAAACACGACTGTCGGCATGCTTCGCAAGACTTGCTGTTTTGAGATGGGCTGGTGGGGATGCGCGAAGCGTGAAGAATTACAGTCGGCCCGTATCATTGGGATGCGCGATGAGGATTCTGGGGCCTTGGACGCCCACGTCGAAGCTTCTCGAGAGGGGCGCGGCCAACAAAAATAGCCAAGGATGGGCAGAGGGGACAAGGATGCACGGGTACCCTTGGGAAGTCGCTCGTCCTTACTGTCGGCCTCGACTGTGAGATTGGCTCAGGATGCGCTCCAAGATTTCCGAGACCTCTGGCGGCGCAGCCGGTCCTTGGGAAAGTTGCCCATCCCTACATGGGGGGCTGACTGTATGAAGGGGCCCCAGGACACACAAATAAATACACACAGATAAAAAAGATTCCCCATATGTTCCCATACCTTCTGGGTTTTTGTCTTTCCCCCCACTGCCCATAGTTTCCCATACTTCTGGGGAATCCACGATCCATTGTGTCTGTGTGTTTCTTCCCCTCCTGACTGTAGAAGAGACTCGTGACCAAATCTCTCGACCCCTCTGCGGAGGCCGGACGGGCCCGTGAGGGCCAGGAGAGGCCCGAAGCGCGGGCGCAGACGTCCGCCGTCGCGCAACGTTTTTCGCCAGTCCGAGAGGCCCCCAGCAAGACGCGCTGGACGCTTGGCTCCCATATGTGGGGAGCTTGGGGACGGAGGAGGAGGATGGAGGGGAGGAGGCGGAGGAGGAGGCGGAGGAGGAGGGGGCGGAGGAGGAGGAGGAGGAGGAGGAGGAGGAGGAGGAGGAGGAGGAGGGGGAGGAGGAGGAGGAGGTGAAGGAGGAGGAGGAGGAGCACGAGGAGGTGGAGGAGGAGGAGGAGGAGGCGGAGGAGGAGGCGGAGGAGGAGGAGGGGGCGGAGGAGAAGGAAGGGAGGATCGGGGAACCCAGAAAAGCACCGATGCCGCTGCTCCCCAAGCCTCTCCCGGACGCTGGAAGGTGCTCAAGAACCTTCTGTGGCAACTCGCGTGAGCCTCCCATGCCATTTTGCTGGATCTTGCGAGTCGACGCGAATCGACGCTAGTCGACGCTAATCGACGCTAAATCGACGCACACCGACGTTGCCTCGGCGTTGTCTCAACGATTTCCAGGCGCTAGTCGACGCCAGTCGACGCTAAAGACAGAAGTACGAGGGTGTGCAAGGCTCCCACGATTTGCTTCTGAAAAGATCAGGCCTGGGTGTGAAACTCTGGAAGCATGAAAAGCACCAGACGCGAAAGTTGGCTCTGGACGCACTGGCAACGGACTCCTGGCAATACAATGAGCTGGCCGGCTCCAAGGATTGCACCCTGATGACTGTAATCAGGCCCAAGCATGGAATTTTGATGACACGAAGAATCGAGCGGCAGGAAGGGCCTTTTCCAAGGGCAAATGTTTCATCCCGAATTGTTTGTTAACAGCCCCTGGGCCCAGACAGGGCCAGGGGCCAAACACGGCCCAAAGCCGTCGAGATGTTTTCACGACGCGATCACGTCTGGGAAGCAGGATCGAGATCAGGTGGAGAAGAAAGAGGATGGGCATCGGCCGCAAGGAGCAGGGTGAAGAAGAGCTGCGAGCCTCGATGTGGTAACGCAGCATGTCATCCTGCAGGCAACCCTCGCTGATCACACGGCACCTCTGCGGCCGACCCTTGGCTGACAAGGAGCTTGGGGGGGGGGGAAAGGCCCCTGCACCTTGCACCCGTATGCCTCTAGACATTCGATACTTGATCTGTTCGTCAACTCACTCTTGCTTCCACCCGAAACTGGTCCGCAGAGTCACGATTGCCTCAAAATCGCTCCGCGAGTGATTATGTATATATATATATATGTGTTTACACCCATACATACTAGAACATCGCACGCTTCGCGAGCTCTCAAATTCTGGCTAAGGTGGAAGGAGGGGGGGAGGGGGAGAGGGGTTTACATTTCCCCCTCCCCCGCCTGGAAGGGGCGCCCCGCGAGGTGGCAGAGGATCATTGTTAGTCCAAGTGGCTGCAAGAGGGCCCCTGAGCGAGCAAGATGGCCTCCGAGATCGCCCAAGCTACTTCAAGATGGCTTGAGATAGCCCCAGGCATACCTCTAAGAGGCCCCAAGGCAACCCCCATCACGGCGCCACGTGCCCTTCGAGCCGCCCAAAAAGGCCCCGAAGAGACCAATATCCTTCAACAACCGACGGCAAATATTAGCCAGCGCGGATCTTTTGCTTCTAGCAATATATGTTGTGCACATGATGTGGTGCAATCGATGTGGTGCGACTTATGGCGTGCAGTCTATGGTGTACAACATATGGTGCTTGACCGATGCTGACCAGTCTGTGCGGGGCAATCTGCGGTGTGCATTATATGATGCGCGAACTACGTTGCACACCTGTGTGGTGCAACTTGCGTGGGGTGACATATGTGGTGCGACACATGTGGTGGAATGTATGTGGTGCACCTCACTTGTGGAATTCGTTGTTGTAAACTCTACTGCTCGCGCAACCATCCCACCCATCCGCCCGCAACTTGAATTAAAAAACACATGTGGCGACGATTGCGAAGAGTGCTTGGTATTGACTGGTGCATCTCTGCGGCCGCGATAGCCCGCGCATGCTCGCGCGCGCAGCGGCCAGCTAGTGCGGCGCGGCCAACGCGGCCGCGGAAGCGCCGACCCCTGAGCACTTCCAAGTGGGCACGTCAGTGCGAGTCGGCTACTCGGGCGGGCGCGGTATCATGGCAACGTCGACAACACTAGACACGATGATGATAGTGGCGACGCTGGCGGCGATGATGACAAAGGCGACGGCACGGCCAGTGACGGCGCCGATGCTGATCACGCCGACGCCCATGACGGCGTTCCCCCATCGGCAATGACGGTTGTCTCACGAGTTCGACACGCGCGCGTGGCCGACGCGCGAGGCGCCCGCAAGGCATTAGTCGACACGGGTCGTGCCCCCCAGCACGCGAGCAAGGGCGCTTGAAGGATATCGACATGCGGTGCGAAAGGCCCGTTTGGCATAAGCTAATGACAAGTATGTGAATCTGTAGGTTTTCTGCAAAATTCACAGAGGCCGCGAGCGCAGGATTACTGTGAAAACTGGCGTTGCAACACCATGTGCTTTCATATGGTTTCGGGACACTCGTTTTCTAGTATTTCGGCATGCGCGCGCGACGACACGCGCGTGTGCACTTCGCCCCGTTTCTTGATACAAAGGATTATTGAAAACGGTTGACGCTGTGATAAAGGAGTGCGCGCGCATATTATTATTTGCAGAGGGTGAGCGGGGGGCCGATACCAGCCTGCCTGGGGCGGTATGAATTCATATTTGGGATGGACGATGGGGCAGAATTATGTGCAAATTGCAATGCGAAAAGGTGACCGCTTAACCCCGGGGGGTCGACCCAAATATTCTTCCAGAAAGAAATATAAACTGTGCAATCCATGTGTTGCAATCTATGCTGTGCAATCTATGTGGTGCAATTGACGTTTGCCCATAATCTGACACATCCCATGCTCTTGCAACCATCCCACCCACCCACCCGCAACTTGTTTTGCAAAACCTCTTAAGACCGACTACGACGACACCGACGACAGCAGCTACGACGACACCGCTGACGCCTCCGACGATAACGACAACGAAGACGACGACAACAACAACGACGACACCGACGACGACGAGGCCGACGCCGACGACGACGACGACGATGTCGACGCCGACGGCGACAACGACGACGCCGACGACGACGACGACGCCGACGACGACGACGACGACGACGGTGGCGACGACAACGACGACGACGACGCCGACGCCGACGCCGACGCCGACGAGGACGACGACGTCGCCAACAAAGACGACGACGACGAGGGAAGAGGGAGGACGACGACGGCGACAACGACGGCAACGACGAGGGAGGAGGGAGGACGGCGACAACGCGAACGACGAAGAAGGAGGAAGGACGGCGACGCCGACGACGACAACGACGAGGGGGGAGGGAAGACGACGACGACGACGACGACGATGACGACGACGACGACGACGGCGACGAAATAGGAGGGACGACGACGAGACGCCGACGACGGACGACGACGACGACGACGAGGGAGGAGGAGGAAGGACGACCACGGCGACAAAGAGGACGACGACGACGAACACGAGGAAAGACAGAGGACGATGCGACGACGACGACGACGACGCGGGAGGAGGGAGGACGGCGACGACGACGACGACGACGAAAGAGCGCGCGCGCACGCTCTTGTTGAAAATCCGTGTTGCGAAGCCTTGTGTTTTTGTATGTTTTTTGGGGCGCACGACTTTAAAATCCTTCCGAAACCGATGGGTTTTGAAGTATTTCGGCATACGCGCGCGACGACGCGCGCGTCTGCACCTCATCCCAGTGTTTGCAAAGGATTTGCGCCACGGCACACGCGCAAGGGCGTTCGACAGATTTCAACATGCGCGCGCGCGAAGCCCGCTTGGTAGCATGTTGTGAAAATCTTGAAAAAAAAACATGGTTTTCTTAAGATTTCGCAAGAGCTCGCGCGTAGGCTTTTTTAGCAAATCAGTGTTGCGAAACAATGAGTGTTTGTATTTCTTTTGGAAGCTCGTTTTCGAAATCCTTCCGAAGCCGCAGGTTTTTGAAGGATTTCGGCATGCGCGCGCGACGACGCGCGCGTGTGCACTTCGTCTCACTTGTGTTGCAAGGGATTCGTGAACATGTGTTATGTTAGAACAAAGAATGCCCCTGCGTATCGTTTTTTACCAGGGAACTTCAGGGGGGCCTATACTGGCTCCATTTTGACATTGTAAATTCATATTTCGGATGGACATGTGGTCAGAATCATACATGGTTTACATACCCGAAAGGGAGGCGGCGAACGCCAGGGGGAGGGGGGGGTAGAGTCTATTGTCTTTTCAGAAAGGAGAATTGATGCAATCTGTGTGGTGCAATCCACGTGGTGCACTCAATGTGGTGCAATCTACGTGGTGCATTTTTGCAAGGCTGCGACTAGGCGGCGACGGGTTCGGCGGCGGCGACAACATAGCCGCCAGATCGACGATCAGGCCCAGACGACGGGCGGCGACGAGGCGGCGATGGGGCGGCGACGGCGACAATCAGGACCACTGCCTTAGAAGATGTTAGCCAGCGTGGACCCCAAACCGTGTGTGTCTAGCAATATATGGTGCGCCGTCAATGCAAAGCAATGGAAACATGTTCATACGCACATACCTATATATATGTATATGCTGCAGCTGTGCAACATGCGCGATACAATATATTCCCACGCATGCACTCACATGATTGGCGCCGACGGTCGTAGCTCGCACAACTTCCGTGAACACGAGTGTGGCTGGGGAAGTTGAAACACGGTTCGATGTCCCTGCAATCATAGCGGTGCCCCCCAAACAAACAATGCGATGGTCTCGAAGCCGACGGACGCAAGAGAGTCCCAGCCTGAAACACACACCTGACGCGTGGAAAAGTCATGGGGATCAATACAAAGTAGGAGCACACACTAGCTTTATCCCTTAGCCACGCTCTAGCGGAAAGCCCAGGCGCTTGAACTTAACGTACGCCCCATGGGAGCAACGCTTCGACTCGCGAAACCGTTGGTATATCGCCTAAGGTCGACCCTGGGGGTTCGTGCGGGTCCATCGATGGAGTAGCCTGGGGGACCGCAGCGTGACCATACCCTCCATAGCCGCCGACGTTAGACCAGGAGTCCAGGGTCTGGCAGCTGGTTGAGCACCAATTGAGGAGGCCTGGCCGTAGATACCACCGCCGCCCTAATCAGAAAATGGAATTCCCCATGGTCTGAAGCCTCCTGGGCATATTCCCTGACGAAGGCCCCCACCGTACTCATCGACGCATGTCACCGACTTTAGATCCGGAGTCCAGGGTCTGGCAGCTGGTGGAGCACCCATCGAGGAAGCCTGCCCACGGACACCACCGCCGCCCTCTGCGGATAAAGGAATCCTCTAGGGTCTGTTGCCTCCAATTGAGGGACGAAAAAAACGACCCTACCCTGGGTTACAAGTGCGTGGTCTGTAAACCTCCTGGGAACCCCCAAGGCCTAGAGCCGCCAGGACGCGGCACATCACGCAGGTTTTACCCTGTCAGCCCACAGGAGTTTCAGCGCACAGCGCCTCGTAAACCAGGGTAGGGGCGTTTTTTTATGCCCTTGATCCAAGGCACATTCCTTGACGACGGCCCCCACCGTACCCATCGACGCATGAGCTCTGGGAGGTCCGCGCGCAGATGTGCTGCCAGTTCGGGGGGAAGGGGGCCCTTTCGTGATGGGGGGTGTGAAAACACAAGCAGAAAGGGGTTCATCCTCTGTCGCAGGGCGCGTGGAAACCACGGGTCACTATTGTGCGCCGTGCGTACTCCGCGCCAACGACTGCACGATCTGTTGGGCACATCTCCGAGACCCCCCTCTGCTCGGGAGCGGCCGAGAGGGGGGTGTCCAAGAGGGAGGGGTCCAAATCATGACCGGCGGCATGTGCGCGGCCCAGCGGGGGGGCCAGGGACGTAATGAAATGAGAAGAGAGGCTATGAAATCTGGGGAAATATCATGGCCCACGCCATGATATCCCCCCCCCCTAGTCATCACCCCCCTCTTTGCCGCCCCCGACCCTCTGCTGAGGATCCCCTTCGCCCGAAGCCGATGCCGGGCCAGCGCTGGACCCTCCCCCCCATCCCTGGCGCGCGGAGCCCTGCAGGCGCCGCCAAGGAGGGGATGGGGGAGCGCTCCCCCTCCCCCTGCTCCTCCTCCTCCTCCTCCTCCTCCTCCTCCTCCTCCTCCTCGGGGGGCGGCGCCGACCTCGGAAATCCGCGCGGGCCTCTCAGAGCTGCTATGCTCAGGCGGGAACAAAAACACACAGACACAATGAATCGTCGATCCCCAGGAAAATATGCGAAAATATGGGAGGTGGGGGGGAAGACGAAAATCCAAAAAATATGGAACAAATATGGGGAATCCTTTTATTCCCTACCTGGGCTCTGCCTAGAAGGGTTCTTACTCTCTTGGCTTAAAGGGCCGGGCAGTGGGAACCGGCCCGGGCGGTTCCCCCAGTATCCGCCCCGCGGTTCCCCCAGCTACGTCCCCTTAGCTTAGCGTTGCTTATCTCATCTTAGCGTTGCTTAGCGTTGCTCGTGTGTGCCAACCGCGTTGCCAGTTTAGTTTTCTGTTCGGGTAATTAGCATGGGTGTAATTCCCTACCTAGGCTATGCCTAGAGGGTTAGCTTAGCTTAGCTTAGCATAGCGAAGCGCTGAATTAGCATAGCATAACATATCATAACATAGCCAATCCGAGCATAGCATACCATAGCATAGCAGAGCGCAGCATAGCATAGCATAGCATACAACATCATAGCATGTTATAGCATAGCGCAGCTTAGCATATCATAGCATAGCATAGCATAGCTTAGCATAGCACAGAGCAGCATGGCATCGCATAGCATAGCTTAGTATAGCTTAGCATATCATATCATAGCGCAGCATAGCGCAGCATAGCATAGCATAGCATAACATAGCATAGCATAGCATAGCATAGCATGGCACATAATGCTGCTTTCCAAAGGGCTAACTTCTAGGCAGGGTCGCACTGGGGTAATTTGTGTGAATTTATTTGTGTCCCAGGGCCCCTTTCTATGCGTCTGATCTTTCGAGCCAGCTTCTCGGGAAGCTGGGGCCTTCTCAGAGGGGCCCGGCTGGATGCTCACTCTGGGGACCTTTCAGGAGACACTCGCTCCACTCGTGCGGCGAGACTGCGTCGAAGGTCCGTCGATGTAGATCCAACCCTGAGTCGAACCTGAGTCGAACCTGAGCCGAACTTGAGTCGCACTTGAATCGAGCTTGCGGCGAACTGGGAATGACCTAGAGTGGAACAGATCCGTTCTGTGGGCCCCAGAGGGTCCCCCAAACGAGCATCTAAGCCT
>CAUYUJ010020058.1:124523-132023 GCA_963575745.1 Prorocentrum cordatum | reverse complement strand
CCCCCAGAGGCCGAAAATTGTGAGAACCCCCCCTGCCGTGCTTTCTGTCACAGCGCGAGGGGGCCCTGGGTCCGACGTCTGGGCTGGGCGAAAGGGGGGGATAGCAAAGGGGGGGGTTGAGAATCAGCTCACGTAGCCGATGTTCCCGGCGCCTCCCAGCGCCGGGAAGCGGCCATGTATCGAGAAATGGGCCCGGCGGCGGGGCCGAAGCCAGCTGCGTGCAGCAATTTTCGTAACCCCCCCCCATTCCCAATCCCCCCCTGTCGTCCGGCCCGAGACGTCCGGGAGGCGCCCCCGACCCGCGCGCGCGCCTTCCCTGGCCAGCCGCGCCCCGCACGCGGTGCGCGCGCCCCTGCGAGGGGGGCGGGGCGCCGGAGCGCGGGCGGGCGCCGCCCACGCGGGTGGTCCGCGCGGGGCCTCCGCGCCTCGGAGGTGCCGCGGGTGCGTGGTGTACATTACAAACCGGAGCCGAGAGCGCGCCGGGCGGCGGTCTCGCTCGCACCCTCCCCCGTTCGCCGCCGCGGGTACGGGGGACAGAGGTATGGGAGGAGGAGGAGGAGTGAGGATGAGGAGGAGGAGGAGGAGGAGGAGGAGGAGGAAGAAGAGGAGGAGGAGGAGGAGGAGGAGGGGGCAGAGGTATGGGTTCCCCGTCTCGTTCGCCCTCCTGCCACGGTCGTGGTCGGATGGTGGCGGCGACGACGACCTGTGCCAACAGCGGCGATGGCAACGACGAGGACGATAGCGGGCGATATATAATGACAATGACGATGGCGAAGCTGCGGTGGAGGCCAGTCCACACGAAACCTTCCACAAGAAACACAACACCCTGAGACCCCAGGGCGTCCCCTGATATTTTGGTGTGGGAGCGCCACGCTATCCATCGCAAGACCATCGAAAAGCCCAAGATACCCAGGGCACCCTGGAGGCAAGCAGGGTGTTTCTTGGCATGGGTTTCCACTGTAGTCGGAGGCTGAAGCGGAGGGGCGAAGCGGGGACAGCAGGCATGATTTCAGGAGGGAGAGAGATGGAGGGAAGGCGGAGAAAGAAGAGATGATAGAGAGAGGAAGGGCGAGAGAGAGAGGGGGAGGGCGAGAGAGATAGAGAGAGAGAGAGAGAGAGAAAACAGATTCGGATTAGGACGGATGGGATAGTGTTGATGAGGGAAGCACCAAGCGGAAGAGGGGGACGAGGAGGAGGGACAGAGGAAGCGAGGAGAGGAATGAGGAATGGGCGGAGGATGAGCCAGAAGAGGAAAAGGAAGATCAAGAGGAAGAGCAATGGCAGGGAAGATGCTGAGGACGAGAGCGAGCGAGAGCGACAGAGAGAGAGAGAGAGGGAACGAGACTGAGAGAGTGAGAGAGAGAGAGAGAGATGGCGAGACGCAAGCCAGAGCAACAAAAAGAGAGAGAGGGAGAGGAGAGGGAGAGCGGGAGAGAGAGAGGGGGAGAGAGAAAGCGGCAAGGGAAGGGGGAGGAGGGGCATGCCCGCTCACCGAAGGGATGCCGCCGCCGCGGCCCGCGGCCACCTCACTCCTCCGGGGCCAGGCCGATCTTCGAGTTCCCGCCGCCCACGCCCTCGCCTCGGCGGCGCGCACAGGAGGGCCAGGAGCGGCGTGCACATCCAACACACAGACACACTTAAGGGTCGATTCCCCAGAAAGTATGGGAAAATATGGGCAGTGGGGGGAAGACATAAACCCAGAACGTATGGGAAAATATGGGGAGTTGTTTTTGTGTGTGTGTATTTAGTTGTGTCCTAGGGCCCCTTCATTTACGTGCACCCCTGCCTAGAGCTCAGAGTGAAGAAGAACACGTTGCGCTAAGAAACCGAGCTTCGCTCCGAGCGTTTTCTTCAGCAGGAGTCCAGGTCCAGGTATCCAGTCGGGGCGTTGACCTGAGGAACACTACATAAGGAACGAAGCCCCTTTTCTCTATGAGTTAGACTTCGGCTTCCCATCGAAAGCCTGAGGAAAACCTAAGTCAAACTCTAAAACAACTAAGGAACACTGAGCCCCTCCTCAACCAAAAGGGTCCCTTCTTCAGCGCCCCGGCGGTACAAATCCACGAAAAAAGAAGCTCCAATAAAACGCCCAGGGTCAAGTGCAGATTCTTGCTCTCTCCAGCGAAAGCTGGAGTCCACGAACATGTCTGCTCGTCCTCAAGGTTTCAGATGGTTGAAGGATGCCGATGAAGCAACGGGGGTGGGACATTTCATACAGGAACGAGCAACAGCATAAGCACAATTTCTCGGAGGTCCGCGCGGGTGTCTTGGATCGGCGTTGGACCACCCTCCCTGGCGCGCGGGGCGCGCTGGGAGGCGGCGCCGGAGGCGCCGCCGGGGGGAGCCAACGCCGATCCACGGAATCCGCGCAGAGGTCCGAGACATTATGTCTGTGCTGTGTTGTTTTTTCGGCCCGTCGTCAACCCGTATAACAAGGACGCACGATAAGGATACAAGGGCCTCGGAAGGCCACTTCGAAGCTTCTCGAGAGAGGCGCGGCCAGCGAAAGCAGCCAAAGGATGGGCCGAAGGGGCAAGGATGCAAGGGTACCCTGGGGAAGGTTGCCCATCCTTGTTATGCGGGTTGACTAAAGCATTGCTTCTGCCGATGGGGGAGATCCTGGTGAGGACGAGCCATGAACCCCAGTGACGACGGCGACGCCAAGGAGCGAGCTCCCAGAATCCAGCATACACATGAATCATCACCCGAGGCGCTGCTGCATGGCCCCTCAAGGCATTTCTTGAACGGTCTTGCTATCCATGCTGCAAAAACTCGTGCCGTGTCGACGTCGCCGCTGTGAAATTACACCGCGTGGATCGCCCCACCTGGGACGCTGCAATAGAAGAAGGAACAACGTCAAAAACTTAAACTTTCGGCGCTCCGCGCAGATTTCTTGGATCTGCGCTGGACCCCTGTCCCTGGTGCGCGGAGCGCGTCAGGGGCTGCGCCGGAGGCGCCGCTGGGGGGGCCCAGCGCGAATCCAAGAAATCCGCGCGGAACGCCTCAAGATTATGTATATAACATTTGTTTGTCTTCGGTACAAACTTTCCGCCAACACCGATCGTTCGATATCTGGCCATTCGGGGGCAGCCGAGAGGGGGGCGTCCAAGAGGGGACGGGGCGCAAATCATGGCCGCCGGCATGTGCGTGGCCCCAGGGATGGGCTGGAGACGCAAGGAAATATGAAGAGGCGCCATGAAATCTGGGGAGATACCATGGCCCCCGCCGTGAGATCCACACACCCCATAGTCATCACCCCTCGGAAGCCGCGCCCACTCCGGGAAGTTAGTTTTTCCTTCTGGGAGGGCCGTTTTAGCAGCCACGGTTTTAGCAGCCCTCGCCCAGCTTTCGAACCCCCCTCTCTGCCGCTCTTGATGAAGGGGCCCTGGGACACACAAATAACAGGATTCCCCATATTTTCCCATATTTTCTGAGTTTCTGTCTTCCACCCCACTTCCCATATTTTCCCATATTTTCTGGGAATCGACGATTAATTGTGTCTGTATGTTTTTTCCCCTCCTGAGTTTAAAGGGACTTGGTTTCGTGATCTGTACCGGGGACGCCCCCCCCGTCCCATTCCACTAACTGGAATAGCCGTCACCCGGACAAAACACCAGCTACGGCAGATCTGGTTTAGTGGTTCCAATCCATATTTTGGGCTTCGGGGCCCTATCACTCACCGGCTCCCCTTAACTTGGGTCCTGGCTATACCCGACCATGGGCGCGTGATCCCCCTGGGCACGCTCGCGCAGGACATATCCGCACAGAGCCGCCCTGGACGCAGGGCGGTCGCGACCGACAAGATGGCCCAGGCGGCGACCGAAGGGGGGAAGTGAGGAGGGGCGGGCCTTCGCAGAAGGCTCGGGAGTCCCCGGGCCTTCTGAGAAGTTTTCTGGGCCTTCCCCGAAGACAGAAACAACTTCTCAGAAGGCGCGAGGGCCTCTGAGAAGTCCCGCCGCCTTCTGAGAAGGCCATCTCCTTCTCACTTCCCCACCTCGCTCGCCGCCGGTGGACGCACCACGAGGCCGTGGATACAGAATTTGGAATGACGGGTGCTGATCATGACGGATTTGGACGCCCGACATGGGTACGGAAAGGTTGGCACCAGGGCCCTCCAACACATGCTGGCCAAAACCGACAGCGGCCGCTGTAAGGAAGCAGCCATCTGTCTCAAACGGACAACGTCCGCGGCGGCACAGACAGCGAGGCCTGTCCAGAATGAACACGACATGTTGTCAGTGTTCGCACCCCTTCCTTCCGCGCCCGTTCCGTTCGTGCGAACGGAAATAGGTCCTGGACCCTGGGGCATCCCCACGGGAAGGGTTCTTCATCTCGAGCTATTCCCCAGTGATCGAGTAGGGAATCGACTACAGAATTGGTTTACCCGACAGTTGATGTTCCCGCCGAACCTGCGAACAAAAACGTATAATGTCCCGTTGGCCTACGAACATTTTACGCGTTTCTGGCATATTCGGCGGGACAATCAAGTTTGGAGAAAATCATTTATGTAGTCGATTCCCTATTCAAAGTGAGGCATGTCCTCATGGGTGCTTACTTCCTTGTAAGAGAGAACGGTGGGTGCAGAGTCCTTCACCCCCAGCGTTGCTCGGGGTTGCTCGGGGTTCCTCGTCGGCGCTGCGCTGTTCCTCGGCGTTGTTTGGCCATGAAGACCCAGCGTTGCTCGGCGACCCTCGGGGTTCCTCGGCGTTGCTTGGCAATGCCAGGTCACGTCAGGCCATGCCAAGCAATGCAAAGCAAAGCAAAGCAATGCAAAGCAATGCAAGGAATGCAGAGTAATGCGAAGCGATGCCACGCATGCCAAGCAATGCAGAGCAACGCCAAACGACGCCAAGCAATGCCAAGAAATGCCAAGCCATGCCAAGCACTGCAAAGCGATGTCAAGCATTGATTCCCAGCAATGCCGATCAATGCAAAGCAACGTCAGGCAATGTCGAGCAGTGCTTCGCATCGGAGTGCACTGTTCAGAATTGTTCTGAATCGCTGCGGAAGCAAGAGGAGAACCCCTGACTCGGATGGGGGCCCGTTAAGATCTTGACGGTCTGGGGGCCCTTGGAGGGCCCCAGGAAGTCCCCAAACGGGCGTTTTGGGGGGGGGGCTCGCACGTGCTGAGCGAACCTGCTCCCGCCTCTGGGGGCGGCCTCGGGTGGCCGCTGGTTCTGCCCGTCCACCCCCGCGGGGGGGTGGCCTCCGCGCTGGGACCGATGCCCGTCGGGGCGGCTTCGGGGTCCCCCTCGTCGCCCGGGCGCCGGGCTCTGTCGCGAGCGGGCGGCGGCGACTCTGCTGACCAAGAACCCTCTGGAGGCCCGCGGGTCGTCTACCTGCAGACGGCACGCGGGCTTCCTTTGAAGATGAGCCATCCCTCCTCCTCCTTTTCCTTTTCCTTTTCCTCCTCCTCCTCCTCCTCCTCCTCCTCCTCCTCCTCCTCCTCATGTCCCTCCTCCGCCCTCCTCCTCCTCCTCCTCCTCCTCCTCCTCCTCCTCCTCCTCCTCCTCCTCCTCCTCCTCCTCCCTCATGCTCCCCCTTCCTGGGCCCACCCCAACCTGAGCACCCCCCCTTTTAAGACGAAGCCAGGACGAGGGCAAAACTGGGCGAGGAGACATACGTCCCTGAGATCCGGCGGCTCTGGAGGATGTCCCGGGCGCCGCGGCCTTCTCGGGGCGTTCTGGAACGCGTTCCGGAACGCTCTGGAACGCATTCATCCTCGTCCTAGCCCCGTCCGACCCCACCTGGCCCCCCGCCCTCCTTCCCAGACCCCCGACGCCGCAGCTTCTCGCTGCGCCCCTCCGCCCCTCCGCCCGGAGGTCCCGACCCTGGAGGGCAGCGTTGGGGCGAACGCATCCGGGAGAGTGCGGCGACGACGAAGCCGAGGAGGGCAATTCGAAAGCTCGGCGAGGGCTGCTCAAACCGTGGCTGCTGAAACGGCCCTCCCGGAAGGACAAAACAAACAACTTCCCGGAATGGGGCGCGGCACGCGAAACAGTCAACGGGCTTCTTCCCGGAAGGACGAAGACACCTTCCCGGAGGTCGATTTTAGCAGCCTTGGATTTAGCAACCCTTGCCCGGCTTCCGAGCAACAATAGGGGGGTGGGGGGCGGCTCAGGGGGGAAGCATCGACCAGGAATCCGCGATACAGTAAGAAATCGACCAAAAGAAACCTTCCACAAGAAACCCAACCCTGAGACCCCAGGACGTCCACTGGTTGTTGGTGTGGAAGCGTCACACTTCTCATAGCAAAACCATCGAAACCCAAGGGGCACCCTGGAGGCAAGCAGGGTTGTTTCTTGGCCTGGGTGTCCACTGTACCCCCGGGGGGGCCCCCTAGAAGCCGCCCCTGAGACCCCTCACCCAGGACCTGCCAGAGAACCCGAAGCCGTGGCGAGGGTCCCTGGTCCTTCCCCCCCCCCTTTGGCGGCGACGCCCCAGTCGCCGATGCGGGCCCCCTGGCGGAAGGCCACGCGCCAGACGTTGAAGAGGGCCCACGAGGCGGCCAGGAGCGGCAGCGCCAGGACGGCCAGGATGCGCACGTCGAACCTCGGAGGACGTTCCACCCGCGGGCGGGCGATTCTCTCCGGCTTCTCTGTTCGAGGCGGGCGACGTGCCACCCCCCAGGCGTGCGCTTCTCTGATTTTTGCTCCAGGCGGGGCCCCCGCAAGTCCCAACAGCTTCCTCGAGGCCAGGTTTCCAGCCCGAGCCTGTATTTTGTGTTTGTTGACGGTCCCAGGGGCCGGCCAGGGCCCCCAGGGGCCACACGCGGCCCCAAAAACCTCCCGCCGCGATTAGTCTGAAGTCGGGCGTGCCCCCCTACAGGAGGATGTTCGACGAAAGATTAAAACAATACTCAACAAATATTCAAAATATGCCCAAAAATACCCCCAAAATAATCCCCAGACTATTCTCCTACTATTTTTGAACATTCCCCCTGTAGAGGGACAGGCCCGACTTAAATCTAGTCACGACGCGAGCACGTCTGGGTCCCAACCACCCCGCTCGCCCTCCGGCCACGCCGAGTCACTTATACCTGCATACTTATCCTGGGTCCGCTCCACCTGGCCTCCGAGCGGACCTCCGGCCCTCGGACCTCCGGCCCTCGTGTCTGAAACAACCTCTGAAAACATACCGGCCCTCCGGCCTCCGCCCTCTGGGTCCCAACCACCTGCATACTTATCCTTCGTCCGCTCCGTCTCTGCGCACCCCGCCTGGCACGAAGCAAAGGAGGTCCCCGTGGACAGGTCCTCCGGAGGCCCCTGGAGACGCGAGGAGGACCAAGAGCGTCTCTAAAATCGGGTGTTCGTTCACGGGGCACGAGAAGGGCTGAAGAAACGTCTCCCCCTCGTGCGGTTTTGTATCCACTCAAGGGCCACTTTAGAACGACCTTCCTGAAATACTGGACCCCTGTGGCGGCCTCGTGGCCGCTACGTGCGCTGAGTGGGTCTGGCGAGGTTTCACCACGTTGCCGCCCGTGGCCGCCTCGTGCACTGG
>CAUYUJ010020058.1:97023-117023 GCA_963575745.1 Prorocentrum cordatum | reverse complement strand
CGGGGGGTTGGCGCGAGAGGCGCGGCCTTCTCTCTGAGATGGCCAGCGCGCGCCCCCAAGGAGGGCACACCTCGCCATCGCTCGGACGTCCATTCCCTGTGCTTTTTTGGTTTCGTGCGTGGCTTTTTCGCCAAATGATCAAGGATGCTCCTCGATGGTCCTCGCCGAGAAAAAGATGCACACGTCCGAGCGATGCCAGGACACGGGGCTTCTCCAGAGGCCCTCTCGGGTGCCGGCCCTCGCGCTCCGCAGATGCCCCTGGCCCATCGGCGCCCCCCAGCTCTTCGCTCCAGTTCGGAGCCCCAAGGGGCCCTCTCGGCCTCGTCAGGGGCGCTCTGGAGGCCACGGAAATCCTGGGGGCGTCTTGGGCCAGGGGCACTTCGAGCAACACCCGGCTTCGCGCTTTCGCGCCGCCCTCCCCCCCCCCCCCCGGAACAGGATGAGGGACTCGCGCCTCGCTCTGAGATCGCCCAAACCGCGAAGCGCGACTCACTTCGCACCCTCGTGGAGGCCCTAGCAGACATGCGACGCCGTGGTTTTTGTCACAACGTGGGTCCCCGGGTCCCCGTTTGTCTAGACCCTTCCCTCGGGACTGGCTCTTCACCCCTGGGTTGTTCTTTCTATGGTCCTGGGTGAGGGCCCGCAGGGGCCGAAAACATGTATGTCGGGCGTGTTCCCCTGCAGGGGGATTTCCGACGAAAAATAAAAAATACACCACAAATATTCCAAACAGGTCAAAAATACCCCAAAAATAGTCTACGAAGCAGTGTACCTCCTACGTGGTGTAGACGGGATGGCCCCCGCCATGGCAGAACACTGCGAACGCTCCTCCTTCGACGAGGACACCTACAGCGGCGACCCCATCTTCTACGACTGTGTCGGCGAGGATCGGGACGTCGCTGAGGCCACCGACGACACCAGCGACGTCGAGGCCGACCACCCTCACGAATGCCTTGACCCGCTTCTTGGAGGCGGAGGACGGGGCGGGCTGCGAGCTCAGCGGGGCCGGGGTGCCCTGGCTGACGATTTCCAGCGCCAACTTTTCCAACTGCAGGCTTCAGTTCGCGATCTGGCAGCCCAGGCTCGAGGGGGGAAGCCTGCACCTACCACTCCAACTAGACGTCGACGCAGGGAGCCCAAAGTGTTGACGAAGCTGCGCCGCCTCATCAGGAAGGTGGACCGACAGGGCTGCACTCCCACGGCGAAGGAAGTGACGGACACGCTGCGTTCGCTGATCGGCGACCCTCCTCCTTCGATTAATACCACCACAGCCGGCGCCAGTCCACCGACTCCGACGCCCCAGCCCACGCAGCGCTACCAGAAGCTGGTGCCCAGTACATGGGGTACAGCGCCAGTCTGGCCAGCCAGCACAGGGAACTTTTTGATACATGGTTGATATGTGAACAAATGTATGCATGAGCTCATCGTTGGTTTTACTACTAAATCCCTGCATGTTTAATACATGGTCCGCACGCGGAGCATGTATTAAAAACGGCACTGTACCATCAAGGATCGCACGTATGGTCCGACCGAGCCACCGGCAGCATCCTGCATGGGAATCAAGGACCAGAGGGCCGCGATGGAGTGGTTCCGGGGGGCGGGCCTCGCCGACCCATGTGCCACCTTCGTTATCGCTCGGACGTCCATGTCCCGTGCATTTTTCGTTTTCGTGCGTGTTTTTTGTTTGCTCGATGGTCCAGGATGGTCCTGGATGGTCCTCGCCGAGAAAAAAAAGTACACGTCCGAGCGATGCTAGGTCCAGGAAACATCTGACGAACCAGGCTGGACAGAAGCCGCCGCCCCAGCGGAGGGGCCACAGGGAGGTGCCGTTCTGGCAGCCGCTCTGATCTACTACTTGGGAGCCCGGGCGCCACGACGATCAGGCCTTCCGCGCGGAGTTCGCGACGACGCTGGGGATCCCAAGGTGCAGGAGGTCACCCCAGCCTCCATGCGGCTCACCATCACGAGAGATTTCCCCGAGGACGTGCTCTTCGCCCAGGCTGCGGAGAAGCCCGTCTCGGTCGCCCCCCTCATCTTCAACCCCACCCTCGCCAAGCAGGTCCTCAAGACCAAAGGCGCGGTCGCCTACGACACGGAGGTCACGGCCATCGTTGTCGCGCGCGCAGCCGCAGTCGACGACTTCCTCAAGTTCCCGCTCCCTCCGGGATTGTTCCTGAACACGCAGGGCAGCAAGCTCATCCCTGTCTGGCACAAGCTGCGGGAGGACGAGACCAACGCCGCCTACTGCAAGCGCGTCCTGGCGGCCACCACGGCCGCCGCCGGACGCATGGTATACCGCCCTTCGGACAATTCGTCGCTCGGCATACTCGCGGAGGGCATCGTGGCGGCCGACATCCAACCTCGCTGGCTCTTGCGGCGCATCAACCCTGCCTGGTCACAGGAGGAGGAAGAGGTGAGCGAATGGGCCACGCGCCGAGGCTTCAAGAACGGCTCCCGCATAGTCCGCGCTGGGGCTCGCCGATGGTTTCTTCGCGGCGACCTGGCCGCCATCGCCAACGACCAGGTGCTTTCCTTCTCCTCGGGGGTCCTGGTCAGCCTCGCGCCACCCCGACGCGGACAAGCAAGGCCCACACCTACGACAGCTCCGACGACGGCCTGGGGCACCCCTAGCCCAGCCAGGCCGCCCCCACAAGCGCCGCCCCACCACCGGCGGCGCCGGAAGAACAGGAGGACGAGGAAATGACCAGTAACGACGGCTCAGACGAGCAGGACCAACGCAAGAAGGTGGCCACAGGACGAGCAGCAGCTGCTGCGGCCCCTGCGGCCCCTGCCCCATGCCCATGGGAGCCCTAATTCACGGCCAAGGAGTGCGGCGGCAAAGGAGACTGCTTCTACTGCTGCGCTGGCCACTTCAAGCACACGCCCAAGGCTCACGCCAAGCCGCTCGCCGACGCCGGCCTCGCCCCAGGTGGCCGACTCCAGGCGCAGATGCGACAGGCGGTGGCGGCCGAGCTCCGAAAGCATAAACATCCCGAGGAAGCGGCCCAAGGTGCCGCCGGGACATGGGCCACCTCCAAGGCAATTGAAACGGCAGCCAAGGTCCTCAAGACGAATTTCGCTGTCTGGAAGAAGGCTACGTCAGGCTGGGTACTGTTCGCAGCACCTACGTCGATCGCGACAACACGCAAGGCATGGCTCACACTCGTCGACGGCCACTACCAGCTCCTCACGAATACGACCCCACTGCCGCCATCCACAGAAGAAGAGTGGAAGAAGTCCTCTCGTCCATACCCCCACCACTTCACTGGCGGGGGGGAGGCCAAATCAGCGTCATCACGTGGTCTCCGCAGCTTGCTCAGCTTGGAGACTCCATCGGTGACCTCACCAAGTACTACTCGGACTCAGCAGCCAAGACGCCTCTCAAGCCGAGGGGCGCGCAGCATCCTGAGCCTACCGACGCCATCTAAGGCCCCCTCCCAGGCGGGCACCGCCGACATGCGACAACTCCTCAGCATCGCGGGCGACCCCGACGACGCCGTGACCCCACCGGTGGCACCCACGTGCCCCCGCTACGACGCCTACACCTACTGGCACTGCGAATGTGGCTGGAAGCCCAACATCCTGAACCAGACGGTCAACCAGATACGCAACGAGGCCCGCGTCCATTGGCGCTACTGCCAAGGAGAGAACCTTCCCAAAGAACCTTTGGAAGCTCGACGCGCTCGCTTGGAAATCGGAGGCTCTGCGACCGACGCCACGAAACGAGGAAAACGCTTCGCAGCTTGGCAACAATTTACCACTTGGAAGACGGAGCTGGCCCAGCAGGCCCGGGACGTCATCTGCGACCCCGTCGAGGCCTCCGCGTACACGACCCAGCTCTCACGCATGAAGACCACCAAGTACACCTGTTCTCGCTGCGGCAGGAGCCTCCCGCTCGCCTGCTTCAAGAAGACGGTGTGCAAGAAGCGCCCTGACGGCATGACCCAACGAGCAGCTCTCCGCACCCTCCTCGGGCAGGCCAGGGCCGACAGCTTCCTCAAGGAAGCCTACGGGAAGTCGCGCAGACGCGCGGCTGAACGGGAAGCAGAACCTGGCTACTACGAGAAGCAGCACCAGCTCTACGGCCGCCAGACTTACATCACCGGGATGTCTCGCCAGAAAGTATGAGGCAGTCGAGCCGCGCCGACGCGTTAGCCGACAGCCTGCCGCTGCTGCCTCCAGCAGCTGACGGGGCCCGCTCCTCGGGGGAGGCAAGACTCCTCGGGGGCCGGCATCCAGGAACGCATCTACCTCTCCGACGTGCTAGCCCACGGCACCGAAACGAATTCGAATCAATGCTTCAGATGCTCATTCAAATTCTCAGCAGACGCTCACGCCTCAACGGCGGCCCTCGCAATTACCGCTGATGATCCACATGGTGAGCGGCTGCGGACGCGGTTTTCTCCAGAGGATGGTGGAACTCTGGCTTCATTCTCTTCGCCACCAACACCTATGGCAACGACCCCGCCGCAGCCCTCTTCTGGGAATGATGGCATTTCTTCCAACGTTATTGCTCCCTCGTCAATTTCGGCAAGGTCCCCGCTGCATGTCCCCTCTGGGACTGGGAGTTCCCACACTACGCACGACGGCCCGCGGGCCAAACCACCGCGGCGCGACCCCGCCGGCGGCGACGACGTTGGTGGCGACGCCGACCAACTCATGGAATCGGACACCACGCCCGACCCCATGCGACTCCAAGTATGCACTCGCAACGTCACCAGCCTCACCACGGCCCGCCTGACCACCATCCTGTCCTCCCGAGACACGATGGCAGCTGGCATTGTGTGCCTGCAGGAGATCCGCCAGCGGGAGCTGCGCCCCAGGTGGGCCCTCCGCCTCGCCGGCGAGCCTCGGTTGGAGCACCGCCTGCTCCGACCGTCCCCCTGCCACCAGGGGCGCCACCGCCGCTGTGCGCCGAGGGGGGTGCGCCATACTCTGGCGACGCTCACCGGGCCGTGTCCACGTTGTCCGGGACACGATGCTCGGGCACAGGACGGTGGGTATTCGCGCGGCACGCGCCACTGTCCTCTCGACCTACGGCCCCGCCGAGCTCGACCGCGACTGGTTCCGCCGCAAGTTCACCTTCTTTCGCACGCTCGGCCACCTCGGCCACCCAATCTTCGTCGTTTGGGACCTGAACTAGCGCCCCACCTACGCAGGGGTCGTCGGACACGGCTGGCGCCTCGACACCACCGCCGACGGCTCACCATCAACCACGACCACGGTGAATACCTGCCCGACGCGCGCCCTGTTCTGGGGAAGCCCCGACGCCGGGCCACCACTGCATACCGACACTACGCTCTTGGCTGGCATTCCACACCACGGCCTCGTCAGCTACACGCTCAACGTCCCGTATACGGAACAAACCACCCACCACCTCCGACGGACCGCCACCTACGTCCCAGCCCGCGGCGCTCCTCCCGAAGCGAGAGCTCTTATGCAGGAACTGGTTGATTTGGAATTTGGCCCTCCCCTGATTTCCGATGACGACGACAGCAACCCGCCGCTCACGGACCGATGGGACTACTGGCACCTACGCGCCGAACAGGCGATGCTAGTGGCAGTCGACCGTGGCTGCATGCAGCTCGACAAACTGGCCGAACGGCCAAAGGGCTCCAAGCCCACGACTCGACGCACCTCACACTCACCGGCACACCGACTGGACAAGTCGATAGCCCTCCGACGCCTGCTACGCCTCCACAGGGCCCTCGCAGAACACCTGCGCCAGGGAGGCCGGAGCCACGACTACCTCACGCCGAGGCACCACCTTTCGGTAGCCCAAGCGGCCCTCAACGGCACCCTCAACGCGCAAGCCTGCGGCATCCCATGCTACTCCGACGCCCTCCACTGGATCTCCCAGGCAACCTCGGCGGAGCAAGCCCGTCTCCAGGACGCGGCTAACCGCCAATGGCGGCAGAGATTCGCCACCTGGAGCAACGACCTCTGGTCCTATACGCCTCCCATATTCAAGGCCACGCCGCCGACGCCCGCCATGAACGTCCACGACATGCGCCAGCAATGACATGACCAATGGTGCCCCGACAACTACGACGGCGACGCGCACCATCAACGCTGGAAGATATGCCGCGGACACCGTCTTCACGAAATCCGACAAGGCCTTCGACTGGACACCCTCCTGGGACCAGTTCCGGGAAGCCATCCAACGCGCCGAGGGTTGCCCTGGGCTTGACGGCTGGAGCCGTAAGGAGCTCCGCGCTCTGGCCCACTGGTTCCCGGCCATCGTCCGCGAGCTGTTCGACCTCTGGACTGCCACGTCCACAACAGCTGTCCAAACCCGCCCGACCTCCTCTCCAGGGTCTTCCCCTGGAGGGTAGCAGGGTTGCCCAAGGGGGAAAGCGACACCCGGCCGATCTCGGTCGGCTCGGTACTCCTCAGAGTCTGGCTCAGGTCCCTGTCCCAAGCCGTGCCCGAGCTGCCAGACGATCAGCACGCCAACCGCTCTGGTGCCAGCGCCGCCCACGCCATAGCCGCCTGACTATCCGACTGCGCAGACTCTTCCGACGGAGTGGAAATGGACCTGTCACTGACTACCTACCAGACCACCCCAACCCAACCCGAAGACCCGAATTTGACCCGAATTTCGGGTTGGGGGGGGGTGCGGATTCCATGTGTTTTTTCAATGCTCCCCGACCCCCCCCCCACCGGAAATCGAAGATTAATTTGGGCCTTCGGGTTGGGTTGGGGTGGTTTGGTGCGTGGTGAGTCACGGGCCTTCGACAACATCGGTCACGAGCTAGCCCAGGAAAGCCTCATCGAGAGCGGCCTGCCAGACCTCGTGGTCTGCACCTGCCGCGCTGCGTGGTCGGGCCCCCGCCACTGCTCCCTCGTGGGCACGACGGCGCCACCGGTCCACCCGCCAGCGGGGCCTCCCGCAAAGGGGACGCCATGGCCCCGGCCACGGTGGTGGCTTGCCTCGCCCCTTGGCAGCCCCTATCCTCTGGCCACGCCTTCATGGAGGATCGCGCGATTGTCTCCACCTCGCCGGGCGCGCCGGCCACCGACAGTGCAGATACTCAGAGCTTCGACCGACGAGTGGACTTTGTGGAAAACATCGGCAAACGACAACACTGGTCCGACCAAGACGTCCTTCCACGACGCATCCGGCACCTCGGAGTGCTCGCAACACCGACCGACTCCAGCTTCGGCATCATTCCACGCCAAGGGTGGGCAAAGCTGGAAGCTGGAGACCTCCATCGCCGTGCTGGCCCCCATCCCAGGCAGCAGCCAGGTTCGCCTCAAGCTCGCCTTCGCCTACATCCGTCCTTTGTGGCTCTGGGCGAGCCCACTGGTCATCCCGCCGCCCATCAAGTACGCGAGGACCCTGGCGCGAGCCGTCTGGCACACCGTTTGCACCTGGTGGTGCCATGGGAGGTGGTGGGCCCAAAATGTATTACGTCATCCGGTGTATTATGCTGCTATATTCGCTTTCAAGAACATTGTAGATACTAAGCTGAAGTGGTCTGTGTTTTTGAAGCATTCTATCGCTGCTCATGCAACTGCGTTGGGTCTCACCTACCGACGTTTCTCTCCTACGCGAGGAGCTCAATTGGAAGTCGATCCCACCAACGATCACCGTGTCCTGAAAGCGGTGGAGGAGCACGTGGACGACTACTGGCGCTTCTGGTCGGCATCCCCTGGTGCTCTGCACGTCCTGCGAGTTATCGCACGCATCCGTTGCCTACAAGCAGTGGTTCCTACGCGGCACGACGCGGAAGAAATCTCCGACATCGACGTCGAGATGTGCTCGGCCAAGGCCTATACGCGCTGGGTGGGTACACCCAGCGACACGGACAAGACGCTTCTCTCGATATTTCGCTCTGGTGCCGTCACCAGCGAGACTCGGAGACGAACCGGGTTCGCATGCAAACACTGCGGTGCAACTGCCCCATCGTTTCGCCATGTCTGGGCAGAATGCCCGAGGTGGCACCATGCGAGATCCAACATCGGAGCTCGCTACATGCTTCCCGACAGTTTCTGGACATCTGCTCCTAGGTGTACAGCGAAGTCGGGATGGGTTACTTATGCTCTAGCTGATACCAAAGAGGAGCGGACTCGAATGCTTCTGGCCTCTTGCTCTCTAGGCATTACGATATAGGCCAGTGGAAAGGAAGACATGCTTACTGATGCTACCCCGCTACCTTTTTCTAGAAGACGGCGTGTTGGCAACAGGAGTGTAGACTAACATCTTAAGTTTGGATATATCCCACACGCCAGAGTGTTCCATTCCAACTTCTCTTTCTCTCTCTCTCTCTCTCTCTCTCTCTCTCTCTCTCTTTCTTTCATTAAAAAATATTCCCCAGACTATGTGTGGGTTTGTTGGTGACTATGTTTGGGGTATGTTCTATTTGTCTTCGAAGATCCCCCTGTAGGGGGACACGCCCGACTTAAGAGAAGATCCAAAAATAGCCCGTCGCGATGTCTTTCACGACGCGCACCTGTCTGACTACCTACCAGACCACCCCAACCCAACCCGAAGACCAGAATTTCGGGTTTGGGGGGGTACGGGCTTCACATGTGTTTTCTCGATGTTCCCCGACCCCCCCCACTGGAAATGGAGGGCAAATTCGGGCGTTCGTGTTGGGTTGGGGTGGTTTGGTAGGTGGTGAATGTCTGGGTCAGCCAGAGGCTCCGCAGCGCGCGCGCGGCCTTCCAGGAAGCACCCCCCGCCTTTCGGAGGCCCCCCGCCTTCTCGGAAGGCGGCCCCCCCCGTCGCCGCCCCCTTCTGGATGGGCCTGTTCTCCACCACCACCGCCATAAGTTGGAGGGGGAGGGGTCCTCCTCCTCCTCCTCCTCCTCCTCCTCCTCCACCTCTTCGTCCTCCTCCTCCTCCTCCTTCCTCTCCTCCTCCTCCTTCGTCCTCCTCCTCCTCCTCCTCCTCCTCTTCGTCCTCTCCTCCTCCTCCTCCTCCTCCTCCTCCCTCGTCGACCTCCTCCTCCTCCTCCTCCTCCTCCTCCTCCTCCTCCTCCCCCTCCAGCTCATGGTGGTGGTGGTGGTGGAAAACGGGCCCATCGCCTCCTGCGCGCCGCCGATCCGAGCCTGTTGCTTTTGTGGTTCTCCGCGGGGAGCGCCCGTGGCGGGCCCCGCTCCCCCGCCCTCTGTCTTTGCGGATGCGAGGACACGACGAACGAACCAGCACGCACCCGCACCCACGGGGAGCACGGGATGGGGGGCTGTGGGTGCGTGCTGTCGGACGAGGGGTCCCCACCCGACCGGGAGCCTCCCCCGCGGTCCGACCACCCGCACCCATGCCCACGGCAAGTCCTCCGCCCACCGACCCCCAATTATGGGTGTGGGTGTGCGTTGCCCGTTCGCCGATGGCAACGGACACCCTGCCGATCCTATCGTTGAGCCATCGTTGAGTTAGACATGTGCTCAATACTGTTTGAACATGTCGTTACAATGTTCAAACCATGTCTTTGACAAGTTTGAGACATGTTTGGTCTGGAAAGTATTTGGCAACCTGCTTCCTCTCCGTTGATCGTCCACAACCCTTGTCACGTCACGATTCGCGCCGGCCCCGTATGGGGCTCAGCCGTTCCTGAGGATTCCCAGCCGGCGCCACCGCGAACGGTGATGTGACTGGCTCCTCCCCCTCCCCCCCTGGTCACGCCCGTCCCCGCCAGGGGATACAAAACGGTCTCCCCCCCCCCCACGCTGTGCGCGCCGCCGAGATAGTTGGCGCCCTCCCAACACCGGGAGCGGCCAAGAGGGGGGTGTCCAAGAGGGGGGGGGGTGCAAATCATGACCGGCGGCACGTGCGCGGCCCAGGGGGGGGAGCCAGGGACGTAATGAAACGAGAAGAGGCGCCATGAAATGTGGAGCAGAGGGGCCAGGGACGTAATGAAACGAGAAGAGGCGCTAGGAAATCCAGGGAAATAGCATGGCCCCCGCCATGATATCCACCCCCCCCTGGTCATCACCCCCCTCTGCTCCGCCCTCCCAGCAGCACCAGGGTGGGCAGGGCCGACCGTTTTGTCGACCGCCGAGATTCGGCGGTGGACAAACCTCCCTTCAGTAGACCTCCCCTTAGTGAAAACGGCCTGGGGCCGAAACCGACGGACCTGGACCCGCAACAAGTGACGGCCGCGACGCCCTCTCGCGAACCTTAAACGGCCAATTCCTTAATCGACATGTCAGGGTAGGAGGTCTGTCCACCCCCGAGAGATAGTTGGCGCCCCCGACCCTCTGAGGAGGACACCCTTCGCCCGAAGCCGATGCCGGGCCAGCGCTGGACCCTCCCCCCAATCCCTGGCGCGCGGAGCCCTGCAGGCGCCGCTAAGGAGGGGAGGGGGAGCCCTCACCCTCCCCCTCCTCCTCCCCCTCCTCCTCCTCCTCCTCCTCCTCCTCCTCCTCCTCCTCCTCCTCCTCCTCCTCCATGATATCCACCCCCCCCCCTGGTCCTCACCCCCCCCTTTTTCGCCCTCCCAGCAGCACCAGGGTGGGCAGGGCCGACCGGGAGCGCACCGCGGCCATGGCGTGCCGGAGTGGGCGTGGGCGGCGGGCGGCGCCGCGAGGGCCCCGGGCGTCCAGCGTCTCTTGAAGGCCCTGCCTTTTTGGCGCTCGGCGTCCCCCCCGGCCTTCTCCAACGGCGCGCCCAGGAGGAGGAGGAGGAGGAGGAGGAGGAGGAGGAGGAGGAGGAGGAGGAGGAGGAGGAGGAGGAGGAAGGGGAGGAGGACGACAGGAGCAGGAGAAGGACGAGGAGGACCAAGACGCATCCTGAAGAAGAGTTTGCCGTCTTGGTCAGTGGCGCGGGGCGCGCCCAGAAGACAAGGTTGGCGAGAAAGCGGGCCGCGCGCGGGGGGAAGTAAAAGAATGGGCAGGCCTCCTCAGACGTGTTTGGTTCTTGTTCTGCCAAGGCAATCCTCGCGGCCATGCTGGGTTACTATATAGCCTCTGGTGTGGCGCGGTCCGGTCGCAACGAAGACTGCCTGGTTGAGACATCCTCTGGTGTGACGTGGTCTGATCACAACGAAGACTGCCAGGACACTAGGTTCAGTCGGCTTGGTTGCTGGGTTTCTCTGAAGGCGGCGGGGCGTCTCGGACCCCCCCCCGAGCCTTCTCAGAAACCGTCCGTGTCTTCAGAGAGAGCCCAGAAGTAGGTCGGGCCTGTCCCCCTCAGGAGGATGTTGAACGAAACAAAAAAAAAAAAAGACACCCCACACATGCGCCAACAATGCTCAAAAATAGTCAAAAAAATAATCGCAGACTATTTTTGGACCATTTGCCTTTTGAAAATGCTGAATTTCTGCTGCCGGCGCCCGGGAGGCCTCCCGGGCCGATTCCGGCGCCCGGGCCGGCGCCCGGGCTGGCGCCCGAGCCGGCGCTCGGGCGGGCGGCGACGAAAAAGGCCACTCCAATACACATTTTTCTGCTGAGAATGCTGAATTTCTGGCTCTGCCGCCCGGGAAGCCTCCCGGGCCGATTCCGCCGCCTGGACCGGCGCCCGAGCCGGCGCTCGGGCGGTTGCCCAACCGGTTGCCGAACTGGTTGCCGAACATTCCCCCTGCAGAGGGACAGGCCCGACTTGAGCCTGTCCCCCTACAGGAGGATTTTGAACCAAACACACACACACACAAATGCGCCAACCATGCTCAAAAACAGTCAAAAAATGCTCCCCATGACTGCTTTTCTGGACCATGTGTGAACATATTCCCCCTGCAGAGGGGCAGGCCCGACTGGAGCCTCTAGGGAGAGCTCCTCGGGAGGCCGGAGGCCCCCCGCGAGCCTGCCAAGCGGGGCTCCGCCCCCTCTCGGCCCGCCCCCGGGGCTCGCCGCCGCGCCTCTCCCGCGGCACCCACGGCGGCGCTCCGCCGCCTGCAGCTCCCCAGACATCGGGCGTCTCGAAAAAATCGAGACGGAGGTTTTCCGTAGATTTCGGCCTCTCGGGGCCCTCGCCGGGCCTCGGGACCGTCAAAAAACGACTCGGGATGAAAAACCGGTCCCAGGGAAGTGGTCGGGAGGTCGGGGGCCCGCGTCTCGAAAAAATCGAGACGTTGGATGTCTGGCTCCGACGTCCAGCATCGGGCCGGGCGAGAAGGGGGGCCAGCAGAGGGGGGGTCTGAGAATCAGCCCGCGTATATAGCTGATTTCTCGGCCTGCCCCTGGGCTCGCCGCCGAGCCTCCTCCGCGGCACCGACGGCGGCGCTCCGCCACCTGCAGCTCCGACGTCCAGCATCGGGCCGGGCGAGAGGGGGGGGCCAGCAGAGGGGGGGGGTGAGAATCAGCTCGCGTATGGCTGATTCTCCCGGCGCCTCCCCGCGCCGGGAGGCGCCCATGTATCGGAGCATAGGCCCGGCGACGGGGCCGAAACCAGCTGCACGCCGCAGATTTCGGAACCCCCCCTTTCCCGATCCCACCCTTTCGTCCGTCACGGCAGAAGCCTTTCGCTGGCACAGAGCCGTCCAGAACATGTCCAGGGCGAGAAGCTGGTCCCAAGGAAGGGCTCGAGAGGTCCAGAGGCCACGTGCGTTGAAGAAGGAAACGATTCATGCGTCTTCGCGCCATTTCTTCTTCTCGCGCCGAAGTAGGCGAAACCAGCACCGCTGCAACCTCACTGCAAGCCCACGGCAACCCCGAGACAACCTCCGAGGCCGAGGCGGAGTTTGCCCTGGTGGCCGGAACGCCCCCCAAGACTGAGAAAAACGAAAACAATTATCGTGTTGGGAGGAAGGGCTTGGGAAGATACAGGGTACGACTTGGGAACCATCCCGATAGTTGTCCTCCTGAAAGACGCAGGGCCCCGCGTCGGAACAGACGGCGCGGCGGCACTTTTGTGAACAGACGCCAGAGATACCACGGGCCGTCGCCGCGTGAAGGGCGGACGGCTCGATCAAAGACCTTGGGCCGCAATGGCTGGCGGAGGGGTGCGGGGGGAGAGGCAGAAGGTTCAAGGCCCGCTGCGGCCGGGGATCTCCACCTGGCCCACACAGTGGTCGGCGGCGAGCGATGGTGGGGAAGTGAGAAGGAGAAGGCCTTCTCAGAAGGCGGCGGGACTTCTCAGAAGCCCCCGAGCCTGCTGAGAGGTCTCTGCGTTTCCGGGGATGGCTTAGAAAACTTCTCAGGAGGCCGGGGGACTTCCGAGCCTTCTGAGAGGGCCCGCCTCTTCTCACTTGCCCTCCGGGCTCGAGGCCGGACATTGGGATGATAATCGCGACGACGCGGGCGACGACGAAGACAAAGAACAATAGGGGATACGTGGACCCCTATCCCAGGCTTCGTTGGGTTTGCGAGTGAACCCAAAGTTTGGGGCCCAACCCCGGGATCTACGATGGGAGGGCGTCCATTCTGGATTAGTAGCCCCCTTGGGGTGTATCCCAGGATTTCCCTCCTTTCCTGGGCGGCTTCATTTTTCGTCGACAAACTGCTTTGGGGAACACATCGTAAGACGACGACCTCCTGGCGAACGGGTACTCTGACAAGCTGATGTGACCTTCATTTGTTTCTCCCTCTCCTGTCCATGGCGCACCTTTTCCTGTGCAAGTTCTTCGGCACCGCCTGTTTTCTGAGCCCTCCGGCCGCCTGAGGCCCCGCCCGCCCGCGCCCTGTCTCCCTAATTAGGGATACCCGCGTCCCGTTTAGCTCTTGACCGGAAGGGGCCCGCTCCCGACCCGCCGACCAAAAAAAGTTTCTCCTCTCCATCGCACCCGCCCGCTGAGTCTATGAACCAACCCTTCTCGGGGTGGTTTCTTTCCATGCCAGCTGCCGGGTGAAGCATTCAGCAAGGCACTCTGTACGCGCACCATGCCGCCATGACCGTCATGCCAGCTAGCGCGCCCGCGGGCAGCTCGCCAACCTGGAGGGACTGCGAGGAAATCTCGAGCAAGAGCCGCGCTCCTGGGTTTGGAGGATTCTCTGGCCAAGGTACCTCGGCGGAGTGAACTGTGAGGAAAGGTCGAGCGGGAGCCGTTGTCCTCGTGGCTGGGCCCACGCAGACCGAAACTAATTCCGAGGACGTCTCGTGCGAGGGCGCCGCTCATGAGACTTGAGGCCTCTCTGTTCAAGGCGGCTCGGGGTAACGCGTGAGGAACTATCGAGCGGCAGCCGTTGTCGCCGCATCTAGGCCTTCACCAACTTGGCAGAATTACTAAGAAGTTTCGGGCCACAGCTCCAATCCTGACTTTGAGAACTCACGTGACCAGGGCGCGCGCGAGTAGATTGCGAGGAGGTAACACGCGGGAGCCGTTGTCGTCGTAGCTGGGCCCCCACCGACTTGAACGAGTTGCGAGGAAGTCTCGGGGGAGAGCCCCACTCCTAAGCTTAAGGCAGGATCTAGCCAGGCAGCCCTGGAGGAGTACGTGAAGAAGCGTCGAGCGGGAGCCGTTGTCGTCGCAACTAAACCCTCGTAAACTGGAGTGGAGGGTGGAAGCATCTCGGGCGAAAGCGCCGTTCCTGGCCAACGCGCCTCGCAGTAAATTGTGAGGACCTACCGAGCGGGCGCCCTTGTCGCCGTAGCTGGGCCTTCGCCAACTTGGCTGCACTGCCAAGAAGTTCTGGGCCACAACTCTTAAAAAAGGCAGATGGCCGACTCCAGAAACTCTGAACCCAAAAATGTGTTCACCTCGTGGGGGCGCATGTTTTACTTCCAGCACCTTCTGCCGCCCTTTCGCCGGCTTCTGCCAGCGGAGGCGGCCTCGTTTTACTTCCGCCGACCTTTGGCCGCGATTCCGCCGCCTCCCGCCGCGGAAGAGATGGCAACTCATTCGATCCTCGAAGGCAAGGCCCTTTCAGGGACACCCCATTAGACCAAGACCCGCGCGCCGTTGTAGTCGTCCATATTTGGGCCTTCACCACCCCGCGTGCCTTGCGAGGAAGTCTCGAGCGAGAGCGCCATCCCTGATACAAGATCGGGGGTGTCTCTGGCCAAGGCGCCTCGGAGTAACTCGCGAACGCCCAACATCGAACGGGAACCGCTGTCGTCGCAGCTGGGCCTTCAGCAACTGGCACTTGGAAGCAGATCTGCACCCGAACAGGATCGTCGCACTCAGACCGGCGTCAAAGCGAGAGCGCCCAGGCTTCCGCGCGTCAAGAAGCAAGTGTTCCCTGGAGGGAGAGACTTCGATGGACGATGCGAGGGCGGTGATGGATACACGAGGCTTCTCCCCATCCTCCTCCTCCTCCTCCTCCTCCTCCTCCTCCTCCTCCTCCTCCTCCTCCTCCTCCTCCCCTCACCATCCTCCCCCTCCTCCTCCTCTCCTCCTCCTCCTCCTCCTCCTCCTCCTCCTCCTCCCCCTCCTCCTCCTCCTCCTCCTCCTCCTCCTCCTCCTCCTCCTCCCCCTCCTCCCTCCTGCAACGATCCCTCCTCCACCCCTGCCTCCTCCTCCCTCCACCGCCCGACCCCGCTGCGCAGCACCGGAAAGAGAGGCCGAAGAGTACGCTCGGACCTATGGGATCGAACAGCACCCTGCAAGAGCATGGGACCCTCCACCAGCCACAGCCCACACAGGACATCCGAGGGCACCACCCTCCCCAGGATGCACAAGAACGTCCAACAAGCATCAAGTCGGGCGTGTCCCCCTACAGGGGGATGTTCGACGAAAAATAAAAAATACAGAAAAACAAATGGTCAAAAATGCCCAGAAAATAGTCCCCAGACTATGTGTTTGATTTTTTTTGAAGATCCCCCCTGTAGAGGGACAGGCCCGACCTAAAACGAGCACGAAGAACATTCTTGAAGGCGGAATGCGCTCGAAGTATACAGTAGACTGGGACCTGGGAGTCCCAAAATACCTACTTTCAACGACCGGTACCTACCCTCCCCGAATCGACCTCGATCCTGCGCCTCGGCCCGCCCTCCGCCCTCCCCCCGCTGCTGCGCGGCGCCGCCGAAGGCGTCTCCGACCCGCGGAGAGCTCCCCCGCGGGCGGCCGCGTCGGGCGCCTGACGCCGACGCTGCTGCGGGCAAGATATTCACCTCTACGACCACCCTTCGGGTGAGAAGGAGGTTCGGGGGGGGAGAGGAACCAACGTCTCACTCGATCGGTCCCACTATCGATCTCACTGTCGGTCTCGCTCGATCGATCTCACTCGATCGATCTCACAATCGATCTCACTCGATCTATTTCATCCGATCGATCTCACAATCGGTCTGACTATCGGTCTCACAATCGATCTCACTATCGATCAGGGCGTCTTGGACTTTCGTGGAAGGGGCGCCGCAAGGCCGAGGCGCACTGGAGATGGATAACATTCGAGCCTCTGGTAGGGGCCTGATGTTCATCCGTATCCAGTGCTCCTCGTTTTTTCCTTTGGGAAGTGAGCCCCAAACCCCAAGCTGCCGTGGATATGGACACAAGTTTTGCCCGCAGCTGCTGTACCGCCACGGGGCGAGCGTAGGCCGACGTCGGTACTTTCCCAGACATGGGGAGGAAAAGAGGAGGTCAGGAGGCAACTACCGGGGGGTCTTCCTCGGAAGGCCTAGGGAGGATCAAGCCCCCTTTGGGGGCCTGTTACGCCGGATTGGGCCGCGGATTGAGCGGGATGAAACCAGATTGAGCCCGATGTCGGACCAGGGCAAAGTCAGAATTTGACCCCCCCAGGACCCAGGGGTTGCATCCGAAAGGAGAAATCCCAGCCAGGCTCGCGTCGTGTCGTGCAAACAATCACGGCGGGAGGTGCTCAGCAATTTTCGGCCCCTCGCGGGCCGCAGGACCGTTTCAAACAACCAGCTCGGGATAAAACAACGGCCCTGGGGAAAGGGTCGGCAACTTCGGGGGTGAAGAAGCGTGTGAAACATCTGAGTGTCCATTCCTCCTTTCCCCATACCCGGGAGCCAAAAAATCAAAGTTTAAGGGAGCGGGGCCCTCAGACAATAAGAATCCAGTTTCCCCGGCGGCCACGACGGCCCAAAAGGGCCCCAAGAGAGCCCGACACGGCCCAGAGGTATCACCACGACGGTCCAACATGGCTTCAATACGGCCCTCGAGGCCCCCCAAACGGCCCAAGATTGCTCGCAGAGGTCGCCCAGAGGCAAACATCATCCCGTGCCCACTGGAAAACGTACAATATTAGTAGACTCGTGTTCGTCTTCGAACCGTCCCAGACCAAAGATCTCCTCAGCACGCCCCACAACGCCGCCCAGAGGGTTCCAAGACGGCCCACGAGAGATCAAAGATGGCCCAAAGAGGCCCCCAAGAACAGCCAACAGAGCCCCGAGAGGTGCCCGAGAGGGGGGGAACACAAACTGGCCCATCGAGCACTTGCCCCCGAGAAGGCCCCAGGAGCTCCCCCCGTGCCCCCCGGGCTCACCCAAGAGGTCCAGGAAGCCTCCGAGAAGCCCAAAAGCGGGGGGGACGACTGCGCCTCCTGGAGAGGCGCGCCTGTTGCGGGAGGAGGGGGGAGGAGGAGGAGGAGGAGGAGGAGGAGGGATGAGGAGGAGGAGAGGAGGAGGGAGGAGGAAGGAGGAGGAGAGGAGGAGAGGAGGAGGAGGAGGAGGAGGAGGAGAGGATGGAGGAGGGAGGGAGGGAGGGAGGGAGGGAGGGAGGGGGTGGAGGAGGGAGGGGGAGGGAGGAGGGAG
The DNA here is from genome assembly GCA_963575745.1 of Prorocentrum cordatum. NCBI lineage: Eukaryota > Dinophyceae > Prorocentrales > Prorocentraceae > Prorocentrum > Prorocentrum cordatum. The sequence goes on along the minus strand of CAUYUJ010020058.1, from coordinate 99,490 downwards.
TGAGGAGGAGGAGGAGGAGGAGGAGGAGGAGAGAGGAGGAGGAGGGAGGAGGAGGAGGGAGGAGGAGGAGGAGGAGGAGGGGGAGGAGGAGGAGGAGGACCTCCTCATCCTCCCTCCTCCCCCGTCCCACATGCGGTAGCGCTGGTGGAAGATTTGCCCATCAGGCGCAGGGAAAGTGCCTCCCTCCCGGGGTCGGCCACGCTTCGGCGAACTGGAACGCGACTGGGCTCTGGCGGCGGCCCGGGGAGGCTCTGCGCTGGATGGGCCCGGGGAAACCTCGGCCGAGAGGACGGGACGAGGGCGAGTCTCTTCAGAATCGATGCCTGGGCTTGGGTCGGGCACGTCCCCCTACAGGCGGAGCTTGGGAGAAAGACGGAACCTAGCTTATCTATTCTAAAAAAAGACGGTGGTCAAACAGGCACGAACAGATCGTCCCCAGGCTATTTTCTTGACGGTTCTCAAATGTTCCTCCTGGAGACGGACACGCCCGATTTCACCCGGAGCCCCGCCGAGGGTCGAAACACTGATCCGTCCTCGGAAGCGTGCCCGACCGTGGTGCCGATGGGGACCCCTTTTTGAAGGGGCCCTGGGACATCCAAAAATAAACACACACACACAAACACAAGGATACCCCATGTCTTCCCATACTTGTTGGGTTTTTGTCTTCCCCCCCACTTCCCATATTTTTGTATATTTTCCTGGGGGTCGACGATTAATTGTGTCTGTGTGTTTCTCTCCCTCCTGAAAAATAAACACATACAAATAAAAGGATTCCCCATATTTTCCATAACCATGAACCTCGGAGAATAACCCCCCAGGGATAATAAAGTTCGGGGTTTTCGTGGAGATAATAAAAGTTGCCCGCCAGAGCCAGCATAAAAGAGATATCAAGAGGAAAACGCCAAAGGTATCTTGAGGATTGTCTCGGTTGAGACATCCTCAACGAATTGCTTGTGTCGCTTGAGACATCCTCGAAATATTTGTCTGTTTCGCTTGAGACATCTTCAAATTATTGCTTATTTCGCTTGAGACATCCTTGAGGGAGGAGGAGGAGAAAGAGCAAGAGGATGAGAGGAGAAGGAGATAGCAAACATCCAAAGTTTAAAACATATTAGATTTAATGTGTAAACACTTGATGAAACTTAAAATTTAATTTGCTCGTGTAGGGTAGCTCACGTGCCTCGTTTTCTCAGGATAATCAACCCCAGCGATAAACAAGTTCAGGGCGCCAGGGGGAGGAGGAGGAGAAAGAGATAGAGAGACAGAGAGAGAGAGAGAGACAGAGAAAGAAAGAAAGAGAGACAGAAAGTACTACAAAGAGACAGAAGGACATCGGTTTCGCTTGAGACATCCTTGAGTGAGGAGGAGGAGAAAGAGCAAGAGGAGGAGAGGAGAAGGAGATAGCAAAAATCCAAAGTTTAAAACTTATTAGATTTAATGTGTAAAGGCTTGATGAAAATTAAAAGTTTACTCTGCTCGTGTAGGGTAGCTCACGCGCCTCGTTTTCCCAGGATAATCAACCCCAGCGATAAACAAGTTCAGGGCGCCAGAGGGAGGAGGAGGAGAAAGAGATAGAGAGACAGAGAGAGAGAGACAGAGAAATAAAGAAAGAGAGACAGAAATAACTACAAAGAGACAGAAGGGCATCGGTTTCGCTTGAGACATCCTGAAACAACGTGTTCGCTTCGCTTGATGTTGTTATCTCAACATAAGGAAGTAACCTCGATGGCGAACTTTTCACGTGATAATGAAGTTCGGCCTCCGCGCCCCCGCGCCCCCGACCAAACTCTTATTGGTCGACGATAAAAAACTCTAACTACTTAAGGGGGGTACATTATTATCGTGGGCATGGGGTTACTTTCTGGGCTTCTGTCTTCCCCTCCACTGCCCATAATTTCCCACGTGTTCGGGGAAATCGACGGTTCATTGTGCATGGGTGTTTTTCTCCTTCTGTAACCGGAAGGGGCCAGCTCCCGACCCGCCGACCAAAAAGTGTTTCTCCTCCTGACCCTTCCTCCCCGCTCCTCTTCTAATGGCCGGGGCCAATGCGTGGGCCACCTCAGCCCTCCAGCCGGCTCCAGGACGACGCAGCGGAGCGTAGAACTGTTTGGCTTGCGCTGCTGAGCACTGCTCGGGGTTATCGACGACGGACTTATGGCGTTGCCTTGGCCCCCACCCTTCTATGATATGTGGGCGGAGGCGATGTCCCAGCGTTGGTTCCTGCGGCGGCGCGAGAGCTCCCTAGGCAAATACCTTTGGCCGTCTGGCCAAGGTACAGCAGCGGCGCGAAGAAGACGACGACGACGCCGAAGACGACGACGACGGCGACGACGACGACGAAGACGAACGACTCGCGCGGAGCGCGGCCGCCACTTCTTCATGCCTCTCTTCCTCTCTCGGACATGCCTCCCCAGAGGCAGGCCTCCTCGCTTGACCGGTCCCTGTCACCACCTGCGTGGTCTGGGCC
>CAUYUJ010020058.1:67023-92023 GCA_963575745.1 Prorocentrum cordatum | reverse complement strand
AAACAACCGGATCCTGTACACACCCTCTTTTCTGAGGCTTCCTCACGAAAATGATGAAAATGTAGCTGCGGCCTAGGCGGCGCAGGGGGGGCGCGCACCAGGGGGCCCAACAATAATTATTCTTTAGAATAAATAATGTTCTACAACAACAACAATTACTAGCACGTGGGGACACTCCGTTCTCACCAGTGCCAGGGTTTTCATAGGAGGCGGGCAATACCCCCACTTTGTGGGGGGGCCGGTTCAAGCTCTACCAAATTTCCAAACGACTCTTCGCCACCACCCACACCCAGCTTCCCGCCCTATGACGTTCGGACACTTCACTTCGTGGCATGCGGACGACCGTGGCTACTATTCAGGGCCCCGCGGCCGACGACGACGGCGTGCGCGCGCGAAGAAAAAACGAATGTGTCCCGCCTGGTGTTATTTGACAGGGATGATGGCCCTGGCAGGTGCGCAACCGTTGTTGCAGAAGTTCGAAAAAGTTGCTCGCAAAAGCCCGTTTGACAGAAATGTTTACAAAGTGTTGGGTTTCCTATTCTTTAGTATTTTCTATTGCGAAGGCCTTGTTCGTCCTAACGAAATCCGCAATGAGCGCAGGGGATGAATTGTTATAGGAGAACTTTTTTTGGAAAAAAACCATTGTTTTTTTGATGTTTTTATGTAAAAATCGCTACGAAAACTAAGGTTTTGGAAGGATTTCGTCTTGCGCGCGCGAATGTCCACTTTACCTTATTTTTTGCAAGGGATTCTTGAAGTTTGGTTATGTTAGAACAAGAAATGTCCACTTTAGCTTATTTTTTGCAAGGGAAAACCGATCGTAACAACACAACCGGATCTGGATGACATCGTTTTACCTGAGACTTCCTCACGCAAATAATGAAAACGTGGCTGCGGCCTAGGCGCGGCGGGGGGGCCATGCACCAGGGGTCCCAGCAATAATTATTCTTAAGAAGAAATAATGTTCAACAACAACAACAATAACGACAACAACAACATCAACAACAACAACAACCAGAAACAACAACAACACCAACAGCAGCAACAACAACAACAATAACAACAACAACAACAACACCAACAACAACAACAACCACAACAACAGCAACAACAACAACGACGACGACGACGACGACAACAACAACAACAACAACCACAATAACAACACCAACAACAACAACAACAACACCAACAACAACAACAACAGCAACAACAACACCACCACCACCAACAACAACAACAACAACAGCAACAACAACAACAACAACCACAACCACAACCACAACAACAACAACAACAACAACAACAGCAGCAACAACAACAACAACAACAACAACAACAACACTAACAACAGCAACAATAACAACAACACCACCACCAACAACAACAACAATAGCAGCAGCAACCACCAACAACAACAATAACAACCACAACAACCACAACAACAACCACAACCACAACCACAACCACAACAACAACAGCAGCAGCAGCAGCAACAACAACAACAACAACAACAATCACTTTACCCGAACGCTCAGTGTTCTCACCAGTGCCAGGGTTTTCATGCGACGCCAGCCAATACCCCACTTTGTGGGGGGGCAGTGCAAGCTCTACCAAATATCCACACGACTCTTCGCCACCACCCACACCCAGCTTCCCGCCCTATGACGTTCGGACACTTCACTTCGTGGCCTGCGGACGACCGTGGCTACTACACTGGCGAGGAGTACACACCCACAGAAGTTGTTAAGCCTACGTTCGTACACCCACAGAAGTTGTAAAGCCTTGTTAACCCACAGAAGTTGTTAAGCCTTCCACAGAACATCTGTTGCATATGATGCATATGGTACATGATACACATGATACACATGATACGTACTCACAAGATAGTTGATCACATCTTTAGGGCAAATTCCTGAGGGATGTGGGAATACACAAAAGAGAGAGGATATGGTTGTCCCGATGGTTGTCCTGATTTTATGATGCGCGGTGCTAAAATTCTTAAAAACCCAATGGTTTTTGGAGATTTCGGCGTGCGCGCGCGAAGAAAAAACGAATGTGTCCCGCATGGTATTATTTGACAGGGATGAGGGCCCTGGCAGGTGCGCAACCGTTGTCGCAGAAGTTCGAAAAAGTTGCTCGCAAAAGCCCGTTTGACAGAAATGTTTAAAAAGTGTTGGGTTTCCTACGACTCCGCAAGAGCGCGCGGGATGAGATTTTGACATTTTTTTGTTGAAAAACCATTGGTTTTTTGATGTTTTTATGTTAAAATCGCTGCGAACACAAAGGTTTTGGAAGGATTTCGTCTTGCGCGCGCGAATGTCCACTTTACCTTATTTTTTGCAAGGGATTCTTGAAATTTGATTAAATTAGAACAAGAAATGTCATTTTATAGTGTTTTTTGCAAGGGAAAGCGGGGGGGAACAAAACAACCGGATCTTGATCACATCGAATTACCTGAGGCTTCCTCACGAAAATGATGAAAATGTAGCTGCGGCCTAGGCGGCGCAGGGGGGCCGTGCACCAGGGGTCCCAACAATAATAATTCTTTAGAATTAATAATGTTCAACAACAACAACAACAACAACAACAACAACAACAACAACAACAACAACAACAACAACAACAATTACTAGCACGTGGGGACACTCCGTTCTCACCAGTGCCAGGTTTTCATAGGAGGCGGGCAATACCCCCACTTTGTGGGGGGGCCGGTTCAAGCTCTACCAAGTTTCCAAACGACTCTTCGCCACCACCCACGCCCAGCTTCCCGCCCTATGGCGTTCGGACACTTCACTTCGTGGCCTGCGGACGACCTTGGCTACTACACTGGCGCATGGTTACAATGACTTCTTGTGGTAACATCTTGTGGAAACTAGCTTAGTTTACGACTTATACCCCTGTTCCAACAATGGGCACGTGTACCGTTTTCCGACGTTTTAACGTTTCTGTACCACACAAGCCAAGACCCTTATTTTGACTGGTATCACGTGCGTGGCGCCAGCATACCACAGGACTTGTTTCCGTTGTTGTGAGACGATATATGTTCATTCTTGTTCTGTGGTTCTCGTTCCCGCCTCAATGTGCAATACTGGCTCACTCGTCGACGAAATACACGTGACTACCTCTCTCTGGTTGGAGGTCCTGATGGTTGTGGTTGTCCCGATAATTGTCGCGATGAGTGTCCCGATGATTGTCCCGATTGTTGTTCCGATGGTTCTCCCGATGGTTGCCCCGATGGTGGTCCCGATCGTTGTCCCGATGGATGTCCCGATGGTTGTCCCGATGGTTGTCCTGATGGTTGTGGTTGTCCCGATCGCTGTCCCGATGGTTGTCCCCACGGTTGCCGCGATGGTTGTTCCGATGGTGGTCCCGATGGTTGCCCCCATGGGTGCCCCGCCGGAGGAGGAGGAGGAGGAGGAGGGGGAGCAGCAGGACAAGGCGAGGCGGACGCATACGTGCTCTGGAAGCATACTAAAGAGACGAGTCTGTGTGCTCATCGTCTTCTGGCATGCGCCTGTCCCTAATGGCACGCATCGGGCGCAATACTGCAAGCTGCGCTCCTGGCACCCATACATCAGGGGCCAAGTGTCCCAGCATGGTGCCGATACGCCTCCTCGCGGACACATCGCCCGTGCGTCCGTGGGGCGCCAATGCCGCCAGGACGCCCTGGACATGCGCCGGCATACCCAGATCCACACGGTAATCCATGACATTCCCATACTCGGACTGCCCGAAAGAACGCCGTACAGGCATGTGCCACCAATGATCCTGCTTCGGGAACAAGGTGATACCATCCTTGACGTCGTGGGAGGCATTCCACAGAGCCATACATGGCGGCTCCATGCCCATGGATGCCGTGTGTGTTGCCACAAATGCATCCAGGCTCGCCATGCGCCTGTATGACAGACCTGATACCACCTCGGAATGCACGTGAATACGCAGGCGCGCGAACCCCGTTGCAAGAGCGTGCGAAAGTAGCTCGCGCGAGCTCATGTAACATAAATGTTGGAAAGCCATTGGTTTTTTTAGGATTCGGACAGCGCGCGCGGGTGGAAATTTTGAAAAGTCGTGCAGGTGTTTTTCGAGGACCTACGGTGCGATTCGTGTGATTTTATGATGCGCGGTGCTAAAATTCTTAAGAACCCCATGGTTTTTGGAGATTTCGGCGTGCGCGCGCGAAGAAAAAACGAATCTGTCCCGCATGGTATTATTTGACAGGGATGATGGCCCTGGCAGGTGCGCAAACGTTGTCGCAGAAGTTCGAAAAAGTTGCTCGCAAAAGCCCGTTTGACAGAAATGTTTAAAAAGTGTTGGGTTTCCTACGAATCCGCAAGAGCGCGCGGGATGAGATTTTGACAATTTTTTGTTGAAAAACCATTGGTTGTTTGATGTTTTTATGTGAAAATCGCTGCGAACACTAAGGTTTTGGAAGGATTTCGTCTTGCGCGCGCGAATGTCCACTTTACCTTATTTTTTGCAAGGGATTCTTGAAATTTGATTATATTAGAACAAGAAATGTCATTTATAGTGTTTTTTGCAAGGGAAAACGGATTACAACAAAACAACCGGATCTGGATCACATCGTTTTACCTGAAGCTTCCTCACGAAACAGATTGGAAAAATGTAAGCTTATAGGCAAAGAGTCTTTCATCGCATTTTAGATCCAGTTTTTAAGCTGCGGCCTAGGCGCGGCGGGGGGGGCGTGCACAGGGGGCCCAACAATAATTATTCTTTAGAATAAATAATGTTCAACCAGGAACAACAACAACAACAACAACAACAACAATCTTTTTACCGAACGCTCATTGTTCTCACAGTGCCAGGGTTTTCATGCGACGCGAGACAATACCCCACTTTGTGGGGGGGCAGTTTCAAGCTCTACCAAATATCCAAACGACTCTTCGCGACCACCCAAACCAGCTTCCCGCCCTATGACGTTGGGACACTTCACTTCGCGGCGTGCGGACGACCGTGGCTACTACACTGGCGTGGGGTACACACCCACAGAACTTGGTCACTTATTCGGGGCGCGCGTGTGCCCAGCATCCTGCAATTGTGACATACAATACATGCCACAGACAGACAGAGAGAGAGACAGAGAGCAGACAGAGAGAGAGACAGAGAGAGCGGAGTTGGTCACATTTTTGGGGCAAGTTCCTGAGATCGTCGTGTTTTTTTGTTGGTCTTGCGCGCGCGAATGTCCACTTTACTTTTTTTTGCAAGGGAGTATTGAAATTTGATTATGTTAGAACAAGAAAAAGTAGCTCGCGCGAGCTCATGTAACATAAATGTTGAAAAACCATTGGTTTTGTAGGAGTCGGACAGCGCGCGCGGGATGAAATTTGGACATTTTTTTTTGAAAAACCATTGGGTTTTTGATGTTTTTATGTTGAAATCGTTACGAAACCTAAGGTTCTGGAAGGATTTCGTCTTGCGCGCGCGAATGTCCACTTTACCTTATTTTTTGCAAGGGATTATTGAAAATTGATTATGTTAGAACAAGAAAAAGTAGCTCGCGCGAGCTCATGTAACATAAATGTTGAAAAACCATTGGTTTTGTGGGATTCGGACAGCGCGCGCGGAAGGACATTTTGACCATTTTTTCTTAAAAAACCATTGGGTTTTTGATGTTTTTATGTTAAAATCGCTACGAACCCTAAGGTTTTGGAAGGATTTCGTCTTGCGCGCACGAATGTCCACTTTACCTTATTTTTTGCAAGGGATTCTTGAAATTTGATCAACTAAGAACAAGGGAAAAAAAAATTTTTTTTTTTTTTTCCAAATTTTTTTTTTTTTCTTTTATTTTGTTTTATTTTTTTTTTTGCAAGGGAAAACGGATTACAACAAAACAACCGTCCAATCCACTTTTCTGAAGCTTTCGCGAAAAAATGATGAAAATGTAGCTGCGGCCTAGGCGCGGCGCAGAGGTCGCGCACCAGGGGTCCCAACAATAATTATTCTTAAGAAGAAATAATGTTCAACAACAACAACACCAATAAGGATGAGCCGTGAGCTACAGCCTCTGCCCACGGGCCTCTCACGTCCTGGCTGTCCGTACGAGACGGCCCGGAATGTAGCCCCCCAGTTGCCAGCAGACCCCCAGCAACCCAGCAACCAGCAACCCAACGGGAGCTGTACAACCCAGCAAAGCTGTTGCAGCACCTGTCTCCGTTTAACAGGGCCCACACCCTCTCCACTTCCAAGACAGATGGGTGCGCTGAGGAGCCTCCCGTGGAGCTGTCGCGCGGCACGCACTACAGAGGACTCTACAAGTAGAGCCTGCACTGCTGGGGCCTGCGCTACTGAGAGAGAGAGAGAGAGAGAGAGAGAGACAGCCCATAGAGGTGTCAGGAGCGCTCCTACACCTCCGGCCTTGCGCCGGGCTGTGGAAAACATTATGTCGTCATCAGGCGTCTGTCCACCGTTTGTGCTGTCCGCCTTGCTTTCTCGCAGCCGGCACCCTATGCCACTGCGCCCAGTCGGGCGCCTGCGCTACTGGGGACGGTCCTACTCGGGCTTCCACTACTGGGCTGCGCTGATGACATCAGAGACCCCTACATGACCTTAGAACGACTCGAAGGCGACCACAACAACGATTCCAAGTATGGCCCCGACATGACCCACTAAACGATCCCAAGGAACCCCAAGGAACCCCAAGGAACCCGAAGGAACTCGAAGGAATCCGAGAGAACAGATAGTGGATGCCAACGCATTTCTGCTTTGTGCATGCACTTCGGCTCCCTCGTGCCGAATTGCAAGAATCCTGAGGAAACCGATTTGGACCCTGCGGAATCCTGAGGAATCCGACGGAATCCGAAAAACTATCACAAAGGAATCCCACCAGCCCTCTGGACGTAGGTGGTTTAGGGAGCTTCCTCTTCCAACCCCCTTCTTCCCCTTCGGGAAGGGGTTCACCGCTGTTCCATATTATTATACACTCCCTTCCCCACCCAGCCGGCAGCCAACCCAGGACAATGAGGACCCCATGATCACACACGCACACACACACCGTCCCTGTCAAACAAAAATACAAAACGCACTCTGCCTCCATATTTGGAGCATGCGCGGCCGCCTCGCGACCACTTGGCATTAGTATGTTACAGGGGCGGCCGGGGTGCCAGAAGATCCCGCCTGGCTTATGGGCGCAGGTGGTCGACCGACGGGTTTGACAAATCAATGGCTGCTGCCGTCTCGCCTCTTCGCTTCCGATGGACGTTCGAAACCTCGGTTCCCAGCGAAGCTCCTGCAGCGTCTGCGGTGCCCACAGGCGCCCCGATCCCCGAAGCATCTGCCTCTGCCATGGGCGCCTCGCCTGGCCGCGCGCGACGCGCGGAGCCGCGGAGCTGCCCTGTCGCAGTTGAACATGCAACGGGCACGGCGGGAGTGTGATTGCCCTGGCGTGCACTTCACGCTGCGTTTCGACGAGGATGCTTCGGTGCACCCCAGCTGCTTGGCGCGTCAGGCCACGCGCCTTCGCGCCTTCTCGCACGTCTGCTTCTCGTGCATGGATGAGGGGGCGGGGGGGGGGGGGGGGGGCGCCCCCAGCGGCCAGCAGCCACAAGCATGCGCTGGGGCGTGCGCAATTGCTGGCGTAGCAGAAGTTGCGGCGCACGCAGTGGAGCAGAGGAGGAGGAGGGAGGGAGGAGGAGGAGGAGGAGGAGGAGGGGAGAGGAGGATGAGGAGGAGGAGGGAGGAGGGAGGAGGAGAGGAGGAGGAGGAGAGGAGGAGGAGGAGGAGGGGAGGAGGAGGGGGAGGAGGAGGAGGAGGAGGCGGAGGAGGAGGAGGAGGAGGAGGAGGAGGGGGAGGGGGATTGGCTCCCCGTGGCCGGCGCACCTGGCGCGGCTGGAGCACGTGGAACACCGGGCGCACGCGGAGCGCGTACCGCGCCTGGCCCGCTTGGGCCACCGGGGTGCCTGGTGCATCTGGAACCCGTGGCTCCCGCGGCGCTCTTGCGCGATATATTTGTGTTGTTTTCATGGTCGAGCGCGCGTGCTGGAAAGTCAATGGCTGCCATTAGAGGAAAAAGAAGTATGCACATGCACCGATTCTGGCCAGGCCCATCCTGAGCCCAGGATCGGTGCATACGCCCTCCTACCTTGGCCAGGAAGGCATATGCGCCATTGGGCGCGGCGGCCTACGTGCTCAGAAGCACCTATCGGCACAAGGCAGCGTGGTAGATCTCGAAGGACTTCGGCTCAAGAACACGCATTGCAGGGACCGCGGCGCTCTTACGCGATATGCTGCCACCCGGGCGGGGTGGGAGTGAGCAAGACGGCTGGCGGGCGCTGGGGTAGCTAGATCACTGTTCCCTATGAATATACACTGCCTCCCCCGGGCAACCGGCAGCCGACCAGGAACAATGAGGACACCACCATCACCCACCACACAGCCACCCCTGTAACAAGAAAATGCAACAGGCACTCTGCCTCCACATTTGAAGCATGCGCGGCCAACCCGATGCGGCCCCTCCCGCCATCCCTTTTCCAAAAAATACAAAATACACTGTGGGGCAAAGTCTTGAATCATGTTCGTGGGGCCCGCGAGCACTTTGTCCAGTTTCTGTCAAGGACGGCGGGGATGTCAGCATATTGCTTGCTGCACGCAGGGCTACCATCCTAACGAAAGCAATACAAACTGCGCATCGCGGCTAAATCTGGATAATGCGCGGCCACCCCCGATCACTGTCAAGTGGTTTTTGACAGGGACGGCAGGGTTGATGGCGCATGGCCGGCTGTGCGCAGGCCCACCAGACACAATGATGGGCATTTGTTTTTGACAAGGCTGGGGGGGCGACATGTTTCCCGAGGTGTGCTGTCACGTTCGCCGGCGCACCTGACACACTGTGCAAGTGCCCCGAACATGGCGCACCTGTAACGGCTGGAGTATGCGGCACACCTGGCGCACGCGGAACACGCGGAGCACATGGCTCATCTGGCGCACCAGGCGTGTCTGGCACACTCGGGACCCAGTGGTGCCTGGCGCGCGTGGCGCGCCTGGCACGCGTGGCGCACCTCGCCCCAGCCTCGCGCACATGGGGCCGGTTATGATTCCCAGAAGCTGTCCATCCAAAGACGACCGCTGAACATGCTCAGGCTCGGGTGTTGCTTATGTGTTGGGAGGGCGGGTGGGAGTGAGCTAGACGGCTTGCTATCTAGGAGGGTGTCTTGACCCCTCCCCCGACCCGCTCCCCTGGACCTGGCCGGGGGCGGTCGCGAGGTGTCTGAGGGTACTTCTTCGCCCACGACGGCTCCAAGAGGGCATCAGAGAGCCCGAGATGACCTTCAAGATAGCTCAACATAGCCCAAGATGCATCAAGATGGCTTCCAAGCAGCTCCAACAAGCCCCAAAACCGCCCCAAGACGGCTCCAAGTGGCCAAAGAGCTGCCCAAGAAGACCCCCGAAGATGCCCAAATCCTACCAAAACCTGCAGAACAACAAAAAACAGTGTGATTCGGTTGATCGCCCGCTCGCTTCCGATAACCTTCCGAGGCCTCAAGATGGCCCATAGTGGCCCACTAGAGCCCCAACAGAGGCCCAAGAGAGCACCAAGACGGCCCCAAAAGCGCCTAAGAGCGCCCCAAGAGCGCTACAAGAAGAATCCACGAGGCGACTTGTTGGGCTCCCGAGGGGGGGCCTTAATGAAGGAACCTCCAAGATAGCTCCAAGAGCACCCCAAGGCTCCCAAAAGCGCCCCAAGAGGACCCCAAGAGGCGCCCAGACGGCCCCACGAGACGCCCAAGACGCCTCGAAGAGGCTCCCACGAGACCCTTAAGAGGCATCAAGAGGATCTCAGAGGCACCCAAGACGCTCAAAGACGCCCCTGGGCCCGACAAGAGGACCCCCCAAAACCCCAATAAGCTTCCATTATGCATCCTACACGACCAAAGAGTTTCTCGAAACCGCCACAACGATCCCAATACGATCAAATGAGCATACAAGCGCTCAATGGATATCCGGAAGCCTCCGGACTAGAGGTTTTTTTTTTAAATTGGGTCACCGGGTCACCGGGTCAGCTGACCCAGCCCACCGGGTCACCGGGTCACCGGGTCACCGGGTCAGCTGACCCACCCCACCGGGTCACCGGGTCACCGGGTCACCGGGTCCGCAGCCCACTCCACCGGGTCACCGGGTCACCGGGGTCACAGGGTCAGCTGACCCAGCCACGGGTCACAGGGTCACCGGGTCACCGGGGCAGCTGACCCAGCCCACCGGGTCACCGGGTACCGGGTCAGCTGACCACTCCACCGGGTCACCGGGGTCACCGGGTCACCGGGTCAGCTGACCCACCCCACTGGGTCACCGGGTCACCGGGTCACCGGGTCAGCTGACCCAGCCCACCGGGTCACCGGGTCACCGGGTCACAGGGTCAGCTGACCCAGCCCACCGGGTCACCGGGTCACCGGGTCAGCTGACCCAGCCCACCAGGTCCCCGGGTCACCGGGTCACCGGGTCAGCTGACCCAGCCCACCAGGTCACCGGGTCACCGGGTCACTGGGTCAGCTGACCCAGCCCACCGGGTCACCGGGTCACCGGGTCAGCTGACCCACACCACCGGGTCACCGGGTCACCGGGTCAGCTGACCCAGCCCACCGGGTCACCGGGTCACCGGGTCACCGGGTCAGCTGACCCACCCCACCGGGTCACCGGGTCACCGGGTCGACTGACCCAGCCCACCGGGTCACCGGGTCACCGGGTCACCGGGTCACCGGGTCAGCTGACCCACCCCACCGGGTCACCGGGTCACCGGGGCACCGGGTCAGCTGACCCAGCCCACGGGGTCACCGGGTCACCGGGTCACCGGGTCAGCGGGTCAGCTGACCCACCCCCCCGGGTCACCGGGTCACCGGGTCACCAAGTCAGCTGACCCACCCCACTGGGTCACCGGGTCACCGGGTCACCGGGTCAGCTGACCCACCCCACCGGGTCACCGGGTCACCGGGTCACCGGGTCAGCTGACCCAGCCCACCGGGTCACCGGGTCACCGGGTCACCGGGTCAGCTGACCCACCCCACCGGGTCATCGGGTCACCGGGTCACCGGGTCAGCTGACCCAGCCCACCGGGTCACCGGATCACCGGGTCACCGGGTCACCGGGTCAGCTGACCCACCCCACCGGGTCACCGGGTCACCGGGTCACCGGGTCAGCTGACCCACCCCACCGGGTCACCGGGTCACCGGGTCACCGGGTCAACTGACCCAGCCCACCGGGTCACCGGGTCACCGGGTCACCGGGTCAGCTGACCCACACCACCGGGTCACCGGGTCACCAGGTCAGCTGACCCAGCCCACCGGGTCACCGGGTCACCGGGTCACCGGGTCAGCTGACCCACTCCACCGGGTCACCGGGTCACCGGGTCACCGGGTCAGCTGACCCAGCCCGCCGGGTCACCGGGTCACCGGGTCAGCTGACCCAGCCGGGTCACCGGGTCAGCTGACCCAGCCCACGGGGTCACCGGGTCACCGGGTCACCGGGTCAGCTGACCCAGCCCACCGGGTCACCGGGTCAATGGGTCAGCTGACCCACAACCCGGGTCACCGGGTCACCGGGTCACCGGGTCAGCTGACCCACCCCACCGGGTCACCGGGTCACCGGGGGTCAGCTGACCCAGCCCACCGGGTCACCGGGTCACCGGGTCAGCTGACCCACCCCACCGGTCACCGGGTCACCGGGTCACCGGGTCAGCTGACCCAGCCCACCGGGTCACCGGGTCACCGGGTCAGCTGACCCACCCCACCGGGTCACCGGGTCACCGGGTCAGCTGACCCACCCCACCGGGTCACCGGGTCACCGGTCAGCTGACCCAGCCCACCGGGTCACCGGGTCACCGGGTCACCGGGTCAGCTGACCCACCCCACCGGGTCACCGGGTCACCGGGTCACCGGGTCAGCTGACCCACTCCACCGGGTCACCGGGTCACCGGGTCACCGGGTCAGCTGACCCAGCCCACCGGGTCACCGGGTCACCAGGTCACCGGGTCAGCTGACCCAGCCCACCGGGTCACCGGGTCACCGGGTCACCGGGTCAGCTGGGTCACCGGATCACCGGGTCACCGGGTCAGCTGACCCAGCCCACCGGGTCACCGGGTCACCGGGTCAGCTGACCCAGCCCACCGGGTCACCGGGTCACCGGGTCAGCTGACCCACCCCACCGGGTCACCGGGTCACCAGGTCACCGGGTCAGTTGACCCACTCCACCGGGTCACCAGGTCACCGGGTCACCGGGTCAGCTGACCCAGCCCACCGGGTCACCGGGTCACCGGGTCAGCTGACCCACCCCACTGCGATGCCCGCCCCCCATGCTAAGTAGTTTGGCCGAATCTAAGATGGATATAACCAGGATGTATGTCACTTCTATGTTGGGGTATCTCGGCTTATGTTACCCAATCTGGTTATATCCTGGGCATAACCACATCACGCGGTTAAATGTCGTCGCTGAGATCGCGAAACGGTTTTGCGCAAGTTACAAGTCGGTTAGCTAAACGCAACATGCGCGGTTAGGTCATGATACCAAAACGCTTTGCCGAACTTGCTAAACCCCTTAGCTTCAGGTTAGCTAAACAGGTTAGCAACGACTTAGCTAAGGCGAGCTAACCTGGTTAGCTCAGTTCAGGTACCCCAATCCCGCGTAGCGTGAAAGGGTATGTTGCTGTGTCCACGGTGCGAAATCCAAAGAAGACGGGGCGACGTTTTTGATCAGTGAACTGTCCATTTCCACATCGTCCGTCTCCTCATATCAGATTTTGGGTTGCTTCATGTCATCCTCACCACCCTTCTCCTGATCAATCTCCCCCCTTCCCTTCCGCCATAGCCGTTTTGGCTCAACACGATCTTCCAAGTGTTCAGGTAGCCCACGAACAGGTGATATCATACGGACAAACCATGGACGACGCAGCCAAAATGTTCAGAGAGATCAATGATATGATGGAATCATTCAAGCTTTCTACCGAAGAGGGCAAGGAGATGATTACGGTTGCAGACAAAATAATCGATATGCTTTCAGCTTCTGGGTATGCATACAAGCAGCGCATAGTTCCCAAGTGTGTTCTGACACATCCTGACAACAGGTTCGGACTTGGATTGGACGCTGGCAATGTACACATTCTTTTGAATGAGATAGTGAAGCGAGGGTGGAGTTGGCACAAATGCAGCAGGGCATATTGTTTCGAGGTCGGCGCAGGGGACCTCGGGAAAACACAATTCGCATTCAATGTTGCGCTGGCTGGGAGCAGTGATGGACTCCTTCCTACACCACTGGAGCAAGACATGCGCTACCTCTCCGTCACATGCAGTCACACTAACGCGTTGTTGCGATGCTTGCTTTACCAGTCCAGCTCGACGGTTGGGGAGCTCTGTACCAAGGACGGCAAACTCAGCCACGACATCGGATTCGGCCAGGCCCCATCTATTAAGCAGGCAATGGACATTGGTTTGGAATGGGTCGTGATTAAGGCAGTCTGTTCAGAGCACATGCCACACTTACCAAGCTTTCTACAAGAATCTGGGAATGCAGATCAAGGGACTCAGAGGCTGGCTTCGAAAATCCAGGTGTTGCGACAAATCTACCAGCGGTACAAAAACCTCTCCAATGCGGGCAAGGCCATCGATTGGGAAAGCGTCGTGAAAGACGTCGAGCGTTGCCAGCCGCACGTCAGGGGAGAAGTGGCTGATATGGCACTCTTCGTTCGCAACTATGCAGGTGGAGATCCGCCTATTTTCCTCGACCAGTTGGAGCTCTTCTCGAAAACGCTCAACAGGTACTCGAGGGACGTTCCTGGAATCGTGTTCAGGCTGCTCGGGAACTTGAACCTCGAGGGCCATCCCGAATTCGTGATCAGCCTCTTGAAGGCAGCCCTCGTGGCGCCAGAGAACTACTGCAGGGATGGTGTCTCACGGCTGATAAATAGTACCGACACTTCGGCACTGACATCGAAGTTGAAACCAAAGGTTGTCGACGCTTGCCAGCACATGAAGCGCGCGAATGAGTTCATCAGCCAGTTCGGTGAGCTTGAAACCAACACGAAGGCGAAGCTGCTGGGCACAATGGAGGTGAGGCTGGCAATGATGGTGCTGGGCAAGAAGGCGAAGACCAAAGTGGACTACACGACGTATGACGACATAGGCTGCGCATTCGTCAATGAGCTGATCGAGAGACTTCCACATGCAGCGAACGTGATGTCTCCCTGGCAACGTGCACCCCGATCCCAGCAGAACGTCGACTCGTCCATCAGGCAATTCACAGTTGGAGGTGGCATCGGCATATCAGAGTTGAAGAAAGTCGGCTTTGTCGCAAAAGCACGCATCCGCAAGAAAGATGCTGCGATCACTACGGAGTATGTCATTGACAAGGTCTCTGACGAGAAGGTCGACCTCATCTACGAGGCGAGTGCCACGGACGAGGCCCACGATGACGCGAAGATCGTGAAGCCGAAGAGGAGGATCAGCGACAAGTCGGGGTTGACGATGAGCATGACCATCACGCCAGGCAAACTCCTCGAGGGCTACCAGGACCGCTCACTTGTTTTTTGATAGCTTTCCTTGCCATCCTCCTCCTCCTTGTCCTCCTCCTCCTCCTCATCCTCCTCCTGCTCCTGCTCTTGCTGCTCCTCCTCCTCCTCCTTATCCACCTCCTCCTCATAATTCCCACCCCCTCATCCTTCCGCTGGCCCGCCTCCTCTTGCTCGCCGTCGTCGTCGTCGGTTTGAACATCGTGCTCATGCTCGTTAGCTGGCAGAGAGCAGAGAGCGCATTGACAACCATGTTAACGCAAGCTCGGGGCAGAATGGAGGCGTCAGCCCACTAAAAAAAATCCCAGCTGGTCGTTGGCACCAAGGTCCTTTCCTTCAGCACCAAGGATGTGAAGCCACTCGGGGAGACTGCGGGGCTACCGAATCCTGCCCCACCCAATTCCCCAACACATGCTCGGGAGATAGATTCCCAAGAGGCCCAGGAAAGATATCATTACAAGTTTACCTCTTCATCACCCTGTTAGTTTATGGTTGGGGGTGTTTTCGTGTGTGCTGTCGGTTCCCTACGGTGAGAAACATAATGATGAGGATGAAGGTGAGTGCACGGAAGATGAACAGGGCCAGGACGGGACAGAGAGAGAGAGAGGGAGAGAGACGACGAGACGATGAGGACAATGACGATGAGGTGAATTGGAGCAGGTCTCAGGGAAGGGCGACAACATGACAAGGAAGGTAGTGGGGAGGGAGACGAAGGCGAGGAGGAGAAGAAAGAGGGGGAGAGAGAACGAGATAGAGAGTGAGAAAGAGAGAGCAGGGCGAGTATGACGATTAAGATACGCATGGAGATATGGAGGAGGAGGAGGAGTATGATGAACATTGTGATGAAGAAGAGGGGTGGTGTAGGGCTCCCGAGTAGCACCTTGCCGCCTCAGGAGCACAACGACGTGCAGCATGAGATGGGCAAGAGCATGGTCAGGGTTGCGTTGGCAGCGGCTTGCCGTCAACGGGAGGGTAGCGTTGACCTCACAGTTCATTACGAGAAAGCACCAGGGGGCAAACCAGTTGTAGTGAAGATTGTGACGAATGCCCCATACAGTAAGAATAAACTTGTGTTAGTGCCGATGGCAACCCAGATTGTTGTGAGTGATAAGCAACCGTTAGGCTCATTGAAAGTGGAGTACGATATCTGTAGCACTGCAGGCAAGCCATCTTCTCTGTGGCTGTGTTCCCGCCAGGAGTTCCCAAGCAACTCCAACGGCGGCTCTGAGTTTTTCCCCCCGTTTTGGGCCATCAGGCAAGCCGAGGACTCAACAGGGGCCAACTTGGCACTGAAGACCTTGGCTATTCGCGTCAGCGCAGCCGACGTGGGCGGGCCTTTCAAAGTAGCTGGCACGGTTGCCACTGACATCCCCATACCTGTGCTGGTCAACACAGTGGACCTGCCGACGGGTTCTGAGTTGAAAAGGTTGCCTTGGGATTGGGCCTCTCGTGCTGATATCGGATCTTCTCCTTCAAAGAAGGCGAAGCTATCCTGATGGCCCACATTGGGGCCGACTGCAGTATCCATTCGCATCCTGCCGTCTCTACCTAACATCCTCTTGCCTCTCCACGTCCACACCCCCATTAGCTTGTTCTGGACATGTTGCGGTTCCGAGCAGGCACGCCATACCGCCCGCTGGTTGCGCGTTCAAGCCAGCTGCGAACGCGAACTCGTATGCGTTCGCAAGCTGCGCTGGCCTCGTCTTGGCTACTCAGTTCTCGCTGTGTTGGGGGGAGGGACATCATGTAGCATTGATTGCTCGCGCTGGGGCGCGGGGTGGGAGGGAACACGAGCCTGAATTGTGAAGTGGGCCAGTCTCAACTCTTGCCTAGACCACGCCTGCTTGGTCGTGCTTTGTGGTTGCCTGTCCCGCGCTCTCATGTGGTCGGGGATGTAAATGCTGGCGGTGGTGCTTGCATTTATGGCCGTGTTTACGAGCCCGCAGGGACATGGTAGGATGTCCAAGCTTTGCAAAACCGATGGAAATGATGTCTTGATGAGGTCCTCCGAGTCCTCTCCATTCTCCTCGCCATAAGTCTTCATCCTCGTCAGATCCTCCTCATCCCTCACTGTCTTCTACCCTCTTGCAGCTCCGCAAGGATGCCTCAAGGCATCGCAAAAAGGCCCAAACAGTTCCTAAGAACCAAGGTGCCCCCCCCCCCACCAGAAGCTTCACAAGCCAGTGAGACAATCCCCTGGAATACCCAAAGCGAGACACAGAACGTCTTACCCTGAGTGTGCCCCACAATCTGCTCAAAGAGAAGGGGAGAGTGCAGGTCCGATCCATCAACATATAATGAAGATTGTTGCCATTGCAACAATGACCACGTACACGTTATGACGACATCGTCACCTTCACCATTGTCGTCGACGCCGTGTTCGTATCATTCGCTATTGCCATGACTATCACGATCACTACCACCGTCGTCACAAACATCAGCATCGCCATAATCATCGTAACAATCGTTGTCTCAAATACCATCGCCACCACGCAGCCGTTTTGGCAAGACCTGTTTGTGTTGTGCGTGCCATCCACCCATTCACTTAACGATGGTTCTGATTCAGAAAGGCTATGCTGCCATCTCGCTCACAAGCTCAATCCATCCCAGTTCGTGGCATGCCCAAGTGACAGAGGTCGACGGGGTCGACTTCGTTACCCCAGACAAACAAGACTGGCGGTTTGCCAGACTGTGCAAAAACAACTTTGCCATGTATGACAAGCTGGTGGAATTGAGAAACGCTGCGACCGACCAGCTCATGGCCCGTGCCAACAGTGCGGCCCATGGAGAGGCCATTCATGAGCTTCAGCCAGAGCATGTACCAAAGCGGCCTCGCCGCGAATTGATTGACGACATCGATCGCATCGTGACGGTGGCAATCACATCAGAGAATAACGTACACCATGAGGTAAGGGTCCTCACTCATTTCCTCAACCGTGGGCGTTTGTCAATAGAGCTCACTGCTTCCAACATCCATCTCTTTACTGTTAAGCCGATGGAATGCGTGCTTGCGAATCTCCAGGAGCCTCGGGTGAATCAGGCGCACGTAGTTTGGGTGCGTTACCGCCACGCCCTCAAGACCAAATACTACAACGCCGAGACGAAATCGTGGAAGGAGAAATCTATGCAAGTCCGTAAGGGAGAGGAGGGGTTGCAGGAGCGAGTTGACGCGGTGGCTGCTGTGCTTGAGGAATTCTACCGCCAACACCATTCTGAGCCGCAACAATAGTCGGCTTTAGGTTGAACATGCTCGGGGGATATCTAGACCGTCGTGCTGCAGCATCGGGGTTCAAAGCTTCGCAGCAGGATGCAATCCCCTTGGCATCACAGGCGAACATCGCCAGTTTTACTGTAGTAGGTTGCCGATGCGCCTTTAGGCGCGAGCTTTCGCAGTGGCTAGCCGATGAGTCGGGCACGCTGCGAACGTCCAAGAAAAATCAATCGTCATCACATCAATCACATCAAACATCGTTGCCCACGTGCTCTCATTTTGTACACCATGAAGAGAAACGTCGACGGTTCAGAGAGATCGAAATGATGAATTGTGACCGAACGGACGTCCGAACCAAGATTGCGCGAGTATGGCCCGCCGGCCTCGAGCCTGGTGCTCGAGGCCGGCGGGCCATACTCGCGCAATTGCTCCAGACCCTCAGGAGGCTCTCGAGCACTTCTACCCAACTTGTTTGGCGACACAGGAGTTCGCCCCGTGGGGTGAGATGCTCGAGACCCTCCTGAGGGTCTGGAGCGATTGCGCGACCATGGTGGGCCATGCTCGAACCTGAGGCTCGAGGCTGGCGGGCCATACTCAAGCAATCCGCTCCTCTTAAGTACGATGGTTGCGAAGCTGCCTTGTCATGTTGTAGCTTGGGGTCTGGCGGTCTCACTTTGAGCTCACTCCGTCTGCGATGAGACCTATGAGAGGACAGATGCATCGCGTTGATTCGGCCTCCCCAAAGTCGTAACACGCCCCAAGGAACTTGTCTTTGATGCTGGAGCACTGGCTTGTTCACACTGTATCTGAGTGCCTACGAGAGTTGAGCAGGAGGAGGAAGAGGAGGAGGAGAAGGGTGAGGAGAAGGAGGAGGAGGAAGAAAGCGAAGCATTTGGGGAGGAGGAGGAGGGGGGGATAATGAGAGGGATGATGCGGAGGAAGAGGCACTGCACGAGAAAGAGAAGAAGGAGAGGGCAAACATAAGGACGAATAGAAGCAGGGGGAAGGAGAGGATGAGCCCCTCGTAAGCATTTTGGCTCACACATTTTATTGCACGGGTCTTCTTTTCTCGGAATTGTTTGCACGCACACATGGCTGCCGCTGCAACCACTGGCGAGAGGCTGATTGCCAGCATCAGGAGCCGTGTCCAGTGGATCGCTGTTCAAGTTGGCACTGGCATGGACGCGTCTCAGGTCAAGGAGACCCAGACGCAGCAGCTCCTCATGCAGATCGGCCAGGCAACTTTGCACATGGATGAGGCCACGCCAGTCCTGACAGAGGTGGGCGGTGGCCCATGGACCCCTGAGCAACGCGTTCGACTGGCCGCTGCTCTTGGAGATGCGGTCAATAGGCACACTGACGACGGCGCTGGTTCGAGAAACGTGCAGAACTGCGACTCCCTGCACTTATACCTGTCCGAGTCCGACTGGACTCTCATGGCGAACATGCAGGTCTCGATCTGGCCAAGGATCGAGTGCATCTGTGCTCGGCTCCACAGGATTGGCGTGGCATGCCCCTCCGAGGCTTTGCTGAAGAGGGCTGCTGGGCTCGTGCTTCACATGACCCACCTGGAGGGCGGTCCGTCGTCAGTTCCAGCCAATAGCAAGCGGCAGGTGTGCAAAGACATCAAAGAAAGAATCAAGGTCTTGGACAGGACCGAGAGCTTCCCCTTCGCGTACATTCGGCGTTACCCGTCCTCGCCAGACGACCTGCCGCAGGTGGTGAAGGACTACGCCTACGCTGGCACTGATGGCCCCGCGGCTCCACCTGCCCAAGCCTATGCATACCAAGAGTGGGTTGACGACTTACCCTACAGGAACACGCACAGGAGCTTGCGTGTCCAAGCGCCCCACCAAGGTGGCGGCGCCCAGGGTATCGACCTCAGTGGCCAGCTCGGTCAGCTTGCCAGCGCGATCGCAGGCGCAATGGGCATGGTAGCAGGCCCTCAGAGCCATCGCGGCGGCGTCAACATCGAGATGCTCAACAACGCGAGGCCAAAAGGCGTACTTCCTCCTCAGGCGCTTGCTGATCAGGGAGCCACTGCTGGTCAACACATTGGCATGCCTGCAATGCATGCGCTTGCCGCGCAGCCGAGCCCGTTCGGGCCTACGCCTGGGGATGTTCTTGCGCTGACGGACGCCGCCATGGCCGCTGCTGCTGGCCAGCCACCTCGTGACGGCGGCGCTGCAAGTGCTGGTGCCCCACCCGCTGCCGCTGGGGCGGCCGACGACGTTGGCGGCAGCGATGAGGACGAGGCCAAGGCGCTCGAGGAGAAGATGGTCGCAGCGTCTGGCTTGGGGAAGCCCAAGGGCAAGGGCAAAGCCAAGGCGGCGGCCAAGGGCAAGGCCACGAAGAAGACCATCGCTAAGGACACCCCTGCGGCATCTACACCCACTGCCAAGGGCAAGGCCAAAGCGAAAGCTAAGGCCACGCCGTCGGCGTCGCCTGCTTCAGGCTGAGGGTATCGCAAATCGCACACATGAGGAAGATGGGGATGATCAGAGTGAGGAGGAAGATGAGGAGGGGGAGGCGAACGAGGAGAAGAGAAGGAGGAGGAAGAAGAATAATAAGCTGGGGAGGATGAGGACGCGACTCAGTAGGAGGATGAAGAGGAGGAGGAGGAGGAGGAGGAGGAGGAGGAGGAGGAGGAGGAGGGAACTGAGAACACGATCTGACAGCACGAGCCCCGGCGTCCCAATAGCCCCGCCACTGATACTTCGAGCCATCTTCGCCAAATACCGCTCACACACAACATCGGGATCTTATAAATCTAGGTTTGGGGGAACCCCAGGCAAAAAGCTCCCGAAAATAGACTACAGTGACCTCATCA
This sequence comes from Prorocentrum cordatum, assembly GCA_963575745.1. Taxonomy (NCBI): domain Eukaryota; class Dinophyceae; order Prorocentrales; family Prorocentraceae; genus Prorocentrum; species Prorocentrum cordatum. The sequence goes on along the minus strand of CAUYUJ010020058.1, from coordinate 71,476 downwards.
CCAAGAGCGCCATGAGTGAGAAGACCCTGCCCCAGGCCAATTCGCGAGCCTACCACAATGCAAAATCGAGGGCCTTCAAGGCGGGCTACGATAAGGATGGTGCTACTGTAATCGCTAAGGAGGCCTATGCTGCTGCCACTGCTAACTACCAAAAGTGGTGGCCATGATTTTAGTTTCTTCCGCAGTCTAGGGCGTTGCTTCACAGGTGGGCTGTGAGGTTGTATAGAAGCCCAGTGACACGGCGACTGAGGGTATCGCCTGTCGCTCAGCACGCGTCGTATCTGCGCCCGTGCACACGTAGGAACATCTAGAACTCAACTCTCGCTCTCGCCTGGGATCGTCACGATTACATCATTCAACGTACGTCGCCGTCGCTGTCTTGTGCATTCGTGTTTTTGTTCCCCCACCCCCAACACACACCAAAGTGCTTCCCGTTCTTGCAGTGAAGCAACAAGGCCCCAACGTAGCGACTGAGCCAGGCCCGAGGCAAACCTTGCTCTCTCCCTCCTCATCAGCCTCCTCGTCATCCTCCCTCTCCTCCCCTCGTGTTTGCCCTTCCTGACATATTGCTAGCTTCGGCTTCGCCTCCTCCTCCTCCTCCTCGTCATCCCCCTCCTCCTTAGCGCCCCTCCTCCTCCGACATTCCCTCCTCCCTTTCCTCTCGAGGCCAGAGGGGACGAGGTTGCCCAATCTTTGTGGGCCTGGATTGTGTAAGGTCCAGTCTGGACGCGGGGAAACATCATTTGTTACCGACGCTATATCATTCCCAAAGAGTTCTCATGATTGCATTTGAAGGTTCCTTGACTTGTTTGGGTGTGACGTCTGAACCCGCTGTGTGAATGCGGGTGGTCTTGGTTGCATCCGTAGCAATTTAGCTCAAGCCTTGTCAGGATGACTGTTGCCTCTGCCCCCAAGAGGGCCAAGGTAGCGGAATTCGGCCGATCATCTCATGTTTCAGCTAACGCGTTGGCTTCCATTCTGAGACAGGTATCAGACTCAGAGCTGCCTGATTGCTTCAGTCGGTCTACGATTGCTCGCGAACGCCAGAAGATCGCACATCAACAAACATCTTATGGACCGCTGTTGTTACAAATGCCTGTCGGATCACCGATGGGAAGACTGGAGATCTGGGTGCAGCATCCTTTCGGTTTCCTAGAGATTGCAGCTAAACAGTCGAATGAATTTCGCAGTGTATTGACGGAGACATTGAATCGGTGCAACAACAAGTTGCGTTTGGGATTTTACACAGATGAGATCACTCCAGGCAATCCTTTGTCTGATGCGAATGACCGTCGTTTACAAGCTTGCTACTGGACGCTGTTGGATTTCCCGCCGCAGGTGTTATCGAACGAGCTCAGTTGGTTCACTATCACAGCTGTCCGCACAAGTGTCGTGGCAAAACTTCCAGGGGGGATGGCCCAGCTAACTCGAGATGTGCTCAAATACTTTTTCGGACGGCCTGGACTATTAGACCTCAGGGACGGGGTCGAGTTCGTTCTGGAAGGCGATGCTCCTCGCATTCTATCGGGCACCCTTGCAACGTTGATTCAAGACGAACGCGCGCACAAATATACCTTACAATGTAAGGGGGCATCGGGCTCCCACAAGCCGTGCCTCCTATGTAAAAACGTGACCAGCCCGAATTGCCCTTGGTTGCCTGATGCATCTGGCTATCTCGTGCCAGGTACTGAGCTTGATACTTCACAATTCGATCTTCATTCGGATAAGTCGCTGAAGCAGGTACATCGGAGGTTGGCGCAGATTGCAGAGTCTGGAGATAAGAAGAAGTTACATGAGACAGAAATGATGTTCGGTTGGAAGTTTGAGCCGAATGGACCCCTCCAAGACAAACACTTGGACCTTGATCTTGTGTCGTGCTTCACGTGGGACTGGATGCACTGCTACTTGATCGATGGTGTTGCCGTTCATGAGTGCAAGGCTTGCGTCACGGAGTTCGAAAAGTACAACCGTGGAAGGCAACAACTCAAAGAGTATCTGCAGCGGTTCAAGTGGCCATCTGGCTACGCCCACGCTAAGAACATGTGCAATCATCCAAGTGTGATCTCGGGCAGCGCGTCCGAGTTTATTTCGTTCATGCCAGTGTTTGAAAAATATCTGGTTGATATTGTGGGGCCTGCAAAGGTATGCGTTGATATGGTCACCAGTGGCCTTGCTTTGTGTAAAGTCTTCAGGGCACTTACTATCGTGAACACAGGCGATGTATCACCAAGTTATCTGAAGCATTGCATCGATGAGCACTTGCGGCTACATCGGGCGGCTTGGGGGGATAGCCTTTGGAAGCCAAAGCAACATTATGTGCTGCATATCCCATCGCATCTTGAAGCTCAGGGACATCTCTTGTCAACTTTTCTCCACGAGAGAAAACACCGCTGCATCAAGAGGTTTGCGCAGGATCGGCCGAACACGACCAGTTACGAAAGGGGGCTCCTAGAGAATGTCACAATGCAACACCTCTGGGACTTAAAGGATCCGCTGAGTTGTGTCAATTTGGTTCACCCGATTGATCCTTCAAAAAAATTGAAGGATGCTCTTTCGCAGTTGTGTCACGTGTTTGATTGGGGGCAAGTGCGTACATCTAGAGCTGCGTGTTGTCATGGTCGGATAATTCAGATGTCCGACGTTGTAGCATTCCACGAGGGGTGTGGGGTGAAATTCGGTGCTGTATACTTTCACGTTTCACTCGGCGGCAAGGCTTTAACTTGCCTCGAGGTCTGGGATCTTGTGGAGTTGAGTTCGCATGTGGCCAAGTGCAGGGTAGTAGAGCATGTGAAGCTAGTTCCTCTTGAGAGCCTTTTGGAGCCTTGCGTTTGCTACCCAGCGATGCCAGGCAAGGTAGCGCAGGTACTTCTTCCGCACAGGATCAGACTTCGCACTGATAGGACTTAGTGATGTGGAGGTGGAGTCACAATAGAGGAGACGGGGGAGAATGATTGCAGCGCGCCCTGGGACGCTACAGTGCGTTAGCCCAATCCACGCTTCGCGGCCGCAGCAGAACTGAAGGGAGTCGACTCCTCCTCCTCCTCGTCCTCCTCTTCCTCCTCCTCCCCCCTCCTCCTTCCTGTCCTCACCCCTCCTTTCCTGCTCCTCCTGCTGTTCCTGTCTTCCTCCTCCCCCTCCTCCTCCTCCTCCTCCTCCCCCTTCTAGTGCTCCCACTCCCCCCTTCTACTCATCGTCCTCCCCCCTTCTTTTTTGTTTGGAATCCTCGCAGCTTAACCTGGTTAGCCAGGTTAGCTAACCAGGTTAGCGAGGTTAGCTAAGCAGGACAATCTCACTTAGCAACCCCCTCTCACAAAGTTAGCTCGGTTAAGCTAACCCGAATAGATGCTGACCTAAAGAAGATCAGCCTAACCAGATGCCAACTTGGATAGCTAAGGTGGTATAACCACATCTATCCCATGTGAACCACTTCACAACCACCCTGGGCATTCCAGCACCGGGTCACCGGGTCACCGGGTCAGCTGACCCAGCCCACCGGGTCACGGGGTCACCGGGTCACCGGGTCAGCTGGGTCACCGGATCACTGGGTCACCGGGTCAGCTGACCCAGCCCACCGGGTCACCGGGTCACCGGGTCAGCTGCTCAGCCCACCGGGTCACCGGGTCACCGGGTCAGCTGACCCACCCCATCGGGTCACCGGGTCACCGGGTCACCGGGTCAGTTGACCCACTCCACCGGGTCACCGGGTCACCGGGTCACCGGGTCAGCTGACCCAGCCCACCGGGTCACCGGGTCACCGGGTCAGCTGACCCACCCCACCGAATCACCGGGTCACCGGGTCACCGGGTCAGCTGACCCACCCTACCGGGTCACCGGGTCACCGGGTCACCGGGTCTGACCCACTCCACCGGGTCACCGGGTCAGCTGACCCACCCCACCGGGTCACCTTTTCACCGGGTCACCGGGTCAGCTGACCCACCTCACCGGGTCACCGAGTCACTGGGTCAGCTGACCCACCCTGCCGGGTCACCGTGTCACCGAGTCACTGGGTCAGCTGACCCACCCCACCGGGTCACCGGGTTACCGGGTCACTGGGTCAACTGACCCACCCCGCCGGGTCACCGGGTCACCGGGTCAACTGACCCACCCCACCTGGTCACCGGGTCACCGGGTCACCGGGTCCGCTGACCCACCCCACCGGGTCACCGGGTCACCGGGTGACCGGGTCCTAACCCACCCCACAGGGTCACCGCGGGTCGCCGGGTCACTGAGTCAAGTGACCCGCCCGGCCGGGACACCTGGTCACCGGGTTTAATTGACCCCCGGGGTCCAGAGCCACCAGGTCACCGGGTCACCAGGGTCACCGGGTCACTGGATCAAACGGTCGCCGAGCCACCGGGTCACGGGTCGGGTCGCCGAGTTACCAATTCACCGGGTCGCCGGGTCAGCGGGTCATCACCGGGTCAATTGACCCAGCCCGCCCGGTCACCAGACA
>CAUYUJ010020058.1:52023-64523 GCA_963575745.1 Prorocentrum cordatum | reverse complement strand
CCCACCGTGTAGACAGCCGTGGAAAAGTAAGCGCGGAAGCAATCAACCTCCTCGGTCCACTCCTGCTCGCACGCGTAGCCCCAGGCAGGCGTGGCCTCGTGGAGCGCGACGTCCAGCAAGTGCGCCAAGCGCTCCACGAATACGCGGGGCACTTTCACCGCGCCCTTCCGCTTGACTGTTCGATTGGCAGCGGCCTCGGGAAAGACGCGCTCCCACACGGGGTGGATGACGACGTCGGCCCGCTGCGCGAACTCGCGCAACAACTTCTCGGAAGGCTGGCCCGCCACAGCCTCCCGGAGATACTTCCGAGCGGCGCCCGCCCAGCGGTCCAGCAGAGCGCGCAGGTGCACGGCCAGAGCGCCCACGGCCTGCCAGGGGCCGCCCGGATACTCACGGCGAGCGCTCCCTGGCCGATCTGGGTTGTTGTGCCGCGCGATCATGTCGCGGTGGCAATCTGACCCCAAATGAAAATCGCAGCTGTGCTTGGGCGCGTATTTCTCGAAATGCCAATTCAAGTGGTTGCCGTCCTTGCCGACTTGGAACCCGTCTGAGAGCAATCGACGAGGGTCTCCGCAGTCGACGACGCCGTGAAATTCTTCGGCAACTGCTTCCTTGAGACCAGCTTCGAAACCCAGGGTGTCTACAAAAGCTCCCACTGGGAGCCCGCAGCTGGGCATTCCAAGCGCGGATGCCTGCCGACGCAGCCGCGCCAACTTCGGCTTCAGGCTCAGCTTGTAAGCCCGGTTGGTCTCCTGCCGGATCAACTCGGGCACCGACAGAAGCATGCCCCGGGCCCCAACATGGAGCAACACGCCAGTGTAGAGCCGAACCGCGCGGGTTTTGCCCCCTTTCCGCGATGGAACCCGGACTGAATTGACAACTACTTTCGCAAGTTTCACACAGACATCTGCGCCGAATATGGCGCCATCTGCCAACCACGCTTCACTTTCAATCTTCTCGCAGAGGCCGTCCAGGAAGCAGTTCACGAAACGCTCGACCAAGCCGACGAGCACATCGTGGCCACGTAGGGCGTCCAGAATCCACGGTACTTCAGCGGCGCCGATCTCCTCCACCCGGTCGGGGCGCTCAGCGCGGCCCACAGCGCAACCGCTGAAAGCCACTCCCACAGTCGCAAGGCCCCATCGCTCGGCCAACCAAGTCTTCAACTCGGTGATTTGTGGCCGGAGAACGAAGTGCGAGGCGAGGACGATCAAAAACCAGATGGTGTAGTAAGTCTGCCCCGCAAGGAAGACGGCGTCCATGCCTTCCATCTTCGGGAAATACTGGTTGACGTCTGCCAAGGTTGGGACTTTCCGGAATCGGCGCAGGCGCTCCCCGTCTGGCCCGCGCGGGGCGTCCCTGCAAGCCACGCAATGATAGAATGCCTTCCGGATGGCTCGGGGGACGGGCTCATCCAGCACCCACATGACATCGCTCTGCCCGCATTTCGTCGGCGAGTGGCCCTCAGCCGCGCAAGCAGCCAACGCGGCTTGGGGCAGCACCACCAGAACGTCCAACCTATCAGCGCCGACGGCGCTGTCATGGTCTTGGGGTAGCGGCGGCAGCGCCTGCTCGGAGATCACTGGAGCGGGCGCTGTTTCCATTGAGTACATGACCGGCGGGTCCCGGGCCACGAATGCAGAATCTGCGGCGTGCCAATCCACGAAGACGCCGGCCTCTCGCACCATGTCCTGCGACACGGTGATCTCCTCGCCAAGGACGAAGCCGGCGCCCTGCGGAATCAGACTGGTCGCAGCGACAACGTGGCGACCGCCGCCGCCATAGCCGCCGCCCCGCCACTTAGCGCGGCCGCCAGCAATCACAAGTTCACCCCCTGTCAACTTCAGCTGCCAGCCGCGCGCCACTGAGCACCGCCACCAATTCCCTGCCGCTTCTGGGACGGACCCGGCGGCGGCACCAGGCATCGACGCGACGAAGGACATGTTGGCCACAGTGAGGCGTCGTAACAACTCGAACCGGTCGGCGCGAGCGCCGCAGAGCAACCTACCGACGCCCGCCTGCCACGTAGCGTCGGGCACTTCCTCTGCACAGCTCGGTTTCAAAGATGCGCTGTCAGCGCCAGGGCGGACCAGATTGAGAACTGCATCGCGCCGTACAGCTTTCCGAACACGCTTCGGCAAACCACCGCCGTCTTCAAACCTGTCCGCACGAAGGCCGACGCGCCGCTTCAACGCGGCAGCGCGCTTGCGCAGACGAGCTGTGCCATCTTTCTTGCCTGTGTGGGGTTTGTGAGGCTTGTGCGGTTTGTGAGCTTTGTGCTTCAGACCTTTGCGCGAAGGACGATTCGGCCGATAGGCTCGCTTCGGAGCTCCCGCCGAAGAAGAGGCAGCAGTGCGAGGCCGACTGCCGCTACCAACAGTGGGGGCAGCATCGCCAGAGCCGCCGCAAGCACCAAGACCGCCTTGCGCTGGAGAGTCATCCAGCGCATCGCCCCCGGAACATGCCACTGCAGCTTTCGGCGCCGGGCCCGACGAGGAAACCGCACTTCCACGCAAGAGCGCCAACACTGCGTGGCCGTCCATGCTGGACGCTGACGGCTGGGCGCCTTGAGCCGCAATTGCAACGGGGAGGAATGCTGAGGAGCGGGGGGCAATTCGGAGAACTGCAGAAAAGTCAGAAAACTCGGCTGGAGCGGCGGCTTACTCCCTCTTCCTCTCTTTTCCTCCCTCTGCCTCCTCCTCTTGTCCCCCTCCTACCCGAGCCCGGGGCTATAGCGCAATTTCGGTGGCTAGTGCCGGTCGGAGCGAATAAATCGCACCACCTTCTTCAACATTGGCCGGAGCATCGTGTTCACTCTTCTCGGACAAGCGTTTTTTGGCAATCGCAATGCCCACTTTCGTGCCTTCTGGCCCGTTCTGCGGCGACCGTTTAGATCGCCACAGGGCGCTGCAGTTTGTGCAAGGTTCCCGATCGTTGCAACGCCTGCCCCGTGCGACGAGGATGACACATCACAGCTCCGTGGGTTTATTGTGATTTCAGTACGCATTTTAAAAGCCGCAATTCGTGACAAGTTCGTTACGTCACGAATCTGTGCAAGATGCTTGTGGTCGAATCGCTGAGTAGACTTTCAGATTGTAAATGTCTTGTTTGTGTGGACCCCGGAACAGTGTGACCAAGCACCGTCTGGGTTGGTCCCTGTCACGGCCACGTGGCCGATGGACTCGAGGAGGGGGTCTGCCCTGGACTCGGCCGGAGTCGAAACTGTGCCTGTGTTCACTGGATGCCGCCACACACGTGCGCGCTGAGTCCTAGAACCCGAATGACGGCACACACGCCGCAGCCGCGTGGCTGATGGAGTCTGGGACACGGTGCACGGAGCAGCCGATTCGAGCTGCCCTTCCCCCTGGGTTCCTTCCTCCCGCTGCTCCTCTCTCCTCCCCCTCCCTTAATCAGTGGTATGGGAAACACTGTCTGCACGCGCCGTGCGTGTGATCCATTGGGGGCCGCAGGTTGCCGACTCGACTTTGTCCTCGGGCTCGCCACCCCGCCTCCTCCATGTCCGTTCCGCGTACGGTGGAAACTCACACTACGTAGTTGAACCTATGATTGCGAGCGTCCGCAGTCCTTCGCGCTCCGAGTGCCTTGCACTGGACACCGCCAGTGGTTACGAACTGGGGCATTTTCGTATCATACCGCCTCCGAGCTCTTCACAATTGCTGCTCCCCTTCTGGCTGACGCCACGGTCCCCAGCACGTGGTGCGCGTGACGCCCGATTTGGGCAACCACGCTGCCCACTTGTGCTCCTAATTCCTCACTCCTTCTGCCCCTGACTCTCCATCACTCCTCACTCCTCATCCCTTACTCCTCCTTCTCTCTCTCTCTCTCTCTCTGTCTTTCTTTCTTTCTCTCTCTCTCTCTCTCTGTCGGCCCATGTTGCCTCCGTGCCTGGGTTGTGGGTCGGAGGCGTGTTGGATGCATCTTGGGATCTATTGGGATGCCTCTTGTCGACCTTTTTCGAAGTCTCTTGGAAGCCTCTTGGGCCCCTTGGCGGACCTCACAAAGGGCCTCTTAGAAGCATCTTGGGGCCTCTTGGAAGCCTCTGGGAGGATCTAGAGGGCGTTGGGAGGACATGCAGCCGAGAAGTGTTTAATACTGCCCCAATGCGGTTTCAAGTGCCAGGGGACCCCCCCCCAGAGGCCAACATGGCTCCCAAACTTAAGGAGCATCGATGTTGTTCAGCATTCTCGCTGTTTCGCTTTCGATGGGCTCTCGAGGTTTCAAGATGACCCCAAGGCGGCCCAACAGAGCCCCATGAGGGGCCTCAGAAGGCTCCAGAGACAAACCCCCAAGAGCGCCCCAGAGCGCTCAGCGGCCCCAGAGGGCCCCAAGACGCCATGTTTGAGCCCTCGAGGGGGGACAGGACTTTAGTACTCCCCCTATGTTTGAACCACGGGGCATAAGATTGCCTCAGGAGGCGTCCCAGACACTGCCAAAGAGCCCCAAGAGGGGCCCAAGACCCCACAAACGAGTCCCAAGAGAGCCCTAAGAGTGGTCCAAGAGGCCGCACGGAGAACCCAAGCGGGTTCCAAGACGGCCCTACGAGATCATCATCATCGTCACCACCACCACCACCACCACCACCATCATCATCATCATCATCATCATCATCATCATCATCATCATCATCATCATCATCGTCATCATCATCATCATCATCATCATCATCATCATCATCATCATCACCATCACCATCACCATCACCATCATCATCATCATCATCATCATCATCATCATCATCATCATCATCATCATCACCATCGTCATCGTCATCAACATCACCATCGCCATCATCATCACGATCGTCATAATCATCATCCTCACCACCAACAGCATCATCATCATCATCATCATCATGATCATCGTCGTCGTCGTCATCATCATCGTCGTCGCCATCATCATCGTGAAAGGTCGGAAGATGTGTGAAGTTTTCATGAATTCGCCGGCCCAACGGGCCAGAGGCGTGCTAAGATCTCCGGTAACTTGTTAACAATATTTCTAGTTCGCGCGCGCGGAGCGGCCCCTGGGGGCCCCCGGACGAAAAGTACCCCGGCAAGGTCCCGAGAGAAGCCCGGGAGAAGCCACCAGACCACTCCAGGGGAGGGTATTTTTCGACACCCCTCACGAGGATCGTGGCCTCCGAGGGGGGAGCCGCAATCGACTACCCCCAAGAGCCCCCCAAGAGGCCCTGGGGGCCTCCAAAACGCCGCCAAGGAGCCCCAAGAGACTCCCAAGAGGTCCCCAAGAGGCCCCCAAGAGGCCCTAAAGAGGGCTCCAGGGCCGGCGGCATGAGCGAAGCGATTAAATAAAACCTTTGCCTGTGAAGCTAATTGCTTGCGGGGGGGAGGAGGAAGTACGAGCACAGGCTTCATGCGCGACACTGTTTTGCCTCTAAATTGTTTGCAGGGTCGAGGGTGGGTTAGGGGCAAGTAGAGCCTTCATGCTTGGAAGTGTTTCTGCCTCTGCTGCGCCCCAGCTGTTTCGCGCGTTCCCGTCGTTACCGCGCCCCCGGCGTGCTTTCAAGGGCTGTTCCACTGCATGCGTCAAGAATTGGTTCAGTCTGCGGCCCTGTCTGTCCCACAAGCGTGGGCCAGACTGCAATGCCCAGTGCTCCTCCTCTTCCTCCTCCTCCTCCTCATCCTCCTCCTTTGCGCCGGCAGTCTCGGAAATGCGACGTTGGTCGCTCCCGGCAGCTCGCTGCTGATGACCGGTTTCTCCTTCCTCGTCCTCCTCCTCCTCCTCCACCTCCTCCTCCTCGTCGCCCTCCTCCTCCTCCCCCTCCTACTCCCTCCCTCCATTTCGTCCCGGACGCCATCATTCCGGCGAACGCGGCCGAGGCTCGGGGCGGAAAGAAGAAACGGATTTGTTTCGTTCTCCTGCCGCTGCCGCACTCTTTGCCTGGACTCCTTTCCTTTGTTCGCCCCCCCTGTTGTCCCGGGTCGTTCCTTCTCCTCCTCCTCCTCCTGCCCGTCCTCCCCCCCCACTCTCTTCCTTCTACTCATCCTGGTCATGCTCTCAACCCTCCCTCCCTTTTTGCAAGATTGCGCCGCCGGTCGCTAGAATCGCCAAACGTGTTCTTCCTGGGCAAAATGGTATACATGTCCACCTGGACACTCCATGTTCAAAGAGCTGGGCCGTGAATTACCACGCACCCTTATGCGGAAAATGAATGCCCGCAACGCAAAACTAGCCTCGCGTCCCCCGCGCGCTGAATGATGACACGACTAGGCTGCGGGCGCTTGCAGCGCCCTCCCGCGGTGGCAATGGACAACAACTCACGCCTCTGGCTGGCCGCCGGCAGCCTCGGCGACGTCAGCGTCCTCCTCAACGGCTTCGGTCTTAGACACGAACGCCTCGAACGCAAATGCCTGGAAGTTCTTGACGCCCTCCTTCAGAACTGCCTCCACTGCGGCCGTCCCGCGCGTGGCCGCCCAGTGGTCCAGCAGCCAGCGGCACGCGTCCGCCGCCCAAGCGGGAGGGTTTCTCATCTCGGCATCGACGTTGTAAATCTCTTTCGCTCGCCCTTCTGTGGCGAGACAGGCTGGACTGTCTCGCAACAGCGTGAAAAGCTGCGACACCTCGCCCAAGCAAGCCGGCCAGTCCTTGGCAACCGTGTCTAAGTACGGAAGGATTCGGCGGACCGAGGCACGGCCGTCCCCATCTCATTCTTCAACTTGCTCTGCCTGTCCATGAAGATCTGCATCGATATTGGCGCGTCATCGCCCGCCATGGTTTTGATCCTGATGGAGTGCATCCAAGGTGGAAAAGGGGGCTCGCTCCCATTGATTGGCGTGAACGCCGTGTCGTCGAGCTCCTGGAAGCCGGCCACAAGACCCACGGAACGGAGGAGCTCCGCGACTCGCATCATTCCAGGGCGATTCGCCCACTTGTGTTGTTTGAATAGCTCTTTCCCCAAGCCTGACCGCCCGTAGTTCTTGACTGCGTCGATGGCCTTGCCGATCGGAATGTCACCCCGACTGTCGACTTTGCCCATGACCACCATGCACGCCACTTCCTCAGCGTACATGAAAAAAGGCACGGTCGTCCACGGGCCCCTCCGCAGGCACGGGCGCGTCGATCAAAGGCGGAACCTCGTTGTAGGACTGCGCTGGGGCACGTCGGCGGCCAGCGTCACAAGACACCTCAGAAAATCCAAAACAGCGGGGTGGGAAAAGAAAAAAACAATACCGATCTGCAGCGGTACTCCTGTAAACGAGCTCGCGCGCGCACTGTCCCATCCTCCGCCGCGAAGACGGCTCCGCACGGGCGCGCGCGCAAACTCACGCACGCGCGCGCGCGCGCTCGCGCACGCACATTCACGCGCGCATGCACTCACGCACGCACGCGCGTCATTCTAGCGCACGCGGCCCGATGAAGACCCACTGGGGCGGCGCGGCATCTTCGGCCGAAGCGCCCGCGCAGAAGCGCGCGCAAGCACGCGCGCGCCAAAACACAGTAGATCGCAACCATGACGCATCCGAGCAGAGCTAAGCAATAGACTGCGGCTACATCAACAGCTTCGCGGGCCCAATCAATGACGGCCTTGATGACGAATTGCCACGGGATTTTGCCCCCGTACTGGAGTTTCGGCAGACCCTCTGGCAGCAGCACGTTCATGTCATTCACCGTTTCCACGAACAATTTGAACACGCGGCACTGGAAGATGCCGAGCGAGTCCGTGAAATGATCATGCATCCGCGGGTCACGGCGCCCGGCGCACGCGTTGCAGGCCTTGCAGATTTCCCCCCAGAAGCTGAGCATGAGCTGCCGGCCGAAATCGTCCAAATCGAAATCGCTGGGTGGAAGCCTCTGCCCCTCCGCCACGCGAATGGTGCCGTCGGACAAGGAGACGTTCCTGAAAAAGTTGTCGAGTTGATGTCCTAGCCCTTCTGCCTCTGAGGCCAAGCAAAGCTGACGCGTAGCGGGGCGAACGGAACGCTGCGTCCTCCTTCCTCCCCGTCCTTTTCCTCCCTCCTCCTCCTTCCCTGTGCCTGTCCCTCCTTTTTCCCGAATCAGGGCTTGCCCCTGTATGCGGCCCTACCGGGTTCATCTGGTTAAGTGAGGTGGGCCACCGCTTTCCGTGTCCCGCCCGGGTGCCCAAGTGCCCGGGCGCCCTGCGGGTCGCCGATTCCGGTGGCCCGCCCGGGTGCCCAGGTGCCCGGGCGCCTTGCGGGTCGCCGATTGTGGTGGCCCGCCCGGGTGCCGGGGCGCCCTACAGACCCAGAGTCCTATAGCCCTTTAGCCCACTAGCTCTATAGCCCCATAGCCGTATAGCCCAATAGCACGATAGCCCTATAGTACTATATCCCTATAGCCCGATAACCTTTTAGCCCCACAGCCTTATAGCCTTGTGGCACTATTATGCCCTATTGCCCTACAGCCCTATAGCCCTATAGGCCCACAGCCCTGTAGCCCCATAGCCCAATAGCCCAACAACCCAATATCCCAATAGCCCCAGAACCCTATAGCCCTATAACCCTATGGCCTCATAGCCCCATAGCCCTATAGCCCTACAGTCCTGCAGCCCTGTAGCCCTATAGCGCTATAGCCTATAGCCCTATAGCCCTACAGCCCTATAGCCCTATAGCCCCATAGCCCCATAGCCCCATTGCCCCAGAACCCTATAGCCCCATAGCCCACTCGCCCAATAGCCGAGTAACCTTATAGCCCTATGGTCTCGCAGCCCCATAGCCCCATAACTCCACAGTCCCATGGCCCTATAGCCCCACAGCCCCATAGCTTCATAGACCTAATAGACCGAATCAACTGAATAGACCGAGTAGACCTAGTAGACCTAATAGACCTAATTGACCTTATGGTCCGATCAATGTAAGAGGCCCTATAGACCTGATTGGGTTTTTTGTCAGTAGAATCATGCGTCCTCCTCCCCCTCCTCCTCCTCCTCCTCCTCCTCCACCTCCTCCTCCTCCTCCTCGTTTTCCTCCTCCTTTTCCTCCTCCTCCTCCTCCTCCTCCTCCTCCTCCCTCTCCTCCCTACCCATCCCCCTCGCCCCCCCTCCTCCCCCTCGTCTTCCTTTTTCTGCCTATGCTACCAGACCTTGCAGTCGGCGCCGAAGCGGGACTGGATGTTGTCGGTGTTCGTGGTGAGCGAGTCGTTGTTCAGGCAGATGCGCCATCTTTTCGTGGGATTCCGCCCGGACAGCTGCCCAAATACGGTTGGGATCTGACTCGGCTGGATCATCACGAGCCCGCCGATGTTGGCGCCCGCCATCGACCTTTTGCAACCGGCCGCGATCTTCGTCGCGGTGCCGCCGGAGAACAGAATAAATTCTTCGAAGCTCAATGTGCCTGCCTTGGCGGGCTGACCTGGGAAGGCCATTGTCAGCGATCCTTCCTCGGACGCGTAGAAAACGCGAGGGCCTAGGCCGTGCTCCAACGATACCGCCTGCTCGTTCGCATGGTCAATGAGGCCCTCGAAGGTGACGCGCGCGTTCAGGAACAACCACGCGAACGTGGTATCTGGGGCGATGGCCTTGGACGGGGCAACCTCCACGGGCTCGTCGTCATCGTCATCAGCCGGCTCAGGCTGAGCAGCCTGCCTGCCGCCTTTGCCCCCTTTTTTGGCGCCTTTGCCTCCTTTTGCCGCTGCTGCTTTGCCTCGGGGCCCGTGGGGCTGCAAGCCTCCGGACCGCGGCACCCACTTGTACTGCATGCCCTTCTCGCACAGCTTGTTCTTTAAGCTGCTGGTCAGGAGCGTCTGCGCGCGATCGTGCAACTTGGACTTCCTGGTGTTGGAGCCGCCGATGGGCATGGGCCGCTCGTACACAGTCTTCTCGCCGACCTTGCACGGGCTAGGGATGAGGAACATGCTCACCGCTGTGTACGGAGCCCGGGCACACAGAGGATCCACCGACAGCGAGCTCCCGAGGTGGATGTTCCTGGTCGCCGCCACGGCACCACACATGGCCCGCACGCTGTACCTCGAGTGGTGCTGAATGGCGTCGTCGAAGGAGAAACATTTATCGTTTCCATTCACCGTCAGAAGCTTCTCAGTCAGGTCATACACGTGCTTCTTCATATCCGCGAGATTGGACCCCAAGACCTCGTACGCCGCTGGCATGTCCAAGATCACGTCCAATGCCTTGGACCGCTCTGCGCACTCCTTCGACGCGTCGAACAAGTCCGCCCACCTCTGCACGTCGATTATGTCCTTCACGGAACCACTGATGAGCTTAATCGCTGAAGGCAATGGATCGTCCGCGGGCTTTGCACCCGCCTGCACAGCCGAAGCAAGCTGCTGCTCCAACGCCAGAGATGCATCAGACTCCACATGGCGGCGGCGTTTCAATTCCGGCTCGCCCATGGTTCTGGCTGGGCGGCAGTACACTGCCGAACGCCTTCAAACTTCAGCCAGAGAGGCTTCGCCTTATCCCGGGCACCTACTCCAGGAAACTGGGCCTGGCTGTCGGTCTGGCGGCTCTGTTGTCGCCGTCGCCACCCGTCGCCGCCGTCCGTCGCCGCTCCATCCGGGCAGGGCTGTAGGTCGCGGCGCTTGTTGTCTGAGGCTGAGGCTGAGGCAAGCTGAAGGCAGACTGAGGCTGAGGCTGAAGGCTGAAGCAGGCTGAGGCTGAGGCTGAGGCAGGCTGAGGCTGAGGCTGAGGCAGGCTGATGCTGAGGCAGGCTGAGGCTGAGGCTGAGGCTCATGCAGGCTGAGGCTGAGGCAGGCGGAGGCTGAGGCCGAGGCTGAAGGCAGACTGATACTGAGGCTGAAGCAGGCTGAGGCTGAGGCTGAGGCAGGCTGAGGCTGAGGCTGAGGCAGGCTGATGCTGAGGCAGGCTGAGGCTGAGGCTGAGGCTGATGCAGGCTGAGGCTGAGGCAGCCTGAGGCTGAGGCCGAGGCTGAAGGCAGACTGAGGCTGAGGCTGAAGCAGGCTGAGGCTGAGGCTGAGGCAGGCTGAGGCTGAGGCAGGCTGAGGCTGAGGCTGAGGCAGGCTGATGCTGAGGCAGGCTGAGGCTGAGGCTGAGGCTGATGCAGGCTGAGGCTGAGGCAGGCTGAGGCTGAGGCCGAGGCTGAAGGCAGACTGAGGCTGAGGCTGAAGCAGGCTGAGGCTGCTGAGGCTGGCTGAGGCTGAGGCAGGCTGATGCTGAGGCAGGCTGAGGCTGAGGCTGAGGCTGATGCAGGCTGAGGCTGAGGCAGGCTGAGGCTGAGGCCGAGGCTGACGGCAGACTGAGGCTGAGGCTGAAGCGGGCTGAGGCTGAGGCTGAGGCAGGCTGAGGCTGAGGCAGGCTGAGGCTGAGGCTGAGGCAGGCTGAGGCTGAGGCAGGCTGAGGCTGAGGCTGAGGCTGATGCAGGCTGATGCTGAGGCAGGCTGAGGCTGAGGCCGAGGCTGTAGGCAGACTGAGGCTGAGGCTGAAAGCAGGCTGAGGCTGAGGCTGAGGCAGGCTGAGGCTGAGGCTGAGGCTGAGGCAGGCTGATGCTGAGGCAGGCTGAGGCTTAGGCTGAGGCTGAGGCAGGCTGAGGCTGAGGCAGGCTGAGGCTGAGGCCGAAGCCGACGACAGACTGAGGCTGAGGCTGAAGCGGGCTGAGGCTGAGGCTGAGGCAGGCTGATGCTGAGGCAGGCTGAGGCTGAGGCTGAGGCAGGCTGAGGCTGAGGCTGAGGCTGATACAGGGTGAGGCTGAGGCAGGCTGAGGCTGAGGCCGAGGCTGGAGGCAGACTGATGTTGAGGCTGAAGCAGGCTGAGGCTGAGGCTGAGGCAGGCTGAGGCTGAGGCTGAAGCAGGCTGAGGCTGTGACTGCGACTGCCGTTGCCACTGCGACTGCCATCGCGAATGCGACTACGACTGCGAGAACAGCAGAATTCTACAACAGGATTCTCATCTGAATCTTAAGGGGAATGCTTCCAGATATGCTCCTACACATCGCTGGCAGGTTGCCTTGCCGGGATAGTGAATTTTTGTTGCGGCCCCCGGGGGGGGGGCGAAAATGCGACGACCAACGCATCGCCACGGCGTGCCGTACTACGAGAAGGCACGAGCAGCAGCATGTGCGCACACCTCTTGATCCTCATCCCCCTGATCGTGCACCTCCTCCCTGCCCGGGGCCCATCGTCCCTTCTGCCGCGCCGGGCCTCTGGGCCAATGCGGATGGATGGCCTGCTTGCCACGGGCCCTGCTGGCCGCAGACACCAGGGATTGTAGCGGGCAAGCGCCCCAGCGTGACTACATTCGCGCTCTGCTGTCTCGCCGCTTGTGCCGCGCCTCTCGTGGCTCGTGCGCGCGCGGGCGTGCAGATGAGCTCCGCGTGGTAATTCCCTTGTGGGGCCTCCGCGCGGACACTTGGTCATGCTGAGTTGTATAGGGATGTCGTCTGTGTCCCAGCCCTACTCCACTCTTCTTGGTTGTGTGATTCCTTCCCTCCTCCTCTCCCCCAGTGCCCCGGTAGAGCACAGCGCGCGCTAGCAGAAGCGCCGCCTACAGTTGACCGGCCCTTCGGCTTCATCAGCCTCGCAATCAAAAACAATAT
>CAUYUJ010020058.1:37500-51923 GCA_963575745.1 Prorocentrum cordatum | reverse complement strand
CCTCCTCCTCTTCCTCCTCCTCCTCCTCCTCCTCCTCCTCCTCCTCCTCCTCCTCCTCTTCTTACCCCCACGCGGTGCCCCCAAAGGAGGTTACGGAGGCAAATGAGATCCTCCAAGCGCTCCCCGCCGGCGCCAGCCCTTCAAGTGGTCAGATCAGATCAGATCCAGAGACATAGACATAGGTAGCCAGGAGTGGGACACTGCGTCCCCCAGTCCGATACTCCCGATACTCCTCCTCTTCTTACCCTCACCCGTCTCAGGCAGAGACGCTCTCTTGGCGCAGTGAGGCTTCCCTTCTTTCTCGAAATCCTTCATCTCCTCCCCGCTAGGAGGAGGATGAGGAGAAGGAGGAGGAAGAGGAGGAAGAGGAAGAGCAACAAGAGACAGTGAGAAGGATTGGGTCACCGGGTCACCGGGTCAACGGGTCACCGGGTAAGCTGACCCAGCCCACCGGGTCGCCGGGTCACCGGGTCACCGGGTCAGCTGACCCAGCCCACCGGGTCACCGGGTCACCGCGGGTCAGCTGACCCACCCCACCGGGTCACTTGGTCACCGGGTCACCGGGTCACCTGACCCAGCCCACCGGGTCACCGGGTCACCGAGTCACTGGGTCAGCTGACCCATCCCGCCGGGTCACCGGGTCACCCGGTCACCGGGTCAGCTGACCCACCGGGTCACCGGGTCACCGGGTCACCGGGTCAGCTGACCCACCCCACGGGGTCACCGGGACACCGGGTCACCGGGTCAGCTGACCCAGCCCACAGGGTCACCGGATCACCGGGCCACCGGGTCAGCTGACCCAGCCCGCCGGGTCACCGGGTCAACGAGTCACTGGGTCAGCTGACCCACCCCACCGGGTCACCGGGTCACCGGGTCACCGGGTCAGCTGACCCACTCCACCGGGTCACCGGGTCACCGGGTCAGCTTACCCACCCCACCGGGTCACCGGGTCACCGGGTCACCGGGTCAGCTGACCCACCCCACGGGGTCACCGGGTCACCAGGTCACCTGACCGTCAGCTGGACCCACCCCACCGGGTCACCGGGTCACCGGGTCACCGGGTCACCGGGTCAGCTGACCCACCCACCGGGTCACCGGGTCACCGGGTCACCGGGTCACCGGGTCAGCTGACCCAGCCCACCGGGTCACCGGGTCACCGGGTCACCGGGTCAGCTGACCCAGCCCACCGGGTCACTGGGTCACCGGGTCACCGGGTCAGCTGACCCAGCCGGTCACCAGGTCACCGGGTCACCGGGTCATCTGACCCACCCCACCGGGTCACCGGGTCACCGGGTCACCGGGTCAGCTGACCCAGCCCCCCGGGTCCCCGGGTCACCGGGTCACCGCTGGGTCAGCTGACCCAGCCCACCGGGTCACCGGGTCACCGGGTCACCGGGTCAGCTGACCCAGCCCACCGGGTCACCGGGTCACCGGGTCAACTGCATGACCCAGCCCACCGGGTCACCGGGTCACCGGGTCACCGGGTCACCGGGTCAGCTGACCCACCCCACCGGGTCACCGGATCACCGGGTCATTAGGCGGGGCGAACAGGGCCATCCAGAAGGTGGGCCGTCGAAAGGGTGCATGGAACGGCTTTCGGGGAGGCGTTCCAAGATTTCTGGAACGCCTTTCCGCCCAGCGTTCGGAGCAGTTCGGTCGCCTCGGCCCACGGCCCGCTACCGCGTCGACATGGAGACACCTCGAAGCGGGATCAGGCCGCACGAGTGAAGCCAATTTGTCTGCGAGGGGCAGCCTTGGAATTGCTGTTCTGCCACCCTCTCTCCTTCTCGTCCTAGGTGTGCCCGTCGACCGCCGCGCCCTTTCTGTGGCGCCGAAGTGGCCACTTCGCCTGGTCTGCCCCGTGCGCGCTCCCGTGCTGGCCCTCCCCCTGCCTCCGCCCACCGCGCAGCCCCTTGCCCCCTCCGCCGCCACCTCCCCTTTTCTCCCTTCACTCCCCTTTTCGCCCCGCGTCGTCGTCGTCGTCGTCGTCGTCGTCGTCGCCCCGCGTCCCACACCAGTGTCGTTCAGCGCCTCACTGATGCTAGTCCGCTACTTACATCTGCCAACCGCACCCATTTTCTCTCGCACTCTGCCTCCCTCATCCCTCCCCCCCTCCCCCTCCCTTCCCCCAGCTCCCCTGTCCTATTTCGCCTTCCCCCGTCCCCTTCCCCTTCCCTCCCTCCATTTGCCCCTTTCTTCCAACCTCGTGCTCTCCCGCTCCCACCCCTCCCTATTCCCTCCGCCGCCAGCCCTTCCCGAACGCTGTTCCTGGAAGGCGCGCAGCCCTTCCCGAACGCTGTTCCGCGGAGGCCGAATGCAGGCCCCAAGTGGGCCATCCGTCCGGCTGATGCTCCGAGGCCCCAAGTGGGCATCCACCCGGCTCATGGAGGCCGCCCCCCCCGAGGCCCCAAGTGGGCCATCCATCCGGCTCATGCACGCCCCCGACCCTCGCACGCCCTGCGCGCAACCCCCTCGCCGCCCCCAGGCCCCAAGTGGGCCATCCACCCGGCTCATGGAACATCACACCGGGGCACCCAGTACCCCTGCACTGGTCCAGGGCCCCAAGTGGGCCATCCGTCCGGCTGATGCTCCGAGGCCCCAAGTGGGCCATCCACCCGGCTCATGGAACCCCTTCCCAGAGCTCCCTCGGAAAGGCGTTCCGCGCCTCGGGGGAAGGGTACTCGCGCGCATGGCCGCCTTGGCTCCCGCGACCCAGGGCGCCCTTGCACCGATCCCAAACCACCCCGCCTCTCCCTCCCCTTCTCCTGCTCCCATGCCTCCCTCCCTCCCTCCCTCCCGCCAGCATTCCTGCCCTCTCGCCCCGCACCTCGTCGTCCCTTTTCTCCCTTTTCGCCCCGCGTCGTCGTCGTCGTCCTCCTCCTCCTCCTCACATGTCCTCATCCTTCCGCCCCCCCTCCTTCCTCCTCCATCATCCTCCGCAATCCTGCTCCCGCCCTCCTCCCTCATCGTCCTCCACGCTCA
Source organism: Prorocentrum cordatum (assembly GCA_963575745.1). Lineage (NCBI taxonomy): Eukaryota > Dinophyceae > Prorocentrales > Prorocentraceae > Prorocentrum > Prorocentrum cordatum. Next base: position 48,941 of record CAUYUJ010020058.1, on the reverse strand, counting down.
TCCTTATGAACCTCCTTTTCCTCCTCCTCCTCCCTCATTCATCCCATTATCACCTCTCCCTCCTCCTCCTCCTTTTCCTCCTTCTCCTCCTCCTCCCCTCCTCCTCCCCCTTTTTTTGACAACCCAACGTCGAGGCAAGTTCACCGCGTCTAGAAGGGCAGCAGTACAGGTGTGGAGGACACTGAGAAAACATGAAGGGAGAAGAGATCGAAAGCGAGTGGGACCATTAAATACGCAAGAGAAGTGGAGACAGTCGAGAGGGCCCAGGGCTGTCTAGCTGGCAGGAGCTGATTCCAGCAAAGATGGTTGAGGGACGAGGTGAAAGTGGACGGCCGAGCCATCCGCAATCCCAGCTGTGATTTCTCGCACCACCGCGCTTCCATCCACCCGATGAACAGCCCACTTGTCCATCCACCCCCTGGATGGCCCAGTTCGCCCCACCAAGGTCACCGGTCAGCTGTACCCACCCCACCAGGGTTCACCGCTTCCGATCACCGGGTCACCGGTCACCGGGTCCAGCTACCCACCCCACGGGTCCACCCGGGTCACCGGGTCACCGGGTTCAGCTGAACCAGGCCACCCTGGGGCACCGGTTCGACCGGGTCACCGGGTGACTGACCCACGACCCACCGGTCACCGGGTCACCGTGTCACCGGGTCAACTGGGGGTCAACCATGGGGGGCGGGTCGTCTGAACCCAGCCCACCGGGTCACCGGGCCAACCGAAAGCTGCCGCGGGTCACCGGTATCCACTTGTCCCAGTCAAGCTGACCCAGCCGCACGCGGGTCACCGGGTCACCGGGTCACCGGGTCCATCAAAAGCAAAAAGCAAAACCGAAAATGCAGACCCACCCCACGGGTCATCACGGGTCACCGGGTCACCGGGTCAGCTGACCCACCCCGCCGGGACACCGGGTCACTGGGTCACTTGACCCACCCCACCGGGTCACCGGGTCACCGGGTCACTGGGTCAGCTGACCCACTCCACCGGGTCACTGGGTCACCGGGTCACCGGGTCAGCTGACCCACTCCACCGGGTCACCGGGTCACCGGGTCAGCTGACCCACCCCACCGGGTCACCGGGTCACCGGGTCACCGGGTCACCGGGTCACCCTGGCCAACCCCGCGCGTGTGGACGGTCACCGGGTCCGCCGGGATCAGTGGCCCACTCACCGGGTCACCAGTGTCACCGGGTCACTGACCCAGCCACCCACCTGGGTCACTAAACACCGGTCACACGGGTTCACCGGGTCAGCTGATCCCCGCCCCTGGGTCCCGGGTCACCGGGTCACCGGGTCACGACCCAACAGCCACACCGGGTCAACCGGTCACCGGTCACTCGGTCAGCCAAAGAGTAGAGAGAAAATGGGCTGACCCCCACCGGTCCACCAGGTCACCTGGGACACCGGGTCACCGGGTCAATTGACCCACCCCACCGGGTCACCGGGTCACCGGGTCCAGGTCACAAGGTCACCGGGTCGGCCCCACCGGGTCACCGGGTCACCGGGTCAACTGACCCACCCCACCGAGTCACCGGGTCACCGGGTCACCGGATCAGCTGACCCACCCCACCGGGTCACCGGGTCACCGGGTCACCGGGTCAGCTGACCCACCCCACCGGGTTTCCGGGTCACCGGGTCAGCTGACCCACCCCAGGTCACCTGGTCAGCTGACCCACCCCACCGGGTCACCGGGTCACCGGGTGACCGGGTCAGCTGACCCACCCCACCGGGTCACCGGGTCACCGGGTCACCGGGTCAGCTGACCCACCCACCGGGTCACCGGGTCAGCTGACCCACCCACCGGGTCAACCGCGGTCACCAGGGTGCACCGGGTCAAAACCCGGGGTTCAGCTGACCCACCCCACCGGGTCACCGGGTCACCCGGTCACCTGACCCACCCCACCGGGTCACCGGGTCACCGGGTCACCGGGTCAGCTGACCCACCCCACCGGGTCACCAGGTCACCCGGTCACCCGGTCAGCTGCTGACCCACCCCACCGGGTCACCGGGTCACGGGGTCAGCTGACCCACCCCACCCGGTCACCGGGTCACCGGGTCACCGGGTCAGCTGATCCACTCCACCGGGTCACCGGGTCACCGGGTCACCAGGTCAGCTGACCCACTCCACCGGGTCAGCGGGTCACCGGGTCACCGGGTCAGCTGACCCACCCCACCGGGTCACCGGGTCACCGGGTCACTGGGTCAGCTGACCCAGCCCACCGGGTCACCGGGTCACCGGGTCACCGGGTCACCGGCCACCGACCCAATTTAAAAAAAAACCTCTAGTTCACACGCACTCGGATATCCTGGGAGACGCCGAGCGGCATCCAATACGCGTCTAATAATGATGCTCGCCCTCCTTCTCGTCCTCCTCCTCCTCCTCCTCCTTCAACTCCCCATCATCCGCAAAGTCATCAGCCTTCTCCCTCCTCCATCATCCCTCCTCCTCCTCCTCCTCCTCCTTCTCCCCCGAACGATAACAGCTGTCTCCCTCGTTGCTCCGACACTTCACTTCCCTGATCGTCTCAACTCGCCTGGGCGTCGGTTTTGGATGGGCTGGTGGGGATACGCGAAACGTCAGAAATTCAGAAAAGCCCAAATGGAATCCAACGGAACCCTGAGGATGCCAAAGGGGTCCTTCGGAAACCTGGAGATTATGTAGGCATCTATGTTTGTACACGTCTGTATATGCAGACCAGAAACAACACAAATAACAAGTCGAACACAGAAAACACATGTTCACACGAAACTTGATAAGGTAACCTTGTTCCACGCAGTTCTATAAAGAACCCTACGGAATCGCAGGGGATCCTGCATAATTCTACGGATCCCTGACAAACCTAGAACCCCGAGGAATCCAAAAAAACAAATCGGATTCCGAAACAAAAAAGCCGGAATAATTCCACACAGCCCGGGGCGATCCTAAAAAAAATCGTTAGGACGACAACAAATTGCTGCGTTGTACATGCAATGGCGCTCCGCGGAGCCGACTCCGGAACCCGAGGGACCCCCCAAGGACTCTTACAACAAACCCGGAGAAATCCGGAGGAAATCTTCGGAACCCCAAGGAAACCTACACAACCCAGAGCAATCTGACCGAAACTTAAATCATCCTGATGCATCTGAAGGAAGCATACAGGATTCGGAGGAATCCTAAATAATCAGAAAAGATCCTCAATAACCCGACGGAATCCGAAACAACAAATCCTAAGGAATCAGACGGAATCCACGGAACCTGATGGAAGCCTGGAGAGCATCCCACAGAACCCTATATAATCCGAATGCCCCCTAGAGGCCCCGATGGAATCCGACAAACAAGCCCGAAGGGTCCTACATATTGCCAAAACGAAATCCTGATGGCAAGTTTACAAAGACCAACGTACTTCTGGTGTTGCCCATGCAGTGGCGCTCCGTGGAGCGACTCTTAGAACATCCTCGCGAAACTCCGCAAATCCAGCGGACGACTAGCGAATCCTACTGGTAGCCTCAGGGATCTCGCGGAATCCAAAATCATCATCCAGATGTGTCGGTTACAAAGGGGTTGTCGGTTGTTTTTTTTGGGGGGGGGGGTCGGGTGCCTTAGATCCCGTCCCAAAGAACACTAACAACCACCGGGAAAGCCACACGAACAACAACACCAAACCAGCAGCAACAACAGCAACAACAGCAATAACAACAACAGCAGCAGCAACAATACCACACCTAACAACAACAACGGCAATAACAACAGTCAGTACAAGACTGTTCGCTCTTACTTGCCCGCGTGTCCTTTAAAGCGAGTTCCCCACACCCTTGATACCCGCCCTTTTTGTCTTCGGCCACACCCCCTTTGGGGGGATTATTTCTCTTTGCGGGGGGCGGCGGGTTTAGACAGGCGGGCAAACCTGAACGGGCGGACAATCCTTCGTGGGCGTACATGTGCCCGCCATTGGAAGTAGTGTGGTCCCTGCAAAAAGAGGAGGGGGAGAACCAGGGACAGTGGGAGGAAGGGAGGGGGAGGGACGAAGGAAGAGGGACAACGCCAAGAGAGAAGGAGCGAAGAGGGAGGCGGTTGATTAGAGGCAGAGGGAGAGAGAGAGAGAGAGAGAACAAAAAAGCAACAAAAAGGACAGATAAGAGAGGTAGAGAAAGAGAGAGAGAGAGAGAGAGAAAGAGAGGAGAGAGAGAGAGAGAGAGAGAAAGAAAGAGGGATGGAGGAGGTAGGAGAGGGGAGGGAGAAGGGAGGAGGGAGAGGAGGGAGAGGGGATAGGGCAGAGAGGCATAAGGACGAGGGAAGAGAGGAGGGAGAGAGAAGGGAGGAGAGGAAGGAGGAGGGAGGGAGAGGGAGGAGGAGCAGGAAGGTAAGAGCGTGAACGTTCGAGGAAATCCTAGGCGAAAGCGCCGTTCCTGAAGGAAGTCTCGGGCGGGAGCCCACGACGGGCGGGCGATCCCCTGACGGGCGGGTCGGGCGGGTGGGACATTCAAGTGGGATGCCTGAATATGGCGAGAGCGCGATTACTAAGTAAATTGTAACGGCGTCCTTGGCGCAGCGTGTTTCCTGAGCGTCGAAAGCAAGATTTCTGAATAAATTGCATGGAAGCCATAGGCAGGAACGCAATTCCTAAATCAAATGTGAGCGGCTCTCTGGCGGGAGCGGGGTCTTGATTAAATTGCGAAGACATCTTGATTCAAGCGCGAGGAAGTCTCAAGCGGGAATGCCTTTCCTGAGTAAATTGTAAGGAATCTCAAATCGGACCGGGTGTCCTGACTAAATTGCGAGGAAGTCACAGGCGGGAGCACCGATCCTGAGTAAATTGTAAAGAAATATCAGGAACGGGGGTCACGGATGAATTTGGAGGAAATCTCCGGCAGGAGCCGTTGTTGTTGTCATCCGGGGGACCAGGAGCCCAGTTTGAGCAGGAAGCCTTTCCCTGTCAAAAAAAGGGGGCGAACGTCGAGGGGCACACTTTGATTGAGAAAAACAGCATGCACCGATGAGAGGGGATCAACAAAAATTATTCTTCAGAAATGAAAATTCTTCAATAATAACAAGAACAACAACAACAACAACAACAACAAAAACAACAACAACAACAACAACAACAACAACAACAACAACAACAACAACAATAACAACAACAACAACAAACACAACAACAAAAACAACACCACCAACAACAACAACAGCAACAACAACAACAACAACAATCATCTTAAGACTGATCGCTCTTATATGCGCGCGCGTCACTCAATATGTAAATCCCAAACCCTCGATACCCACCCTCTTCGTCTTCGGTCATACCCCTTTGGGGGTATATCTTTTTTACTCGCCACGTGTAGTTGGCGCAGCCCCTAAAACAGGAAGGGCAGGGGGAAGGAAGGGAGAGCGAGGAGGAAAAGAGTGGGGAGAGGGAGGGAGGAGGGATCAAGAAGAATTATTCTTCAGTATTGAGAGTTCAGCAGGGCTCAGTTGTGAGGGAGGTCCCAGGCGGGAGCGCCGCTCCCGGAGTAATGCGCGAGGAAGTCTCAGGCGGGAGCGCCTCCGCCTGAGTAAACTGCGAGGAAGTCCCAGGCGGGGGCGGGGGTCCTGAGTAAATGTGGAGGAAGTATCAGGCGGGAGCCGTTGTTGTTGTAGTCCGGGGGGCCAACAACACAGTTTGATGCTCAGTTGCGAGGGAGGTCCCAAGCGGGAGCGCCGCTCCCGGAGTAATTTGCGAGGAAGTCTCAGGCGGGAGCGCCTCCGCCTGAGTAAACTGGTAAACTGCAAGGAAGTCCCAAGCGGGGGCGGGGGTCCGGAGTAATTTGCGAGGAAGTCTCAGGCGGGAGCGCCTCCGCCTGAGTAAACTGCGAGGAAGTCCCAGGCGGGGGCGGGGGTCCTGAGTAAAATTGGAGGAAGTATCAGGCGGGAGCCGTTGTTGTTGTTGTCCGGGGGGCCAACAACGCAGTTTGATGCCCACGACTTTCCCTGATAAAAAACAGGGTGCGAAAAAAAAAAAAATGCGAAAAAAAATAAGAAAAAAAAAAAAAAACAAAAAAAAAAAAAATAAGAAAAAAAAACAAAAAAAAAATAAAAAAAAAAAAAAGAAAAAGGAAAAAAAAAAAAAAAAAGAAAAAAAAAAAGAAAAAAAAAAAAAAAAAAAGCCCCGGAAGGGGCACTTCAATTGAAAAAATGTAATGTCCGCCGGAGGGGGGGGATCAACAATAATTATTCTTCAGTAATTAGAGTTCAACAATAACAACAACAACAACAACAACAACAACAACAACAACAACAACAACAACAACAACAACAACAACAACAATCACAACAACAGCAACAACAACAACAACAACACCAACACCAACAATCATGTTAAGACTGTTTACCCTTATCTGCTCGAGTGTCCAAAAACGCGTATTCCCCAAACCCTCGATACCCGCCATCTTCGTCTTCGATCGAACCCCTTTGGGGGGTATACCTTTATTCCTTGCAGGCCGGGCCCAGGCAAGCGGCGGGGCGGCCGCGGACCGTCGGCCTGGCCAGCGGCAGCGCTGATCGGCGGGGCGGCCGCGGACCGTCGACCCGACCCCAATAGGGACGGACAGGGGACCGACCACGACGACGACGACGGTGATGATGACGGCGACGACGAGCTAAAGCGAGAGCGAGAGCGAACGACAGCAACGCGACGAAGGACACGAAGTAGGCCACGAAGGGCGACAGCGGGGACACGAAGGGAATGCGTATGGGGCCACGAAGCGCGCGAACGAGCGGGGGCCACGAATGGCAGATAATGCGGGGCCACAGAAGGCAACGATGGGGCCACTGAGGGTAGCAACTGGGCCACGTAGGACAGTGAGGGGGCCACAAACGGCGACAGCGGGGCCACGAAGGGCATGCACATGGGGCCACAACGGGCGCGGCTCCTAGGTGCCTGGGTGTCGGGATCGCGGCGCTTGAGCAAATTGCATGACATTCCAACGCAAGGATGCTATTCATCAGTAAAGTGCAAGCGAGTCTCCAGCGAGAGCGCGACTCCAGAGCGCCGGGAGAGCGGTTCCTGAATAAATTGTAAGGAAGTCTTAAGCGAGAGCGCGATTCCTGAATAAAATGCGAGGAAGTCTCGGGCGGGAGCGGGGGTCCTGGCTAAATTGTGAGGAAGTCTTAAGCGGGAACCGTTGTTGTTGTAACCCGGGGGCCAGGGGCAAAGTTTGAGCATCAAGACTGCCCCTGACAAAAACGAGGTGCGAGCGTCGAGGGGCACACTTTGATTGACCAAAAAACAGTATGCACCAGTGGGGGGATCAACCATATTTGTTCTCATAAATGAAAGTTCAACAATAATCATTTAACCCTCATGCGCGATGTTTCCACACGAAACATTCGACCATCATGATAACAATCCACATCATGGGGGACTCTTGTTCGATAGCGAAGTCCTTGATTTCCGTTCCCAGGTTTCCCGCCCAATGAGGTCTTGCAAACACATTTCCCGAGGAAGTTTAACATATCCCGTCTCGAAAGCACATGCACGCGCCTTGCTGCGCCGATGCGAGATCCCCAGTGGAACCCCAGCGACGGGTAAAACACACGGAAATATCGAACGACAGGATGGCCTTGGTGGGGGTGGGGGGTGTAGGCGGTGAGGGAAGGACCTGGCCCTGAATAGAATGGAAGGAAGTCTCGAGCAGGGTTGCTCTTGTTGCTGGGAGCGGCGCCAATGCTGAAGAGAGTAGGGCGCTCGTCCAGCGGAACACAAAACGAAGTCTCAAGCGGGAGCGCCGGTTGTGTTGGAACGGCGGCCTTCGGCGGCGAGGGGGTACACCGCCTTGAGTAAGGAAGGAAGAATCATCAAGCGGGGGCAGTTGTTTTGTCGGGACGGGGGTTGTCGGCGGCGAGGAACAGCACCGTCCCGAGGAAAAAAAATCACGGAAATCTCTAGCGGAAGAGTTGTTCTTGCTGGGAACGGCGCCAATTCAAAGAGAGTCGGGCGCCAGCCCAGCGTAAAACGGAAGGAGGTCTCACGCAGGAGCGCTGGTTTTGTCGGGGCGGCGGCTTTCAGCGGCGAGGAGGAACACCGCCTTGAGCAAACACGGAGGAAGCATCGAGCGGGAACCGTGGTTTTGTCGGGACGGGGGCTGTCGGCGGCGAGGAACAGCGTCGTCTTCAGGAGCAAAAAAAGGAACTAAAATAAAAGAAAAACAAAGTAGAAAAAAAAAAAAGAAAAGAACGATTATAAAAAAACAAACTATGGGAAGGAAAAAAAAAATAAAGAATAAACGAAAACCAAAATTTAATAACATATAGAAAATCCAAACGCCACGAGCGTGGTCAGCGTCCGTGTTCTTGCTGGGAGCGGCGCCGATTCAAAAGAGAGTTGGGCGCCAGCCCAGCGTAAAACGGAAGGAGGTCTCGGGCGAGCGTTGGTTTTGTCGGGGCGGCGGCTTTCGGCGGCGAGGAGGAGCGCCGCCTTGAATACAAAACGGGAGAACCCCCCAGTGGGGGCGTTGCCCTGGCCTGGGGCGGCGCCGACGAGAGAAAGAGTAGCGCGCCTGTCCAAGGTGAAACGGGAGGATGTCTCGAGCGGGGGCGCTGGTGTTGCTAAGACGGCGGCTTTCGGCTGCGAGCAAGAACGCCGACCCTGAATCAAGGAAGAGGATGTCTCGATCGGGGGCGTTGTTGCTGTTGTTTTTTTTTTTGGGGGGGGGGGGCGGTTTGGCGGCCCCCAAACCGCTCGAGCGCGAGCCCCGCTTGCAACGCAAACGCAAGCGGCGCCTCGGCGAAAGCGCCATGGCGCCTGCAATGGGTCCAACAATTATAATTGTTCACGAATAGTCAATCAACAACGACAACAACAACAACGACAACAACAACAACACCAGCAACAACAACAACGACGACAACGACGACGACCACAATCATTCAACCATCATGCGCCATGCTTCCACACGTCACATGCATCCTTCTGGATACCATGCCCCACCATGGGGGATTGCTCGGGCACGCGGGGCCCGCTATGCCCTCGCCCAGCCCCCCCCCAAAAAAAAAAAGGAAGAAGAAGGAAAAAGCACATGACAAAACAAAACAAACAAACAAACGCACTATACATATATATATAACAGAATATATATATATATATATATATATATATATATATTTCTTATAATAATACTAATTATAACTATTAAAATATTTGTTGTAAAGAAAAAACGCCACAGCCTCTCCCGAGGATCTTCGACATCAACAGCTCGGACGGCACATCGCCATCGCAATCGCCCTGCGCGCGCCCCGCATCTCGGAGGAGGAGAAAGAGGACGAGGAGGGGGGGGAAGATGAGGGAGAGGAAGAGGGAGAGGAGAAGGAGGATGGAGGAGGAGGAGAAGGAGGGGGTGGAAGGAGGAGTAGTTGTAGTAGCAGCACATCCGCGGACGAAGTGGTTCTTACTCCTCGTTCGAACTGTTACGCCACCATCCTGCGGCCTCAGCGCGTGACCCTGAACGTTCACGCCCCCCGGCGCTGCCGCTCCCACGCTCGCATCCTTCACCTGCACCTCCACACCCTCTCAAGGAATCCCTGAAGTCAATCCGTCGACCGTCGATCCTTGGAGTCCCTGGAAGTCATCCGTCCTCCTTCTCCTCGTCCTTCTCCACATTATCTACGCTCTCCAGAAATGATACTTATTCAATACTTAAGGTTCAACAGGGACTCTTGGATACCCCACAGAGGCGATGGACGGAAAAGGAAAGGAGGAGGGAGGATGTAGACAGGGGGTACGAAAAGGGAAAGAAGGAGGGAGGAGGGGGGAAGGGGAAGGAGGAAAGAGGGACGGGAGAGGGAGGAGGAGGGAGGGAGAAGAGAGAGGGGGCGGAGGGAGCAAGAGGGAGGACGAGAGAGGGGGAAGGAGGGAGGAGGACGAACAGGAGGAGGACGAGGAGGAGGAAAAGGAGGAGGAGGGAGGACAAGGAGGAGGAGGAGGAGGGGGAAGAGAAGGGGGAGGAGGAGGAGGGAGGGAACAGGACGAAGGAAGGAGGGAGGGAGGGAGGAGGGAGGCGGAGGAGGAGGAGATAGGAGGGGGTGGAGGAGGTGGAGGAAGGAAAGTAGGAAAAGGAGGAGGATGAGGAGGAAGATAGGAGGATGAGAGGAGGAGGAGGACGAGAGGGGGGAGGAGGGAGGAAAAAGGAGGAGGAGGAGGAGGAGGAGGAGGCGGAGAAAAAAAAGGATGAGGAGGAGGAGGGGGAGGAGGAGGAGGAGGAAGAGGAGGAGGAGGAGGAGGACGAGGAGGAGGAGGAGAAAGAGGAAAAAAGGGCGCCACTCCAGCGTAAAAAAGGAGGACAGTTCGGGCGGGAGTGCTGGTTTTGTCGGGACGGGGGCTGTCGGCCGCGAGCAAGAGCACCGCCTTGAGTCAAAGTGGGAGGAAGGCTCGAGCGGGAGCGTTGTTGTTGCTGGGGGGCGGCGCCGACGAGAGAAAGAGTAGCGCGCCTTTCCAAGGTAAAAAGGGAGGAAGTCTCGAGCGGGAGCGTTAGTTTTGCTAGGACGGCGGCTTCCGGCGGCGAGCAAAAACACCGGTCCTGAGTTAAAAAGGAGGAAGTCTCGAACGGGAGCGTTGTTGTTGTTGGGGGGCCGGTTCGGGCGGCCCCCCAAACCGCTTGAGAGTGAACTTCATTTTCAATGAAAATGCAGACGGCGCCTCGGCGAGAGCGCCAGGGCGCCTGTAAGGGGTCCTACAATAATTATTGTTTACTAATTAACATCCAACAACAGGTACAACAACAATAACGTAGCAACTCCTTTGCCGGCCCTGTGCTGGAGCCGGCAGACGGGTCTGGCACACCGGGGCGTACATACTTTCAGCCGGCCCCATCTGACAGCGTTCGCGCGCCAGGTGTGCAACCACCTCTGCTGGCCCCAGGGGTCCTTCCATTCAGGCGGCCGCGCGCAGAAGTGTAGCAACTCACCAGATGGCCCGTGGAGGCGCCTCTCCCGAGCGGAAAAGTTCGCCAGAGAGCGCCTTCCACGACGGCGGTCGCGCACACAGGTGTGCCGCGACGCCTCTGCTGGCCCCGGGGAGGTAGCGAGGGAATCCTCAGGAATCCCTGAGGAATCCAAGGGGAATCCTCATGAATCCTGGGGAATCCTCCTGGAATCGTAAGGAATCCCCAGGACATCCTCAGGAATCCACAGGAACCCATAGCAATCCCAAGGGAAGCCCTAAAGAATCCTTTTATGGAATCCTCTGGCAATCTTTAACCCTGAAGAATCCTGCAGAATCCCTAGGGGTTACTTATGGAATCCTTCGGAAATCCTAAGGCATCGAAGGGATCCTGCGGAACCCTCAAGAAATCCCAAGAAATCCCCAGAACATCCCACGGAATCCTTAGCGAATCCTAAAGAGAACATAAGGAATCCCAAGGAATCCGAAGGAACCCTCGGAAAACCAAAGGAACCCTAAGGGATCCCTGGGAAATCCACAGGAATCCGGAA
>CAUYUJ010020058.1:32500-35000 GCA_963575745.1 Prorocentrum cordatum | reverse complement strand
TACTACGAGGGCGCGCCGCTGGATCACCCAAGGGAGAAGGGGGGGTCGGACCCCCACCCCCCCTTTCCCATTGCCCAGAGGCCGTCTTCGGCGAATCAACCCCCCCCCCCCCCCCTTGCCGAGCCGCGTCGCCCGCGTCGGCGAACCCCCCCCCCCACTTCCCCTTGCCGAGCCGTTGTCGCGAACCCCCCCCCCCCCCTTATCCCGAACGTCGTCGGCGAAACCCCCTCACCCCTCCCCTCCCCTTCACACCCCGGCTCGCGCCCCCGCGCCTCGGAACCCCATCCCTACCACCCCCGCCCCGACCCCCCCGAAGCCCTAACCTCTAACCCAAACCCTGAACCCTAATCCATAATCCCTAACCCGAAACCTAAACCCTAACCGTAGACCTAACCCTGACCCCAAACCCTAACACTAAGCCTAGCCCCAACCTAAGCTCTAAAACTGAACCCTTAACCCTAGCCCTCAACCCTAATCCCTAACCGCAACCCTACCCCTCACCCTAACCCCTAAACCCTAAACCCTAAAATCTTTAATCTCTATAATTATTAAATCCTAAATCCTTCAAAACCGGCCGCTATGCAAACCGGCCTCCATCCTATGCAGAAAACACAATTTCCTGATCATGCGCTCTGAAAGCTATGTTTTTCACAATGGATCGTGACCGGGTCTATCCGCGGGCCCGGCTGATCCCTGTCAAAAAACACTATATCCTGATCATGCGCATCGAATGTATCAGAATCCTATGTTTTTACATACGTTTCGTTCCCAACCCGGGTCGCGGGCGTGGATGCGTACCGGAGTTTTGTATTGTAAAAAATACTATAACCTTAACATCCTGCTCTTGCAAGATGTGTGCATGGTACTATTCTATTGCAAAAAATACGACAAAGTGCACAAGCGCGCGTCGGCCGCGCGATCATGGCCAACTCCTTTGGACATTTCAATGTTTTTCAGCACTGGTGTTATGCGACAGCCACGCTAGAGGCTGCGGTTATCCAGATGTTGTGGAACTCGCCTTTGTGCTAATCTATGTTATGCTGGCATAGCATACGAGAGGCGTTGCATAGCAAAGCACGTTGAGGTCGGGCGAACCCTGGAGTGCGCCCGACCCGACCCGACCCGCTTGTTAGGGTTCACGCGTGTCAAGTGTACACGCGCCATACTTTCATGTCCCGCCCGCCCGACCCGACCCGCCCTTCAGGGTCCGACCCGATGCTTCGCTTTGCTATGCTCTGCTATGCTACACTATAGGTTTCCCACTTTGTGGGGAACCTATGCTTTGCCATGCTCTGCTATGTTGTGCTATGCTATGCAATGCCATGCTACACTATATGTGTTTTGGGGGAACCTATGCTTTGCCATGCTTTGCTAAGCAATGCTATACCATGCTGTGCTATGCTACAGCCACGCTATGACATGATAGAAGATATGATCTTTATGGGGGGGTGGAGATGTGGGGGGGAATGATGGCGACCGCAGGCGGGTTCCGTTGAAGGTTGTAATCGTGGCCAAGCCTGTTAGACCCTAAACCCTAAACCCTAAACCCTAAACCCTAACCCTAACCCTAAACCCTAACCTCAACCCCAACCCTGACCCTAAACCCTAAACCCTAGCCCTAAACCCTAAACCCTAATCCTAACCCTAAACCCTAACCCCCAAAACCCTACACCCTAAACCCTGACCCTAAACCCTAACCCTGACGCTAACCCTAACCCCTACACCCTGATCCTTAACCCTGACCCTAACCCTAAACTCTAGCCCTAACCCTAACCCTAAACCTTAACCCTAACCCTAAACCCTATGAGCTAACCCTAAATCTCTAATCTCTATAATTATTAAACTTGAAACCCGACCCCCCCACGCGTTCCAATGGCATCCGAACTCCCTGTATCGAGCCTGCTATGGGGATCTTTACGGCCCCCTATGTAAACCACCCACAATCCTATGCAAACAAATACTATAAACTGATCATGCGTGCTCCCAGGCGCACCCCTGGATCGAGCCTGCTATCGGGGCCTTTACGACTCGCGATGTAAACCACCCGCAATCCTATGCAAAAACATATTATTTCCTGATCATGCGTGCTCCCAGGCGCACCCCTGGATCGAGCCTGCTATGGGGATCTTTACGACCCGCTGTGCAAACCAACCACAATCCTATGCAAACAAATACTATAAACTGATCATGCGTGCTCCCAGGCGCACCCCTGGATCGAGCCTGCTATTGGGGCCTTTACGCCCGACCCGACCCGACCCGTTTGTTAGGGTTCACGCGTGTCAAGTGTACACGCACCATACTTTAATGTCCCGCCCGCCCGACCCGATCCGCCCGTTAGGGTCCGTCCGACCCGACCCGACCCGCCCGTTAGGGTCCGCCCGCCCGACCCGACCCGACCCGCCCGTCAGGGTTCACGCGTGTCAAGTGCACACGCACCATACTTTAATGTCCCGCCCGACCCGACCCGACCCGCCCGCTAGGGCCCGCCCGACCCGACCCG
>CAUYUJ010020058.1:0-25000 GCA_963575745.1 Prorocentrum cordatum | reverse complement strand
CACTGAAGGTAGCAACTGGGCCACGTAGGACAATGAGGGGAGCACAAATGGCGACAGCGGGGCCACGAAGGGCATGCACATGGGGCCACAACGGGCGCGACTCCTGGGTGCCTGGGTGTCGGGAGCGCGGCGCTTGGGCAAATGGGCAAATTGCAAGACATTCCAACGCAAGGCCATTCTTCAGCAAGTTGCAAGCAAGTCTCCAGCGGGAGCGCGACTCCAGAGCGCCGGGAGAGCGATTTCATTCCTGAATAAATTGTAAGGATGTCCCAAGCGAGAGCGCGATTCCTGAATAAAATGCGAGGATGTCTCGGGCGGGAGCGGGGGTCCTGGCTGAAATGCAAGGAAGTCTCAAGCGGGAGCCGGTTTTGTTGTAACCCGGGGGCCAGGGGCACAGTTTGAGCATCAAGACTTTCCCTGCCAAAAAACAGGGTGCGAGCGTCGAGGGGCACACCTTGATTTAGAAAAAAAATATGCACCGGTCGGGGGGGATCAACAATAATTATTCAGAAATGAGAATTCCACAGCAACACCAACCACAACAACAAAAGCAGCAACAACAACAACAACAACAACACCAACAGCAGCAGCAACAACTAACATAATCAGTTTAAGACTGTTCGCTCTCACCTGCTCACGTGCCATTCAACACGTATATATCATCGAGAAACCATGGTGGTCCTAAGAATTCGATATTGAAACATGTACGAAACCTAGGCTGTTGAATAATTTCGGCATGCGCGCGCGACCACGCACGCGCGTCGACTTTATGACAGTTGCTACAAGGTACAAGGTGTTATAGACAACTCCTCATGTTTGACAAAAGAGCGCACGAAGACTTATTTGACAGGGCTAGGGGGGAATGTCGATACGGGGTCTAGCTGGAATGGAATGAGTTCAGATGTGAGGTTAACGATAATGCAGAATCACATGTAACTCGTACAATCCCAAGGATTGTCGATTAATCCGGAGGGAGATCCGAATTCCTACTTGGAAAGGAAAATGTGTTGTGCAGTCGATTGAATGGCAATCGATTTGATTGAAATCGATTCGGCTGCAATCGATTGGACTACAATCGATGATATTTCAAACGATTGCATTGCAACAAGGAGGGTGTAACGGGGCGACGGGACGGGACGGGGCGGCGACGGTGACAACATAGCCGCCTCAGAGACGCGCAGGACCGAACAACAAGCCGTCAGACCGACTCGCAGGTCCACTTCCTCAGAACAGAAGTAACTCCATAAGGGCAAGCACTGTTTGGGGGGAAGTGTGGCCCGTGTTCTTATAGCATAATGCGCCGGGGTCTTCGAACAAGACTCCTTTAGCTAGAACTGCTCAAAAAACATGTTCTGTAAAATACGCATCATGCTCTTAGAGCATGCTCTGGCGGGCCCGTAGGCAGCCGAATACGCTTCGTCACTGCCTGAAGCCCTGAGCGCTGGCCGCGCGCCCACGATGCCGCCTCCCCGCGATGCCGCCCCGCTGACGCTGCCACCCAGCTCCGCTTGCCGCTGCTGCCGCCGCCGTCGCTACATTGTTAGGCCGCCGACACCATGGGTCCCTTCTGAGCCCACTCGGCGTTTGAGCCCGCTCGGCTTTCGACTGTGCAGCCGAACGGGCTCAACTCCGGCACTCAACTCCGACAGCACGGCGGAAAATGTTGAGCCTGCTCGGCGGCAGAATGGGCTCAGAAGCCAGACTGGCTCAAAACGTTGGAGCAGAGCGAGTTGAGACAACGGAAGCTCAAAGACGGTCCCTGGACCCCTCCTGGGGTCTAAACGCACAAGTTCTCCAGCCAGCGTCCAGCCGTGGCGACGAGGTCCCCCCTCACAGTCCGACGGCCGCTGCCTCGGCTCGTCCTCGCCTGAGAGCGGAACCCCACTCGGAGAGACCCGCGCCCCTTTTGCTGGGGGCCTCACAGAAACGGGGTCCGATTGGATAGGGTCGGAGGATCGCGCCGCATCGGCGATGCATCGGCGACGTTGGCGTGCGGGAAAGCTGGCTCGACATCGAGCCCCTATCGGCGATGCATCGGCGATGTGGCACGCTCCTCCGACCCTCGCCCACTCCGACCTCATCTGAGAGGCCCACATGGAAAAACAAACAACGGCATAAACATGAACTGTTGGAGGTCACGGACCCGCGCCGAGGCCCCCTCCCTGGCGCGCGGAGCGCGCCAGGGGCGGCGCTGGAGGCGCCGCCAGGGGGGCACCCCGCGCAGATCCGAGAAACCCGCGCGGAGCGCCACAAGTTCCTGCCGCGCTTCGACCTCGACTGGAGGAGCCCCCCCCGGGGGGCCACCCGCCCCGCCTTTTTCTGCCCCCCGCAGCCCCGCGCTCGATCGCCGAGGGGCGCGCGCCGCTCGCGCACGCGCCGCCCCCCCGCGGCCCCGACGGCCCCGCGCGAAAAGGCGCGGGGCGCCGGGCGCGCCGGGCGGCGCGCCGCGCGGCGGCGCGGCACCCCCGCGGAGGGCCCGCGGCGGCTCGCGGCCGCCCGCGGCGGGCTCGCGCCGAGCGCGGCGGGCGGGCGGGGCCCTGCGGCACCGCGCGCCGCGCCGCCCCGCCGCGGCGGCGGCGCTTGCGGCCGCCGCGCGGCGGGGCGGCGGGGGGCCGCGGCGGGGCCCTGCTCAGCGGGGCCCTGCTCAGCGGCGGGGAGGAGGAGGAGGAGGAGGAAGAGGAGGAGGAGGAGGAGGACGAGGAGGAGTAGGAGGGCCAAATGGGCGGCGGGTTCGGTGGCAACTCGTGGGAGTACCGTCGGGTCGGCTCTTGCGAGTCGACGCTCGTCGACGCTGGTCGACGCCAAATCGACGCTAAGTCCAGGATAGTCGACGCTAACGCGAGGCTAAATCGGCGCTACCTCGTCGACTCCCAGACGCGAATCGACGCGAAGGGAAAAACTTAGAAGGGCACACCAGGCTCCAATGATTCGCTGCCGAAGGCGGGGGAAGGCTTGGGGCGCCGCCCGCGCGGCGGTCAGGGCGCCCGAGACGGGGGTCACAGCACATGGGGGGCACGGGGAACGCCGACTCCACGTTGGCCGCATGCCCCTGTTGAGGGGGCCCCGGGCGCAGTGTTCGGGGGCATAGGAAGCGGCGGCAGATGGAAAAGCCCAGGCGAACGTCTGGCTATGCCCCCGTATAAGAGGGCCTGAGGCAGGGGAGGCTCCCGAGATCTGGACGTTGCAACATGTGCACACTGGCGTTTTCGCCCATTCTCGGGCCCTGGGACCATCACAGATCGATCGGGCTGGACAAATGCCACAGAAGGATGGGGTCCAGGGCTCCCGTCGCGGTTGTGAACGTTTTCTTACTCGGCGTTTTGACATTGGGCGGAAGGGGGGGGGAGGGGGGGGGATTTGGCTCTGGACCTCTGCTTAGAGCCACTGTTTTCAACAGTGCGTCTTGTGGGGGAGACTCCACCTGCCTGAAACCGGCGCCAGAAACTGCCAAGATCTACTCCATGGGGGGGAAGGGGGGGTGCGAGGGCCCGCGCAGATCGGCAAAACAATCCATAAGAAGACGCCAACGTTTTTCGCCGCAATCGACTACCCCCCCTCCCGCCCCAAGAGGCCTCCAAAAGCCCCCCAGGAGGCCCTGGGGGCCCCCAAGACGCCGCCAAGGAGCCCCAAGAAACTCCCCAGAGGTCCCCAAGAGGCCCCCAAGAGGCCCTAAACCGGGCTCCAGAGCCGGCGGAATGAGCGAATCGATTATAATAAGAAGACGACAGCGTTCTTCGCGGTGCTACCCCTGCGGCTCGCGACGCCAGACCTCGGGGCCAGACCTCCGGTGGCTCGGTGGCTTACCGGTCCACGGCGCCGCCTCTCCCCGGTGTCGGCCCCCCTGGGGGCCACTTCTGGGCACCGCAGGGCCATCTTCGGGTCGGGCGAAAGGGGGGGATAGCAAAGGGGGTGTTTGAGAATCAGCTCACGTAGCTGATTTTCCAGGCGCCTCATAGCGCCGGAGGCGGCTATGTATCGAGGAATGGGCCCCTCGGTGGGGCCGAAACCAGCTGCATGCAGCACATTTCGTACCCTCCCTTTCCCAATCCCCCCCTTTCGTCCGGCCCGACATCTGCAACGTCACAGGAAAAAGCATTGGTTCATCAGAAGAAGAAAAAAACCACATAAGCATAAACTTTTGGCGCTCCCCGCGGACTTCTTGGATCCGCGCTGGACCCCCCTCCCTGGCGCGCGGAGCGCAGGGGCGGCGCCAGGGGCGCCGCCAGGGGGACCCAGGCGCGGGTCCAAGAAATCCGCGCGGAGCGCCACAACTTTCTGTTTATGTGGTTGTTGCTTCTTCTACTCATGCGCGGCGAGAACCTTGACATCGCTCGGACGTCCATTCCCCGTGCATGTTTTGGTTTCGTGCGTGCTTTCTTCTGTTGTGCCAAGGTGATCTTGGATACGCCTCGCTGGTCCTCGCCGAACAGCACACCCACCGAAACCCAAGAAGCCCAGGGCACCCTAGAGGCAAACAGGGTGTTTCTTGGAATGGGCCTCCACTGTAACGCAGCGCCCCCGCCCACCACCGTGACAGACTGGTGCTGGACGCACTGCGGAAGTGCTGGGGACGCACCGGAGGGGGGAGCGTCACGCTATGGATAGGGGGAAAACAAACCTACCTCGCTTTTGACCACCCTCGTTTCCAAGAGATACCAAACGATGCCAAACTACGGCCTGCGCTGGTCAGGCCGCTTGACGAGGAGGCGCGTGGTATGACTTGGTTTTGCCTGGGAGCGAAAGCGGGGGAGGTAATTCACGCTCTGAATGGAGCGGGGGGGGGGGGGGAAGTGGAGCGAACGGCTGCTCCCTGGGGAAGGGGTCGGGACCTCTGGGGCTCGGGGATCGACCAGGAGCGGCGGCGAGCCGAGGGGGGAAGTGAGCAAAAGGGCGGTCCTCCTCCTCCTCCTCCTCCTCCTCCTCCTCCTCAGTCCCGAAGCGGTGCGGTGACAGACCGTGCGGTGACCTCGGAACCCCAAGAGACCTCACCGCACGGTCCGTCAACGCACGGTTTGGGGGCCCTGGAGGCCCCTGTCGCCCGAGACGTCCTCGGAGAACGACCCGAGTCCCAAAACCGCGCGGTGACCCCGAATCCCCACCGACTCACCGCACGGTGTGGTCACCGCACCGTTTGGGGGCCCCCGAAACTTCTGTGAAAAGTTCCAGGTCTTCCGGGAAGACACGGAGAACCTGTCAGAAGCTCCGAAATTCATCCAGCGCGCACCTTGGAATGGTTTGGTTTCTCGAGCAATGGCTTGCGTGTGTTTGGCGGGGGCTACTCCCTTGCGCGACGCGACTTCCTCGCTCCGCGGAGACGCTGCCTCCCCCTGTCTTCGTGAAGGTGTGGGTGCGGGCGACGGCCCCACGCGACGCGAGTTCGCTTGCTCCGTGGAACCCTCGCTCGCGCTGGTCTGGTGTGTGTGTGTGAAGTCGTCTTCATTCGGACGCTTCTCGCTGAGAAGGCCTTCTCGTTCTCGCTTCCCCCCTCGCTCGCCGCCGAGAGGAGCACCCCGTCGGGGGTGTGCCGGGGGGCGAGAGGGGCGGAGGGGGAGGGGACGGGCAGCTGCCAGAGCAGCCGCAGACCAGCCCCCCCAGCCACGCGAGCGATCGACCGAGGAGCACGTCAGCACGCTGGAGCCTCGGCATCCAGCCCGGGAGGCTAGCCGCGGTTTCAAGAGTGGCCGTCGTGCCGAGCGCTGGGCAGTTGTAGATGCTCTGCCTTCCAGCTGCGAGCCGGCCGAAGAAGTGTTGCCGTGGGCGCCATGGCATGGAGAGCACACTCGGCAGGTTGTTGTGGTTGGCTTCGTCGGTCAACCTTGTCGCTGCGATCCATTGAACGCTCCTGGGGCTCATCTTGAAACTCGAACTACCGTCTTCTATTCAGCCTGACCTCGTTGATATCTGGTCGCTCCTGCTCACCTTGGTACGCCTGGACACCAAAAACACAATGTTCAACATCATGCTCATCGTTTAGCTTACGTGTTGGCACTGGTTCGTCATTGCTGAGAGTGGCTACACATCTCGACGCTGCCTGTGAACTTTGAACTTTGAAGGCTGGCCCATAACATTGGCGATCGTTTCTGGCGACCTGCGGCCCTGGCTTGAAGCTGATGCGCAGCAACACGCCACTTGTTCACCCCTGAAGGAGATGTCGAGCGCACGTGCCCCTGGGATGTCCTATCGAACCCCTGGCAGTGTTTTCACTGGAACCTGGATCAACTCCATTCGGCGGCGCCTGAAGGGGAAGTGTGAGGGGGCCAGCCTTCTCAGAAGGCGGCGGGGCTTCCCTCTGAAGGACCACCGCCTTATGAGACGCTGGCGTTCTATCCGGTCTGGCCTCATCGATATATGATCGCCGATGTTCATCTTGGTACGCCCGGCAGCCAAAATCGGCAGGTGCAGCACTATGCGTATTGTGTTGCTCATTTGTTGGCGCTGGTTCACCAGGCATCGTGGGCGATGCATCGGCGACGTCTGCGTGGAGAAAATCGGGCGTCAAATCGAGCCGCGTCGCTGTTACACCGGCGATACGGCGCGAATCTCCGACGCCATCTATTCGGACCCCATTTGGTAAACCTGCGTCCTGCGGCACTGGTTCGAATCAGCTGGGCACAGCACTGAGCCACTGTTCCTCCCGTGCAGGAGCAGTCGGACGCAGGTGCCCCTGAGATGTCCTTTCGAACCGCTGGCAACGTTACTCACCTGAACCTGGATCGACTCCAGGCAAGGATGCGCCCCTGTCATGTCGGGACGCGGGCGCGTCTGGCGCGCACGTCTGGCGCGAGTCGGTGTGCGCCAGTTGCTGCGTTTCTGTCAAATCTAACTATAACCCCTGAGGAAATACGAGGCAAACATGTCAAATGCTGAGCAGGTCGGTCTTGGACGATAGTTGAATCTTCTTTAAGCGGAAGATGCGCATGCAGAAGGAGACGGTGAGGAGGGAGGCAGGGGAGAGGCACGGGCAGGTTGATGTGCGAGACGGGGATGGATCTCTAATCACAGCCTCTGGTTCGACCTCGGCAGGCGGTGGATGCGGTTAATTTTGGCACCCCAGGGCCCGAATATATCCACATCCACCGCCTGCCGAGGTCCCCGAAGATCGATCCCACAATCACTTGTCGGCGGCGCGACGCCCATCCCCGCAGCTGCGCAGAATGCCGGCGGTTATGGATGACCCCCGCCTCGGATGATGGCGGTGGGGGTGGCAGGGGATTGGGAGGGGAGACAAAAAGAACACGAGAAGGAAAGGACGAGGAGGAGAAGTGACGAGGGACAGGGACCAGGGAAGGAGATCTGCTGGTGCCTTTGGGCCAGGCCCGCGGGGCCGGTCTGCACTCCACGACTGAGCATCTTTTAACCGATCCCCATCCCCAGCGGCGTGGCCTGGGCCCCACTGGCCGATTTACCCCCCTAGATGGGGATATAGGTAGTTTTCTGCGGGTTTCGAAGGGTATATCCCCAACGGGAGTCTCGGATGGAGATGGGGATGGGAATCGGTCAGACGATATCGAACGAGGCAGGCGCACTCCAGGCCAGGCACCGAAGCCGTGGAAGCGCATGCTGTGCGGCAGCGGCAGGCGTGGTGCACAGTACGCAGCAGGGGAAGGGCAGAGGCCTGGACCACGTCGCCCAGCCACACGCGGCCACCGCTGCGCAGCTGTGCTGCACCACCAAAGGCGCCGAGGATGAACGGGGCACCCATCTCTGGAAGTGCCACTGGTAAATGGAAGGGGAGGAGGAAGAGGGAAAGGGACCATGGGAAGGAGGAGGAGGAGGAGGAGGAGGAGGAGGAGGAGGTGGACGAACAGCAAGCAGGAGGGGGATAGGGGGGGGGCCAGCAGCGAGGGGGCTGAGAAGCAGGGAGGAGGCCCGAGCAGAAGCGGGCGGAGGACGGGCAAAAAGGGGAGAGCAACGCGCGAGAGGGGGGAGAGAGGCGGGGCGAGGGAGGTGGGGGGAGAGGCGGGGGAGGGAGGGACCGGGAGAGAAAAGGGGGGAGGAGGGTAACAAGGCGACACCGAAACCCGACATTGCCCCAGGCGAAGCCCGAAAGCCAAGACGAGACCCGAACATCGAAACGAAGCGAAAAAGCCGCAAAGCTCCCCAGGGGCCCAACCCGAAACTCCGACGAGACCGCAACCCGAAAACCAGAGAGGGGCGAAGCCCAAAAATCCGGTTCGGACGAGCCCCGTCTCGCCCCTCCTCGTTCGTCCTTCCGCCCCCCTTCCTTCCTCCTCCTCCTCCTCCTCGTTCGTCCTCCACCTCTCCTCCTCGCTCCTCCCCGTCCTCCTCGTCGTCCTCCCGATCCTCCCATCTCCCCCTCCTCCCGCCCTCCTCCCCCACATCCTCGCTCTTCCTCCCACGCCTCCTACCCTCCTCCCCTCCCTTCTCCCTCCTCTGGCAAACGCCTGGGGGATAACAAATGTGCTACTCCACTCTCCTCGCGACGTGGCATCGCCTGCGGGACTGACAAACATACTATTCCGCGCGAGTTGCCAGGTCAAGCGGCTGGGAAGCGAAACACAAACTGCTCCACTCCACGACTCGCCACGTGGCAACGCCGGCGAGGCGGAACACCTGTGTGTTCACTCTACTCGCCACGTGGCCACACCAGGGGAGCGAAACAGATACTGGTCCACTCTCCCTGCCACGTGGCAACGCCCGGACGGAGGACCACATACTACTCCACTGCACTCACCACGTGGCAGCGCCTGCGGGGCGAAACAGAATTACTCCACTCTACTCGGCACGTGGGAACGCAGCGGGGCGGCAACAAATGCTACTGCTCTCTGCTCGCCACGTGGCAACGCCACGTGGCAAGGCATGAGGCACACAAAAATTCAACCCCAATCCACTCGCCAAGTGGCAACGATACGGGGAGCGAGCAATAAGTGTACATACGCTCAACTCATCAAGTGGCAATGCCACGCGGGCCGAATATGTACGATCCCACTCTACTCGCCACGTGGCGACGCCGCGGGGCGGGAACACATAGAGGACCACTCCTTTAGCAACGGGGCAAAGACAGGCCGGCGAACACAATAAAATAGAAGTTTGCGCAACACGTGGCAAAACCACCCAACTCTAGTGCATTCGAGGTGGCAACGCCGCGGAGGCGAACACCAAAATCTACTCGGCACGTGGCTCTAACGCGGACAGAGAACGGCGAGGACGACGAGGACGACGAGGACGACGACGACGACGACACGAGAAACGACGACGACTACGACGACGACGGGCGACGACGATGACGATAATGACGACAACGATGACGATGACGATGACGATGATGACGATGATGATGCTGATGAAGATGATACTGATGACGAAAAGATGATGATGATGAAGATGATGACGACAACGATGACGATGATGATGATGACGATGATGATGATGACGATAATGATGATGAATATGATGACGATGACGATGACGATAACGATGACGATGACGGTGACGGTGACGGTGATGATGATGATGATGATGATGATGATGATGATGATGATGATGATGATGATGATGATGACGATGACGATGAGTATGATGATGATGACGATGATGATGCTGATGCTGATGCTGATGCTGATGCTGATGCTGATGCTGATGCTGATGCTGATGATGATGATGATGATGATGATGATGATGATGATGATAGAGATGAGATGATGAGAGAGAGAGAGAGAAGAAGATAGAGAGAGCGTGATCCACCGCCGCTTTGCTGTGGAAAATTGCCCACCTTTTCTTCCGGAACCCGGGGTCGCCTCCCCCCCCGCTCCGAAAATCTTCCCCCCCCCCCCTGCTGGACCCCCCCCCCTCCCCCCCAGCAACCCCCCCCCCTCCCCTAACCCCTCCCCCCCCCCCCTCCCCCCCCTCGAAAAACCGGGGGGGTCACTACCGGTTCGAACCCCCCCCCCCCCCATCGAAAACCGGGGGGTTACTACCGGTTCGAACCCCCCCCCCCCCCCCCTCGAAAACCGGAGGGGGGTCACTACCGGTTCGAACCCCTCCCCACCCCCCCCTCACCGCCAGCAAACGACTCCCGGTCCCTACCACCGTCCGCATCACATCCCCCACTGTTGTTCCCAGCACCACTGTCCTCACCACCACTGTCCCCACTGGTTCCACCACCGTCCCTACTGTCCCCACCAGTGCCCCCACCACTGTCGCACTGTCCCCACTGTCCCCACCACTGTTCCCACCACGGTTCCACTCTCCCCACTTTCTCCACGGCCCCAACCACTGCCCCACTGTCCCCACTGTCCCACTGACTCCTCCGCTGTCCCACTGAGCTGTCCCACTGTTCCCACCACTGTCCCCACTGTCCCCACCACTGTCCCCACTGTACCTCTGTCCCATTGTCCCACCGCCGTCCTCGCCACAGCCTTCACCACTGTCCCCACCACCATTGTACCCTCCACTGTCCCACTGTTTCCACCTCATTCCCACTGTCCCCACACCACTGTCCCCACCACCACCGTCCCCACCACTGTCCACTGTCCCCACTGTTCGCACCATTGTCCCCACCACTGTCCCCACCACTACCGTCCCCACCACTGTCCCACTGTCCCACTGTCCCCACCACTGTCCTGCTGTCCCCTCACCACTGTCCCCACCACTGTCCGCACCCCCACTCGGTTTTCGAAACGGGGGGTGGGGGTTCGAACCGATAGTGACCCCCCCCGGTTTTCGAGGGCGGGGGGGGTTCGAACAGGTAGTGACCCCCCCCCTTTTCATGATGAACTGGGGGGGGGGGGAGGGGTTTCGAACCGGTAGTGACCCCCCCCGGTTTTCCGGAGGGGGGGGGAGGGGTTCGAACCGGTAGTGACCCCCCCCGGTTTTCCGCCAGCAGCGGTAGAACACGCTCTTTCGATGATGATGATGATGATGATGATGATGACGATGATGATGACAATGATGATGATGATGATGATGATGATGATGATGATGATGATGATGATGATGGTGATGATGATGATGATGCTGATGATGATGATGATGATGATGATGATGATGATGATGATGATGATGATCAGATGATGACGACGCCGACGCCACCGCCGCCGCCCGCCCGCCGGCCTGCCGGCCTGCCGGCCCGCCCGCCCGCCCGCGCGCCCGCTGGCCCGCTCTCCCGCTCGTCTTGCCAAGGGCTCCCAATTTCGCGCTTCGCGCTGCGCGAAGCGCGAAGTGCGAATAACTTCGCGCTCTCGCGCCGCCTCCCAGGGGAGAAGAGGAGGATGAGGAGGAATCGGAGCCGAACCGCGGAGCGCGAAAAACTTCGCGCCCCCGAGGGCACCCTTGATTTGCTTTTCTTCGAAGATGAGAAACGAAGAGGAGGTAGGAGGATCTATGGTACTGGTGAGACGTCGGCACGTCGGCAACGAGTGCAGCGGACCAACCACATCAAGTGAATACTGCATCATTGGAAGCTCAGGTGGCCCCTGGTGCGGCGACGATGTGACGTAGCGCGACCAGTCAAAACAACATACGATATGGTGTATAGCGGAAGTCTTCGAAGCCACCTCGTCGCATCGGTCTTTGTCCAAATCATACATAAATAAGCTCACATCCTGTCAGAGGATGCATGTGAAACGCAAGAGGCAGTCATGTTCAACTAATACTGGCGCGTCCACCCCAAACAAAAAACGCAAGTGCAAGCACGCGCAAGCCTCGTTCTACTGCCCCGTTCCTAATACCATCGCCTGCCCCCTCCCACTCCTCCGACATCCTCCTGCTGCCTACCACCTCGCCCTTCCTCCTTCGAGATTCCCTCCTCAGGTTTGCTGGGACCCTCCCTCCCAACTTGTCGTACCCCGCCCCCTCGGAAGGTTTCGGTTTCGGGCCTCAAGCGTCTTCGGGTGTCGCGCCTTTCAAGATTTCGCGGGCGTGGCCCTACCAATTTTCATGCTTCGGGGGGGGGTCCGGGTTCGACCTTCTTCTGAGGTAGGAGCAGGGACACGGGAGAAAGAACGACGGAAACTACAGTAGGAGCTCGACCACAAGAAACCAACAACAAAAAACCCGACCTTAAGACCCCAGCACATCCACCGATTGTTGGTGTGGGAACGTCAGGCCTTCCCTAACAAAACCACCGACACCCAAGAAACCCAGGGCACCCTGGAGGCAAACCGGGTGTTTTGAGCAGGGACCGACCGTCCCGGCATTCCTTTAGTCCTACCACGACATGTTCTTAGAACCCAAGAATGTTCCAAGAACAAGAACACAATGTTCTTAGAACATAAGCCATTTCGTGCAGACCACAAACGGTTCTTAGACCATTGCTTGGTAGGGCTTTAGGCGAGCCAGGACGCTTCGACACTGCTTGAGTGTTTCTTGGCATGGTCGACTGCAGGAGGAGGAGCACGGAGGAAAGGGGGGGCGCGGAGAGAGGAGACAGGCGACGGCGCTCCGGAGGAGGGGCCGCAGGGAGCGCCGGCGCGCGGGCAGCTCTCCCGATAGGGGGGCGGCCGGGCGCACGCCCGCGTCACAGCAGGAGGCAGGCCTGAGGGCGGCTTTTGTGCTCGGAGGCACCGCGCGCCCCCGCGCGCCGCGCACGGGGGGGCGAGCGCGACGCAGCGCGGGCCCGGGAACACGGCAGGGCGCGGGCGCGGGCCGAGGTCCTGCGCGCCACGTGTGGGGGCGCCTCGCGCATCTCGCACGCGAACACGTACACACGCACATGAGCGCACGCACACCGGGGCTATTGCAGGAGGACCCTTCAGAGGTGAGGAGGAGGAGGAGGAGGAGGAGAAGGAGGAGGAGGATGAGGAGGAGGAGGAGAAGGAGGAGGGAGGGGGAGGAGGAGGAGGGGGAGGGGGAGGGGGAGGTGCGCCTCGGTGCGATCGCGCGTGCACGCACACAAACGTTGTTCCCTCGGCGGTGTGCAGCGCGACCGCGTCGCACGCACGCGGGGGAGGCGCAGGCACAGCTGGCATCTCCGCGCGCGTCGCAGCGCTTGCACCCGCGAGCGTCGCGCAACACCCTCGAGAGCCCAGCCGTGCAGCCCAGGGCGAGGAGCAAGAGCCAAGCGAGCGGCAGGGTCGAGGAAGCCGAGGAAGCACGAGACGTGCAGCGTGCACACACACACACACACACACCACACACACACACACACACACACACACACACTGGAGGAAAAAAACTATGCACACACACACACCGATTCTGGCCAGGCCCATCCCGAGCCCAGGATCGGTGCATACGCCCTCCTACCTTGGCCAGGAAGGCATATGCACCGATCCTGGGTCAAGGATGGGCCTTGCCAGGATCGGTGCATGTGCACAGTTCTCTTCGCCGGGCGCACGCAGGCGCACCAAGAGACGGGGCAGTCGCTCTGCAACGTCGGGGAGAAAGACAGAGGGAGAGAGAGAGAGAGAGAGACAGAGAGACAGAGAGACCCACCAGAGGCAGGCAGAAGAGCGGAGCGTCCCACGAAGACGATCAGAGACGCAGACGCTCACACTCAAATGTTATGAACGATGGACTGACATGTACACGGACGCTGACACAGCCACAGACTCGAGCGCAGGCACGTACCCACGTAGACACAGACAAGCGAACGCACACAGCCACAAACAAAAACACACAGAGACGCGAAAAACAAAGACACATCCTTGCCAACGTCTGCATGGTCGAACGACCCTGCAACGCAGAGAGTGAGAGAAAGAAAAAAAGAGAGCCGCACACTGACAGTCTGTCCACGATGCAGCCGAACAGACACATCCACTGACAGACAAGCAGACAAGCAGACAGACAGACACACAGACAGACAGGCAGACATACAGACAGGCAGGCAGGCAGACAGACAGACAAGCAGACAGACAGACAGACAGACAGACAGACAGACAGACAGACAGACAGACAGACAGGACAGGACAGGACAGGACAGGACAGGACAGGACAGGACAGGACAGACAGACAGACATACACGCGCGCAGGCAAGACGACATGCCCCCAAGTGGTCCTTCCTTTCTGGGGGGACGGCATTGTACCGATGACGCTAGTCCACTGACGTTTCCTTGGGTGCATTCTGGCCAGAATTTCAAAAATAATTCAGCCATGGAGAAAAAGGGGTCCCTCAGGACGAGCAGCGGTATCGATTACGGCCAGGACCTGTTGCTTAGCGCGTCAACGCGGAAGCCCCGGCGACACGCTATGCCCTGCGAGCGGATAGCGTGTCGCTCCTCTACGCGGGGCGGGAGGCTCGGCAAACCTCGGAACTTCGACGCCTTGGGACCGCGACTTCCTGACCGTGGCTTTTCCGACCTCCGCATTTCGGCCTCCCGTCGGCGGCGAGCACGGGGGAGGAAGCGGAAACGCGAAGGCCTCCTAAAAAACGGGCGGCGGGGCCTGTCAAAAGCCCTCCGACCTCTTGAGAAGCAAACCGTCTTCTTGGGAAGCTAAAACAAATTCTTGTTGTTGCTGCTTGCTGTTGCTGCTGCTTTTGCTTGGCTCCCAGGGGACCAGGGGAACCGCCCGGGGCGGGTTACACTGCCCGGCCCCTTTAAGCCAAGAGAGTAAGAACCCTTCTAGGCAGAGCCTAGGTAGGGAAAAAACTGCTCAAAAGGCCCGGGGGTGCCTTCTGAAGAGGCCGGCCCCTTCTCGCTTCCCTCCCGGGCTCGCCGCCGATCGTGACTGCAGCGAGACCGTCGGGAGCGGGCAAGAGGGGGGTGTCCAAGAGGGGGGGGTAGATCATGACTGGCGGCACGTGCGCGGCCCAGCGGGGGGGCCAGGGACGTAAGTACTGAAGCGAGGAGAGGCGCAATGAAATCTGGGGAAACATCATGGCCCCCGCCATGATATCCCCCCCCCCCAGCCATCAACCCCCTCTTTGCCGCCCCCGAGGCAGGGCGAACGGACGGCGACCTTGGACCCGCCGGGCTTGGCGTCGTGGGCCGCGGCGTCTTGCCTTCAGACGGGCGGGGGGGGGGGCACGTCGGGCTCATCGGGAGGACCTGCTGCGGGAAGCGCTGCGCCGGATCGTTCGACCAGGCTGCGCCTCGCACGTTTCCTCCTCCTCCTCCTGCTCCTGCTCTTCCTCCTCCTCCTCCGCCTCCTCCTCCTCTTCCTCCTCCTCCTCCTCCTCATCTTCCCCGTGGTCCCCCAACTCATCATCAACATCACCAACATTATCAATAGCGGCAGCATTATCATCATCCTAACCACCACATTTCTCCTCCTTGTCATCAGCATCATCATCGTCATCATCATCGTTGTCATCATCCTCATCATCCTCATCATCATCAGCAGCATCAGCATCAGCATCGTCGCCGTCGTCGTCCTGATCATCGTCAGCCGCATGAACAGCGTCAGCAACATCATCACCCCTGACATCATCATACTCATCATCACCAACAGCATGAAATATCAATTGTAACACCGTAATCACCATCAGCATCATCATCATCACGACAGACAACAGCATCATCACCATCATCACCCTTTTCCATCATCATCGTCATCGTCATCAACAGCATCGTCAGCATCACCCGCAGCATCATCACACTCATCCTCATCCTCATCAGCATCAGCATCATCATCATCATCATCATCATCATCATCATCATCATCATCACTATCACCATCACAATCATTACTACAATGATCCTCCCGATAACCATCAACCTCGTCTGCGCCATCCATCCTCAATATGTATTGTCATTACCTGCATCAACCGGACCCCCCTCACCAGCATCATGATCATCATCAACACCTACCACCATCAGCATCAGCATCATCAGTATCATCCATCATCATCATCATCATCATCATCAACATCATCATCATCAACAACAACAACAACACCACCACCATCAGCATCAGCATCATCAATATCATCATCAGGCCCAGCATTCTCATCAGTGCCCGTAGCCTTGTCCTCGTCCTCCTCGTCGTCGCTCTCATCCCCCTGCCCCTCGTCCTCGCCCCCTATCGTCCTCCTCGGCGGAGGGGGCGGCCCGCTGTGCGATGCGGCAGCACCCTCGTGCGTGGCAGCCCTGCCGCGCGGGCTCGCTCCTCGGCTCTCCAAGGGCTCCCGACTTCGCGCTTCGCGCCGCGCGAAGCGCGAACAGCTGCGCGCCCTCGCGCCGCCCCCCCCCCCCAAGGGAGAACAGGAGGACGAGGGAGGAGGGGGAGCAGGAGCGAGGACCGCGCAGCGCGGAGCGCGAAGAACTCCGCGCCCTCGTGGGAGCCCTTGGCTCTCCGTGGCTCCGGGGCTCCTCCGCCCTCCGCTCCACGTCGTCCTCCCGTGCTGACCCCCCTCCCGCCTGCGCGCAGCGACCTGCCAGAGAGGCGCCCCTCCAGAGCGCGCGGCCTGCCGATCGCCGAGCGCTGTGGGGCGGCAGCGCGCCCCCGCGTGCGTGGCTCTGCTCCTCCCCGCCTCCCCCGCCGATGCCAGCTTCACCCTCCCTCCCTTCTCCTATGAAGGGGCCCAAGGACACACAAATAAATGCACACAAAGAAAAAGATTCCCCATATTGTTCCATATGCTTAGGGTTTTTGGATTCCCCGCCACTTCCCATATTTCCCCATGTTTTCCCGGGGATCGACGATAAATTGTGTCTGTGTGTGTGTTTTCCCCTCCCTGCTCCTACCCATCTCCCCATCCCCCTATCCTTCTGGCAGGAGGTCGGCTGCAGAACTGCCTGGCCCCCCAAAGCGACACGTTCCGTCGCCGAGTCTGTGAAGAGTGCGTCGAGAGGTGGCCGGCTCCACGAGCATGCCACGCATCTGTTGCAGATCCGGCGAAAATTTCAACATTGTGGTACATCGATTATGTCGTCCACCTGCTACTCGGATCATCCCTCTGCCATCCTTCCCCTCCGTCACCCTCTACCGTTCCTCCACCCACGCCTCCCTCTTCACCCTCCCCCCTTCTCCTCCCTTTGCCATCCTTCTCCTCCCCATCTCCCCGTCCCTCATTCCTCCTCCCGTGCACCTCCTCGCACGGCACGCGCGGCGCACCTCGCGGGCGCCGCGCGCCTGGCTGGCGTCGGCCTGGGCTCCCGATGGTTGTCGACGGCGGCCGGTGTCCGTGCTGAGACTCGGGCGCTGCTGGTGTGTTGGAAGGGCGGGTGGGAATGAGCGAGACGGCTCGCGACGTGAGGGCAGACTGACCCCTCGCCCTAATTACCCTCTCCCCGGGGTCAGGAGCGGTCAGAGCGCCCTGGATGCCCAAGGTGGCCCCGAGAGGGGCCCAGAGAGCTCACGATGACCTGCACGATGGCTGAAGACATCCAGGATAGCTCAAGATGGCTTCCGAGATGCCTTCAAGCGGCCAAGCGGCCCCAAGACTGCCCCAAGGCGGCATCAAGTGGCCACGGAGGCAAATGTCCCGCATACATCGTGCAATGGCGCACCGTGTGGAGCCCGCGCTGGCAAGCACGTCGGCTCTCTTCTTCGAGACATTGACATACTGTCGCCGCGCCGCTTGTTCTCGACGCACCCAGGTGGACAAAACCGACACCACGGCAAGCCCCTGGAAAACCCTGCGCCCCGCGACCCAGCGAGACGACGCGGGTACCGCGGCAAGCCCCACAGCAAACCCACCGCGCCCAAGGCGGCGTTTACCCTGGTGCCCGCGCACTCCCCAGGACGCAGGGCAGCGCGTCGGAACGAACGGCGAGGCAGGCCAAAGTGAGAGGTGTGAGGTAAATCGAAGCGGGCAGAACAAAGGCCTCCTAGATGGGATCCGAGTAGATGGGGCCGGAAGATCGCGCCGCATCGCCGATGCATCGGCGATGCATCCGCGATGCGCTGGCAATGCACCGTCGACATCGGCGGTGCATCGGCGACGTCGACCTTTTGCGGTCCTCTGGCCTCGGCCACGCGGACCCCATCTGGGAGGCCTATAGACAAAAGCAAGGAAGTCAGCACAGGCTGCGAAGCGTGGCGGCAGCAGGTTCCACCGAGAGGTGCGAGGAGGGTGTAGTCTTCTGTCGGGCGTGTCCCCCATACAGGGGGATTTTCGACGAGAAATAAAAGATACCCCAAACATAATCCAAAAAGGTCGGAAAATACTAAAAAAATAGTCCCCGGACCATTGTTGGAGCATTTTTTTATTATTTTTGGGGTATTTGTTTATTTTTCGTCGAAAATCCCCCTGTAGGGGGACAGGCCCGACTTCAGTGTAGTCCGGGCCGCCGTCGGCGGCAGAGGGGGCGAGATCGGCGGCCGGCGCCTGGAGGCCTCCTGCTGCCGCCGGACCTGGCCGACGCTGGGCGCCGCGGCGGGCGCCGCGGCGGGCGCCGCGGCGGCCTCCTCGCTGGCCCGAAGTGCCGCCGCTGCCGCCGCTGGCCATCGCTCCGACGTCCATTCCCTGCGTTTTTGTTCGGTTTCGTGCGTGTTTTTTTCGCCAGGTGATCAAGGATGCTCCTCGATGGTTCTCGCCGAAGGAAAAATGCACACGTCCGAGCGATGCCGTCGCCGCCGGCGGCTCGCGGCTCCGTCGTGGTCGTGGCCGCGGCAGCGACTGCACGCGGCCTCGCCAGCGTCGCTGGCCGCCGTGGGCACCGCGGGGGGTCGTCTTCGAGGTCGTGGTCGCGGCCGCGGCTGGCCAGCCCGAAGAAAAGAAGGTCCCTCTCTTTTCAGGAGGGGAAAAAACACACAGACACAATTAATCGTCGATTCCCCCCAAATATGGGAAAATATGGAAAGTGGCGGGGAAGACAGAAACCCAGAAAATATGGGAAATGTTTGGGGAATTGTCTTATTTGTGTGTATTTATTTGTGTGTCCCAGGGCCCCTTCTTCTTTTTCCGCGGAACACATATCCAGCGACCAGTTCTGCGCACATCCCACACCAGCTGCCACTGCGAAGCACAGCGCACTGCCGTCGGAATCGCGAGACACCGCCAGGACGAGGAGGAGGGAGGCAGAACACACGGCAGGGGGCACGACGGGAAGAGGTCCTGAACGTACGTCGCCGTTCTCGGGCCCCCGTGCCCTGCCTGGGCCCTGGGATCGTCGGAAGAACGGCGTGGGCTGAAGAGCTTAAGATACATGATCCGAATTGATGATTGGATGTTATACATGGTTCATCTATGAATAAATGAATGCATAAACTCATCCTTGGATTTATGAATCAACCCTTTACTTTCAATACATGGTCCGCACGCGGAGCATGTCTTAAAAAAAAACACTGTAGGGGAGAGCCCCTTGGACGCGGACCTCTTTTCAGACGAGAATATCTGAGATCGGACGGCTCTGGAGGATGTCTCGGGCGCCGCGGCCTTTTGAGAGCGTTCCAGAACGCTCAGAGAACGCTCCAGCACGCTCTGGAACGGACTTATCCTCGTCCTAGCCCTGTCCGACATCTCTCTCTGGACCCGTGCCCTGCACGGCGAGGTCGTGGTCATGGTTGGAACCATCGTCGTCGTCGCCGCCGGCGCCGCGGCCGCCATCGTCGTCGTCGATACCGCCGTCGTTGCCGCCGTCAACGCCATCGTCGTCGCTATCGTCGCTGTCACGAACCGAGGCGGCTCGTTTCTCCAAGCTCTCAGTCGGCCCGTACCAGAAAGAGGCGCGATGAGGATGCAAGGGCCTTGGACACCCATGTCGAAGCTTCTCGAACGGGTCGCGGCCGACAGAAGTGGCCAAGGACGGACCGAGGAGGCAAGGTTGCAAGGATACCCTTGGGAAGGGTGCCCCTCATTACAATGCGGGTCGACTGTACTCCTCCGCCACCTCCCTCTGCAACGAAGTGGGGAGGGCACGTACAGCGGAGGCCAGTCCACAACAGACCCTCCACAAGAGAAACCCAACCCTGACACCCAAGGACGTCCACTGATTATCTTTGGTGTGGGAACGTCACGCTTTCCATTGCAAAACCATCGTTCGGATGCAACTCCTGGGAGGTTAAATTCTGACTTTGCCCTGGTCCGAAAACCGGCTTAATCCGGCTTAATCCCGCTTAATCCGGCTTAATCCCGCTTAATCCCGTTTAATCCAGCTTAATCCCGCTTAATCCGAGGCCCATTCCGGCGTAACAGCTCCCGAATGGGGCTTAATCCTCCTTAATTTCTCCGACGAAAACCTCCCAGTAGTTGCCTCCTAACCATCGAAACCCGAGAAACACGGGGAATCCTGGAGGCAAGCAGGGCGTTTCATGGCATGGGTCTCCACTGTGCCCCAATGCCCCCGCTCCCCAGGGATCCCCCACGCTGCCCCGGGGACCGCCGGGCTGCGGCCGTGGATTCGGAGGCACCCGCCCTCCGCTTGCCCCTGCTGGACCTCGCGAAGCCCTGCTCTGTCACCGGCGGATCGGCGGCGGCGACGACGACGACGACGACGACGACGACCACGGCGGAGGCGGCGGCGACGACGAAGACGACCTCGACGGTGGCGGCGCCGGCGGCGGAGACAAAAAAGAGGAAGCCGACGAAGACGAACCGGCGGCGGCGGCGGCGGCGGCGGCGACGACGACGACGACCTCGACGGCGGCGGCGGCGAAGAAGGCGACCTCGACGTCGGCGGCGACGGCGGCGACGAGCCAGGCAAACTCACCGGGGGCTCACCACGAGGGAGGGCGCCACGCCCTCGAGAGCTATCCGCGAGGAAGTGGGGCTCCAAACGAGCTCTCCAAAGAACCCCCCCAAAGCGACCCCAAGCGTTCACAACCCTCCTCGCCACTCGACCCTGGCATCTCGGTCCTCGGGGGGAGCTGGTGACCCCCCCCCAGGCGGTGACCCCAGCCCTTCTCGACCTTCGATCCTGGCACATCTGTCGATCTTCAGGAGGAACTGGTGACCCCCCCCCCCCCAGTGGTGACCCCAACCCTCCTCGACATTCGATTCTGGCACCGCTATGCTCAGGAGGAACTGGTGCCCTCCCCCCCAAGTGGTGACCCCAACCCTCCTCGACCTTCGAACCTCTATCGATCGTCAGGAGGAGCTGGTGACCCCAGCCCTCCTCGACATTCGATCCTGAAACCTTATCGATCCTCGGGAGGAACTGGTGACCCCCTTGGCACTGCCCGAACGAGGACGACCGCGAGGCCGCCACGCGCAGGAAGTCCTGGACGTCCTTGCCATGGGGCCAATTTCTTTATCCCGAGTCGATCTCTGAGGGTAAGGTGGCCCGGGGAAGGCCCCCAAAGGCCCCAAAACGGACAAGGACCTTTCGGCGTGATGACTGCTATTCCGACGCGAGCATGGCTGGGGACGGCGACCTCTACCTCGACGGCGGCGGCGAAGAATCGTAGGGTGGCCAGAACACCCTGTAGCAAAACGCCCTTCAGAGAAAGCTGCCAGGGGCACTCCACGGGGGCACGGCACCGCATTTCGACTGCACCCCAACGGGGTAGCTAATCGACGTCCAACAGGTCCGCATCCGTCCAGCAAGCCGGACGTCAACTGGCGAAGCTGGCCGCGGACGGCACCGCGGCACCCTCGCGTGCCACTGTCGAGCGAAGCCGCGCAGATGTCCTCAGTCGACGTGTCTGGGGGCGGGGGGGCGCCCTGCCCTTGCCAGAGGAATAAGAAAAACAAAAACAAAAACAACAAAAAAAAAAAACGACGGCCTCGACGACGGCGGCGGCGGCGCCGCCACAGACGACCGCCAGAGGCCGCCCCCGGTGCGGCGGCGCCTCGGGCGGCGCGTGCGGCTCCGGCAGGGCGCCGGGGAGGTCGGGGCCGGGGGCGGGGGCGGCGGCGTCCGGGGCGGCGGCGCCCGGGGCCGCGGGGTTGGCCTCGGGGGCGGCGGCGGCGGCGGCGCCCGCACCCCCAAAGCTCCGACGAGCTGACTGCGCGGCTCCCTCCGGCCATTGGCTCCTCGAGGTCGACCGCGGGGGGCCGTGCCTCGGGCCCTTGTGGGGCCACGGCAGGCCAACTTCTGGGAAAGGGGTCACGAGCTCTGCGCCCGCGGTTTGAACAAATCAGATCGTCGGATGTTTGGGTCGGCGGCGGCGGCGGCAGCGGCGGCGGCAGCGGCGGCGGCGGCGGCAGCGGCGGCGGCAGCGGCAGCGGCGGCGGCAGCGGCAGCGGCGGCGGCAGCGGCGGCGGCAGCGGCTGCATCGGAGGCGACGGCCTGGGGCCCCGGGCGGGCAGGATCCAGATAGCTCGAGGAGGGGGGGGGCTGGATCAAGAAGCTCCAGCTCGAGGGAGGGGGGGGGCAAGGTCGAAGAGGAGGGCACAGGGCCGAGAAAGCCCGAAGAGGCAAGATCTCGGAGGCTCGAGGACCCTGACATCGCCTCGAACAGATGGCGGCGGCCGCTTCGTCACCACTGCTGGCCTCTGGAGGCGGGCTCCTGGCTTCGGGGGCGCCAACAAACTGCTGGGGGGCGACAACATCTGCTCAGGGGAATGTGATATTTGCCCTTCGTTTTGCCTCCGGGAGCCTCCAGAGACCTCCAGCAAGAGGAGGGGGAGGCGGAGGGGGAGGCCGAGGAGGAGGAGGAGGAGGAGAGGAGGCGGGGAGTAGGAGGCGGAGGAAGGACAGAGGGTGGAGGAAGAGAAGGAAGGGGGGGAGGCGGAGGGGGATGGGAAAGGAAGGAGGGAGGCCTGAGGAAGGAGGAGGAGGAGGAGGAGAAGGAGGAGCCTCCCGAAGACCTCAGCCAAGAGGAGGGGGAAGCGGAGGGGGAGGCGGAGGAGGGGGGAGGCCGAGGAGGAGGCGGAGGAGGAGGAGGAGGACGAGGAGGAGGAGGAGGAGGACGGGAGGGAG
This sequence comes from Prorocentrum cordatum, assembly GCA_963575745.1. Classification (NCBI taxonomy): domain Eukaryota; class Dinophyceae; order Prorocentrales; family Prorocentraceae; genus Prorocentrum; species Prorocentrum cordatum. The sequence continues at coordinate 2,351 of CAUYUJ010020058.1, read as the reverse complement.
AGGAGGAGGAGGAGGAGGAGGAGGAGGAGGAGGCGGAGAGGAGGAGGAGGAAGAGGAGGAGGAGGAGGAGGAGGAGGAGGGGAAGGAGGAGGAGGAGGACGAAAGAGGCCAGGGGGGGGGGCCCACGCGTCGAACAGATCCAAGCGCACGATGCCTCTGCCGGTGTGGCTCGGAGAGGAGGGCGCAGGGCCGAAGAGGCTCGAAGGACAGAGGTGTGGGGGGGGGGGCGCAGCGTTGGGCCGGAGCTTGGCCAAGCTGTCGGACTGTGCGTTCCCCGGCCGTGGTGGGAACCCATGGAGGAAAACTCGGGGAGGAGGAGGACCGAGGATTTGTTCTGCCGCCGCACCACTCCTCCCCGCCTCCCGTGCACGACCCCGCCGAAGACGATGAACTCCAGGCACGCGCGCCCCGTGAACTTGACGAGGCACGCGGGGTCAGAGCTGACGCCGACGATGCCGAACAGGGAAAGCGAGTGCTCCTGGCCATGGTCCCACACCAGGGCCATGCAGCCCACGGGGAAGGCACTTCACATCGTATCCATCGCAGCGGCGAGCCGCTGCTCGAGCTTCGGAGGCCAGTACCGGGAGCAGATGAGCACGTCGCAACCCCTGCACCAGAGCGCTTCGGAGTCCGACCCGTCGGTCCCAGCGATGAAGACAAAACAACAGGCACACGTGCGCCCCACGAAGGACGGGATGATGAAAGCGTCGATGGCCTGGAACACGTGGACGACGGCGCACGTCTCCAGATGGCCCCCCCTCGCAGCCGGAAAGATGGACGCCACCACCATGAAGAACACGCTGTGGAAGCCCTCACCATCGCCTGAGGCAGTCTTGCACTCCGCGTCCACGACGGTGCCACCACAGCTGGACGGAAAAGGCGCCCACGCCGGCGCGCACCAATAACCCTTCATGTGGCACCATGGCAGCGCACCCCAACAAGGGCCCATCGGAGCACGCAGGCTCTCCTCGACGCAGCGCGGGCGCGACTTGCGTAGACAGCCTTTCCGCCTCCTGCTCCTCGACCGTGAGATGGGAAGGGCCAGGATCGCAGGACTCGCAAAATGGCTCCCAGAGGCCTTGCTTGTGGATTGACGGAACCAAACCTGCAGGCCAGCCAGAGTTCCCACCGCTGCGTCGATGAAGTGAGGGACGCACTGCTGTCCGGAAGCTGCTCCCGCGACAAAGTTGGGCTCCTCCGCCAAGTGATGAAACGACGAATCCACGTCGGCCAGCCCGCACCAGTACCCGCCGCCAGGCACGAAGGGCGCGGCATGCTTCGCGAGGACGCCGATTCTGGACTCGAGTCGAGGCCCGTGCTGAGCCTTCCGAAGATTGGACGCACCCGCCGTGTCGATGGCGGCGCTGCCCGGCGCAAGAGAGTGAAGCGCCACGTCCCTGCTCCGCCTCGGCAGCCACCAAGGAGAGCGCCCCTCGAGCAGTGCCGCCGGCGCTGGGAGGATGCCGCGCCTTTGCTCCGCCACCTCCGCGCCGCCCAGAAGCCCGCCTAGCGCCTCCGGGAAGGAGGAGGAGGAGGAGGAGGAGGAGGAGGAGGAGGAGGAGGGGGAGGAGAGGGGAAGGAGAGGAGGAGAGGGAGGGGAGGAGGAGGAGGAGGAGGAGGAGGAGGGAGGCGGAGGAGGAGGAGGAGGAAGGAGGCGGAGGGGGAGGAGGAGGGGAGGAGGAGGAGGAGGAGGAGGAGGAGGAGAGGGAGGAGGACAGCGGCGTCCAGCTCCGCCTTGGCACGGGCGAGCCATCTGGCCAGCCCGACCGCGGCCCAGCGACGGGCCCTCGGGGATCTTCTGACCCGGGTCAATCCAGACCCGGGTCAGCAAAAAAACAAAAACTGCAATGCAAGACAAAAAAACTGCACCGCAGGTCTTCGCAGACCCGGGTCAGCCAATACGCGCGGCCGCCTCGCGGCCACGAGCGGCTCCCTAACCCGGGTCAGCCAGAGGGGGTCTTCGCAGGATCCTGCAGGATCTGGCGCCCTGGCTGACCCCCGTTTGCATTGACCCCCGTCTCGAGGCTCCCGAGGCCCCCTCGCGGGCACCCCGTTGCGCTCGCCCGGCGAGCGCCTCGGACGGGCAGCGGCCCCCGCCCTCCCGCGCCACGCCTCCCAAGCGGCAGGCACCCGGACTGGCTGGAGCGGGGGCCAGTGGCGGCCAGGAGGCAAATGGCGACCGGCACGAGGGGAGGCAAACTTGAGCCAAAATGGCTACGGAGGGAGGAGGAGGAGGAGGAGGAGGAGGAGGAGGAGGAGGAGGAGGAGGAGCAGGAGCAGGAGCAGCAGCAGGAGGAGGAGCAGGATGAGGATCAGGAGCAGGAGCATGAGCAGGAGCAGGAGCGGGAGGA